>OX104060.1:9401698-9423557 GCA_944474145.2 Dicrocoelium dendriticum | reverse complement strand
AGACGGTTCGAACGAGCACACGCAAAAGTGTGTGCGTGGAGGTCTGGAGTGACCACAGCGAGTGAAACGAGAGCCGAGATAAAGTGCGGTTGTACAGCAGTCGTGTGCACGATGTGCAGGTAATGTCACATCGGTTTCCTGAGCGTCACTAAGATGGGAGACAGTGGCCCCCGCATAACTCTGACATCAACATATGTGCTTTCTTCTTGTGTGGCTACTTGAAAGATAATGTCTCCGAAAGAAAGCCTGCAAGCGTAACTCAACTCAGGGCTCTCATCACGCAGTTGTGCCGTGTAATTTCGGAAGACTTTTGCAAGAAGCTTGCGAGAAATGTAAGCGTTCGCTTGCAGGCGATTGTGAAATAAAATGGTGATCACATTGTATACCTACTACCTTGGACTAAACCTCCATGCTCATACAAGTAATTATGCACTAATTCTGTAATATTTTGATGATAAATACATGTGTGATGAATAAAACAAATGTTATGACATTTCGTGCGCCACCCTGTAATAATGCGAGGCTTGAGCCTGATGCCTGTAGTACAGTTGAAACAGAAATGCATTGTTTAAATTGACCACCGGGGCTTGGCGGGCCGAATGCACAATGAATGAAGGGAATCAAAAGCCAAGCCCCATTGCCTGTTCATTGTAAACTCGTTGTTTATATACTTGCTCGCCGTGTACCATGCCATTTTGCGTGTCGCACTGTTGAATACATCTGTCTCGGTCCCACTCTCTCGTTCTCGTATTCGACTCATTAGAGCATCGTCGTTTTGCACGATTGCCGTTACGTACGAGCTACTGCGCTGGTTACTCGGTCGCTGATTCGCACGTGTCGTCCGTTTGTAGCCGGGACTTCTCGCCCCTGTCTCGAACCTGCCATCCGGAATATATTACAATTTGGCGTCCCGGGCAGTCGTACAAGTATGAGCAAAAGTGATTTCACCCCATCGAATATTGAGTGTTGTGTCCGAGACACAAGTTTGCATGTCCAATACCTTAGTCGCTAACCGCTTGTTTTCAGCTTTGGTGATGACTTTGAAAGCTGGTAATTTCAAATCACTGGGTACCTCGCTGCAGCGCCAGAAAGGTCATTCGGCTCCATCATCCTCAGTTCCTTAAGCGAAGAAGCGTTGCAGATATTTTTAACAACGAGCGTACCTGCTAATCCACTTGTGGAAAAGATCTGGGCCACTCTCCAAAAATTGTTTTCCAAAAGCCACCCTGTTGAATACTACCCTGACATTTTCTTCGCTCAGCATCAGTTACTCTCGGAGAACGCAGATGCCTTTCTCGCAGCTCTCCGAATACTGGCTCACAAAGGGTTTCCAGATCTTCAGTACGCAGATCAAGCGGCAGGAATGTGAGAGGTTCGCGATGGGCCTAATCGACCAATACCTCCGTGACAAATATACATGAAAACTTCCTCGTTCATTGGAGGAGGTTCTGGAAAAGGCCAGGAATCGAGAATTTCGGGAGCATGTCAAAACTGACCGAATCCATCTTGGTCACGATAGTTGTTCAACTTTATGCTCATCGACTGGCGTTTTCGCAGCTGATCACAGGCATCATTAACCCGCACAAAAATCCACCGTGGAGAACTGCGTACACCGTTAGCGGTTCGGCAGGCGTGCCCAGCGCTGTGGCCACAACCCCCCTATCGTTTTTCGAAAACCCCGAGGTAGTTCAGCTTTGCACAAGTGTCAGTGTTTGGCATATACTTTCACTAGCAACCTACACTGTAAATCATTGAAGCTACCAGGGTGTTTAGATGATAGTAGCGTGCATTTTTTGATTGACTCTGGTGCTTCGTGCTCTCTACTTCGCCTTGATATCGCCCACAGCTTTAGGAACGTTTACACGGTTATCAGCCAGCAGCCTCATGTTATCATCGCCAACGGGGTCGTTGCGAACAGAGTTTACACAGCCTGCACGCGTAAAACTTGATGGGGTAGTAGCCACTCATAAGTTTAGAGCTTGTCGAAATTTGACCTGGGATGTTAATTTGGGAATGCATTTCCCCATCCGACATGGTTGTACAGTTGTACTTGGATGCGGGACCGTATTGATGAGTCCTGCGCCAACCGTCATTGATCATCAACAGGACGGTCGAGGAGCGTTCACTATCGCAGCCACGTCTTCAGTAACCTTGCATTTCCAAAGAGGTTATTGAGCCAAGTGTTGGACGCGCTAACGTTACCACAGACAACACTGACCAGTTAATCTCAGTGCTACGAGAGTTTGAGGTGTTTTCCACAGCTGGTTCTCCTGGCCGTACGAACCTAGTGGAACATGAGATTGACACTATGTCCCACCGACGTATTCGTCAACATGCGCGCAGGTTGCCGGTTCATTACGAACCGCAGTTGGAGTCAATAATCAAAGAGATGCTGGACAAAGGTACTATTAGACCTTCGTCGTCACCGTGGGCGTCGCCGATCGTTTTAATGAAGAAAAAAGACGGGATCTTGCGGTTTTGTGTTGATTATCGAAAGCTTAACGAGGTAGCCCATAAAGATTCATTTCCACTGTCCCATATTGATGCCACATTCGATGGACTCCATGGTTCATGCTGATTCTCTGCGTTGGATCTTGCATGTGGTTACTGGCAAGTAGAAGTAAGACCCAAGGACCGTGAGAAAACGGCGTTCACTGTTACCAACGGTCTAGGTGAATTTATAACCTTTCGGTCTGGTTATTGCTCCGGCTACGTTTCACAGACTAATGCTGAAAGCAATACAGGGTCTGACACTTGGTAGCTGCTTAATTTATTTGGACAACAGAGGCGTTTATGGGCGATCGATTCAGGTGCATAAGGTGTGGCTGTGCTTCGTACTGTATCGGCTGCTCGTGACGGGTTTGAATCCACGTGGTCCAAAATGGCACTTTCTTTTGCGTGAAGTTAAGTACTTGGGGCACATTAACTCCCATGAAGGTGTGAGGACCGATCCCGCCAAATGTGAAAAGTACGTCCTGGCCACTACCTAAAACGACAGCAGAACGCAGAAGTTTCTTAGGATTGCCTTCGTACTACCGACGGTTTATTTTTAATTTTGCGGCCATCTCATCTCCCTTACAACGTTTCCCTGAGAAGGAACGAAAATTCTGCTGGAATAACTAATGTCAGAATACTTTTGCAAAGTTGAAAGTTCATCTTACCACACCCCTAATCTTGGCTCTGCCTGACACCTCACCAGAATCGGGAGCTTTTGTGTTGGATACAAATGCGAGCGATGAAACGATCGGCGCAGTTTTATCACAGAGGACTCCGGCGGGCGAAGTTGCGATCTCATACGCTAGCCGCCGCTTGGATAAACGCGGGAGAAAGTGCGGCACCACTAGACGGGAGCTATCGGCGCTGGTTAGCTTTTTGCGTGCTTTTTGACCGTACCTACTTGGAAAGTCATTACAGGTTCGCACTGATCACCAACGGTAGTGTATGGTCAGTTAATCCTTTATTCTTGTTCAGTTAGGAATTCGTATTTGTGTCATTATTTCCTGGTATACAAAATAATCGCCAAATACTTGTTTTAAAGCACTTCACAGTATCGGCCTCTATTAATCCTTCTGGTAGTGTATTCCATAAGTTTACGACTCTTCGTTCTATACAAAGCTGGTGATACTTGGTTCATGCAGGGCACCCTGAGTTTGTAACGGTGTCCTCGGGTGTTACTGGGTTCACGCAGGTAAAATATTGGCCGCAGTATGGTGAAGTGATTCAAGCGTAGTACTCGATGGGTCATAATAAGGTCAATTCTTACTCGGCGGTATGATAGTGTGCAGAGTCCTAGACTTTCACGTTTTTCATACGGAAGCTTTATTAAACTCGGTATCATTCTAGTTGCGATATGCTGTATTTTATCCAGCTTTTCACTTTCCCATTGGGTTATCGGATGGTAAACCGAGGCAACGTATTCAAGGATTAGTCTAATGAGCAAAGTGAATAGACGAGGGACGGTTTCTTCAGACCATGTGGAGAAACTGCGTCTTAATGTCCAGACCATACGATGTCCCGCACGGTACAGTTTCTCTGTATTCCCTAATGATCTCATATCATGTCGCGAGAGCACTCCTAAGTCTTTGACGGATGTGTTAGGGTGGAGCAACTGGCCGTCCAATGTGTATGATCGAGTGGCTGGAGGTCTGATGATGCTGATGAACTCCGACTTGCTTGCGTTAAGAGGGAGTTGCATTTCAATGGACAACGTTGACATTCGCTCTAAGTCAAGCTGGAGGCGAGCGCAGTAGTTCTGGTTCTCAATGGTCCTCCAGATTTTCAAATCATCTGCAAACAGGGCACATGGTGACTGAAGCTGTTGCGGAAGATCGTTGACATGAATAAGAAATAATACTGTCCCAAGTACAGTTCTTTGAGGCACGCCACTGGTCGATGGGAACCGGTTTGTCAGGTAGTCATTGACCTGTACTCTAAACTTTCGTCCAAATCCAGATTGCCGACAAATTGTTGGAAGCCACATCGAGATTTTGTTACCTTGGTAGCGTAAGAAGAACCGACCAGCAGATGACGTGCGAGCTGCGCAGCCGCGTATCGAAGGCGGCTGCTACTTTTGGCAAGCTAGGATGCCTTGTGTTGAACAACCACCAGCTCACTGTTGTGACGAAGCTGCTGGCATATAAGCCTATGGTGCTGTCAGTTTTTCTATATGGCAGGAAAACCCGAACGCTTTATAGGAAGGATGTTCGATATCTGGAGCGTTTCCATCAGCAGTGTCTGCGCTGTGTTATGCGCATCAGCTGGAGTGACCGAGTTTCAGACACGGAGGTGTTCCGACGCAGTGGCATGTATGCAGTGGACTGTATACTTTTGCTGAGGAACCTGTGGTGGCTTGGGCATATTCGCCGCATAGATGCGATCCACATACCGAGACAGCTGCTTTATGGCTAACTGAGTGCTGGGAAACGGCACGTTGGAAAACCGAATTTATGTTACCAGGCCGTGATCAAAATGAGCCTATCAAGTTCTAATGTCGAATGCAGGTCATGGGAATCGAAAGCGGTTTATCGGCGTGCATGGCGCGATCTGATCAAAAAGGCATTTGCCGAGGTGTAAGAGAAAGCCCTCGTGCATGCAAAGAAAAAGCGGCAGTTGCGGAAGCCACAGGCACCGATGGGTTGTACTCCATCGACTTCGAGCGCATGCGGTCGCGAATGCTTGAGTCAGGCAGGTTTAGTGAGTCACGAGCGAAGCCACTCGGGTCCAGCATCGAAACGACGACGAGTCCTGCAGAGAACGTACGCGGAACCGGTGCAGAGTTGGTATATTTAAATAAATAAATAATTAAGTATGTATATATACATGTTAGTACACAGCCAACAGTACAATTGGCGGAGTGTCGCTACGTATGGACAAGCACAGTAATTCAGCAATAATAAGGAAATAGAGGGTAAAATAAGTTTATAACTAGAGTCATGGGGGAAGTCTCACAGTTTCTTGGCATGTCCGATAGGGTTTGCAGCCAAGTTTGTTCATCGTTCTTGAGCCCCAAACCGGGGAGTCGAGAGCGCTTGACTGCGGACAAATGTGAAGTCAACGCATGCATACTTTTGGCCCAAGTCATTCGCTGCCCACCTTGTCTTCGCTTCCAGCCGACTGCTGTGCGCGGTGGGGAAAACGCTCAGTAGGCATGTGAAGCACGTACCCAAGCCATCAAAGCCAATGCAGTGAAAGTATACAGCTCAGCGGCCGGCAAAGTCTGTCCGATTTGAAAATCATTCGGCGATCATCCTCATTGCTAATGTAGTGCTGCCACCTCATATCAGCAATGATCCAAAGACAGCGGTGATCAAATACAGATAGCCTGTGTACATCCTTTGCGCGAAAAGGCCAAGTCTCGCAGCTGTAGAGCAGCATCGTTCTCACCGTGGCATTGCATACTCGGCCCTTCAGGGAGGGACTCAAGTCGCGGCGACGCCAGAGATGGCGGAGATTAGCAACAGCAACCCGGGTTTTAGAAACGCGCAACGAGACCTCATCCGTTAGACTGTTAGCGCTGATGCAGCTTCCGAGGTAAGCGAACTTGTCTACCAGAAAGACTAAGGGTTGGAGCAGCACCTAGCCAGTCCTATACGAAGACCCTACACTTCGAAAGGGCGAAGGTTATTCCAAACTGGGAGGCAGACACCGCCAACCTGCAAAGGACATGTTGGGCGGCCTGTGAGGCATCGCAAATTACAGCGATGTGGTCTACATAATCTAAATCACGAAGTCGGTCCTCCGGAAGCAGTTCAACGCCGCTGGGTCCGCAACGCTTCAGAGCGCTCTCCAGTATGTCATCAATAGTGAAATTGGACAGGAAGGGTGATGCAGGGCAGCCCTGTCTCACGCCACTGGTAATAATAAAGGGCGGCGAAATTTCGCCGTACACCCGCACTCAGCCCGAGAGTAGATAGCTCGAAGGAGGTTGACATAGTTCCCAGGCACTCCTCTTCTCAAGAGACAGTTACAGAGTGCAGCTCAATCAAGTGAGTCAAACGAGCCTCGTATGTCTAAGAAGACAACGATCGTTAGCCGGCCGAACGATTGACGACGCTCGAGTATTTGACGACTACAGCCGGATCGGAACCCAGCTTGCTCTTCGCATATGTTTTGTTCGGATACCAGGCTGTCTGCTTAAAAGTAGGTCAGCGAGCACTTTAGAGGCAACGCAGATGAAACTAATCACTCTGTAGTTAGCGTAGCCCGCCTGGGCACCCTTTATGAAGACGGACATGGTATCCGTAAGACTCCACTCGAACGGGATTGCTTCGGTGGTGCAAACCGTTTGGATGAGGGAAGTTAGCTCCCAAGCAAGCGACGAACCACCACGTTTGAAAAGAGCCGGAGGGAGTTCGTCCGGGCCAGGGGCCTTGTAGCGCTTTAGGAAGTGAAGCTCATGAGCAACCTCAGTCTCAGAAGGTGGTAAAGTGTCGACATACCAGGGAGCACCGGTGTTGTAGGCCAGCTGCTCAAAGTGCTCGGCCTAATGTACAAGTCGACGTGGTTGGCAGAAGATTCGCTCGCAACTGGCTTTGCCCAAAACTTCGCTTACCGTCGGCCTTTTGCCGTCAGTGACTCGGATCAGGTAGAAAAGCTTCCGGAAATTCCCCGAGCTGGCTGGCTGCTTCATATCAGCGACTCGTTGACTTAATTAGACCTCGAATCCTCACTGAGGAGCTGTTTGAGTTCAGTATTAGTGGTCCTGCGTAGTAATTGATACTCAACACAGGCTGGAATTGTCCGATGAGCTTTGAGAAGTTGGAGTGATCGTGCAGAGATCCAGTAGTTGACAGGACTACTGGTAAAACCACAGACCAGGGTCGTAGAGTTGTGCATGGCGCTACAGATGTGTACCCAGTGTCTTTCAACGTTACAGCATGAGACGCTTCTGAAAGTTGACGCCAGCGCGTCCTGAAACGCGATGAGAAGGCTTGGGATAGAATGTTTGGCTACGTTAAACCGTTTGGGAGCCACCAAAACGTAAAACAATCTTGGCACACAAGAGCGCGTGATACGAAGTGAGGTACGTACTCCAGATTGATATGCAATCTTGTCTACAGTACTGCCAGTGATAAGTAATGGCGATGTGGTCAATCTGCGTCCATGACCGGCCAGGTGACGCGTTGGTGCCAGGATCGCCGAAAGCTAGTACTCGACAGGACGAGCCCGTGATCTGCACAAAGCTGAAGTAGGGGATCACTGTTATCCGTTCTGCGAGTGCCGTGACCATGTTGACCACCGAGTTCACGCACTTCGACTACAAGTTTAACGACCTGCGTGTTTAAGTCCCCTGCATACCATATGATAGCTGTACGGTGCTTTTTTCAGAGAACGTCGGACAGTTGACAGTAGAACTCGTCTTTAACTGACTCCGGCTGCAGTCCGTGGAAGCGTTTGGTGTTACAACGAACAGGCAACGTCTTCTGGCCCCAATACTTGAAAGTCGCACTGAGGGCTCAAGTCGGATAGCGCAGAGTCGACTGTTGACAGGGATCCAGTCAAGTAGCGGTGCCTCAGCACGTGTGCTTAACGCAATCCCTACACTGACAAGACAAGCGGTTTCAGCGGTTTTGACTCCAGACAAGCGCTAGGTGAAAATGCCAATGGAACTCGCAGACGGCGAAACCAGTCGCAGTGTCGTGCTAGGGTCCTGTAATCGGGTCTCAGTGAGGCAGCAGTGTCAAGCGTGCGAGCAAGGGATGCTTGTGATGCGATCTGCATCAGTGTCCGGATGTTAAAGATTGTCAGCTTGAAATGGGAATGGGCCGTTAGAAAAGATTTGCCAGTACTACTTAGTAGCACTCCCTCGGACTAAAATTTCTGAGCCGTAGGGTGAGAACACTCGCATGAGGCGGCATGGTGCTGCGGAATCGCAAACGGAGGGGGAGATGAACAAGCGTGGAATAAAGTAACAAAACTGTCGTGCGGCAGCGCGCGATATAGTGTGTTTAGCCGCCAGCACCTCGGCCGAGGATAGCGTTGGCAGAGAGAGCAGGAAGTTGTTGAAGCACTGGTCAATTAAAGAAAATATCAATATCCGAAGTGTTTAATCGTTCAACAACAGGATATTCTGGCATTATTACGATGGACATTCAAGTCAATCCGGGAAACTAAATTTTAGAAGTGAAAACTGCAATTATTATTAATAGATTCCTACGTTATAGTTACTAACGCACCACACGCTTCAGTACAGATAAGGATGTCAATGCGTTTGAATCAGTTTAGGACCGTCGGTTTCATTTCCTCATCAGTTTGAAAATTTTGGCCTCCAAGGAATGCACTCAGGAGTTCAAACAGGCCGAAATTACTTGGCACAAAGTGAGGAGGCTATTGGGATGACATGACAATGCGATCCAGGAAACAATGGCCTTGCATGCCATTACCGTCTTTCAATTTGATGCAGACCAGTTCATCTGTGCCAGCAGAAATCGAAGCCATACAAAACTTCTCGGAAAAGAAAATTATCATTAACTATCGAGTCCAGTGCTTCTGACGAAAGAGTAAACGCACTAGCAAATTTATGACACGCCGTGCGACAATGTCGGTGCTAAGCTATTGAACGCGTTGAATTTTTCCATGAATGACAGCAGTGGTTTGGGATTCACTTCAATCGGGACCATCGGTGACAATTGTACGACCAGCGCTGAATAGCTGGCGCCATACTGTGATCGATGACTTCTATAAATTTCAGGTGGTTTTATGCTCTTATTTATCAGAAATTGCATCGCAATATACTGGCCCATGTGCGTGATCGCACTGTTGTCTGCCGTATTGACTAAATTTGCTTAGAACACCACACAAGAGCACTAGCAGTAACAGATGATAGCTGCCGGCTTTTGCCATTGAATTGCATGGTGAATGTTGAAATAGTCCCGGGATGCATTGAACAACGCACGAACTAGTATTACATTACCGTCTAGGTGCTGATTAATTCAAGGAGACAATTGACGCAAGTGCAGAACAGCCTGTGGGGCGAAAAATACCAAAGCGGAAGTTGCATCATCGATCCGTGGCCGCAAGGATCACACCCCTGCATACTAATCCGGTTGTCACAAGCTCGAGACAGCGTAAGAGATCGGCATCTTTAGCCCACGCACGATCAGTGGTGTTTGTGTGGCAGCGACGTGTCAACTGGCGCTAGTTAAAGTGCTCAAGAAAAGTAGTCACAACATTTAGGTTAAACTGAAGTGATGTGCGTAGTAATCAACAACTATCTTTTGAGTCCAAGCACCAAACAACGCTTCGACACTTTGGATGAATACGTTGGACCATGCATCGTTAGAGAAGTCGATCCGGAACATCCGTGAAAAGTGAGCAGTCCCGACAACTAACAGACTAGCGATAAGCATGATGATGTTGAGGTTTATTGTTCGGGATCACGTGCTAGCCATGAGAGTGAGCATAGCAGTATTTACAGTCCTTCATCCGCCGATTTAGCAAAGGTTATGAAAAGCAGTGGTGTTGTTTGCATCAGTTAGCTTACGTGCACCACTTCGTTGAGAAATGTAAAAAGTTGCTTGCTCTATGTGCCATCTACTTTGTGTCATTGGTATTTTATCGAGTATGCAATTCGCTTGGATGCACTTTTACTGTAGTGCTTAAGTAATGACTTGGTGCCGTGCATTATCTTTATTGCACCTGCTTAAAACGTAAGATCCATATCTAACCTACCTCTTATTGAACTTACCTAGCTCGGTTGTATTTCACGATTACTCCGCGTGTTGCCCACTACATTCCTATACTCATTGTGACCTATATTACCGTCTCAAGTCAGTTCTAGTTTGGTGACATGTCAAGACTAACACTTAAACGACTTCCCTAATCTGGATAAGAAGTAATCCACTTTACTTAATTTGCTCAGATCAGCTACGCTGCTGCATATTTCGTATTTATTTTCCTTCAAATCAGGTGTTGATTGTTTGATGTCTCCGGAGTGGTTGCGTTTGAGGTGCATGTTGGCAAAGTGCCTCTACCTAACACCCTCCACCTCGATTACTGGCTCCAGGATACTGTGAATCATTGTTGGGAGAGGACGGGGTGCACGGTCCTCGTGGGCGTGCTAGGCTCAAAGAGCGGTTCCATGCAACCAGTGTGGAGCGGACCACGGTCCATCCACCGCCTTGTGTACGTCTGGTACGCATGATTTCCCATTTAGATCTGAATGCTTCTGCTGTGCTTGCTGAAGGTGTGTGGGCCGGCTTCGTTGATGAAACGTGGTTCCCATCCACATGTCCCCCGGTCTTATTCCTTCGGGTTTACACTGGATATGGGGTATGTGGTTGGAGCTGTGGGTGGTGCAGCGCAAGCCACCCGTGGCCACTGTGTAGACCCAGGCATGCCGTGGAATTCGCAGCGACAGGCAAAGCTGGACACGGATGCGGTCAATGCATATAGTATATACTACTACATCTAGACGTCACATTAAATTTCGTATGCGTGACCGATAACACTTCGAAAAGATCCGAATGATCATCCACCTGTACTGAGAGACCACGACATGGTGTATCGTGCTAGCGCGCATTCAAGTCAAGTCAGTATAAGCTTTATGTACTCAAATTGGTGCAGTTTCAACATATTACACCATCAACAGTATATATCGGAGCGCTACCAACAAATAAGTTTTTAAATGAGAAAAAATGAGAAGTGCACCCTCATAACTCGAGTCATGATCGATCAAGCAACGATTCTATAATGCTATACTGTATCTTCGGGGTTTGCATCCAATCAAAAACGGACAAGGTTTCATTGAAATTTGCCTTCATACTTCGTTACAGTTGAGGTGAAAGGTGTCCAAAACGGTAGGTCGGGGATCGTGCGCGATATTTTGGCGGTTATATTCAAAAAATGGATTGATCACAGTTACCTTAGGAGTTGAATGAAGAAAATATCCGTCAGTTTAGTCTTGCATAATTGATATACCTACAGTAAATAATGAAAAATGTGGGGTTCGACGAAAAAGGCAACAGCCGATTTAAAGACGCTCTTATTTCCACCTAAATTCCGTTTTCTTTAAACATTAGCCTGCACCTATTTTATGTACAGTTGCATTGTGTTTGCTACACCCGGGAGAAGGTATCCAGATTCTCATACCCAGCCTTTTTGCCATCATTAGTAACACATTTTTGTTAGCATTACTTGCCATTTTCATGGTTGCACCGCTATATATTCTGGTTTTCCTTCCGACTGACGTCTTGCCACAAATTCATATCTTACTATCATTCTTGTTTTCACGCATAACTCAGGCTACTATTTTAGGTGCATTGTCCAAACTGCTTCTAACCCATTTTCACTCTTAGCAGCCTCGCTGCGTGGTCGACCCCTCAATCCTCTCCCATGACTATCCTTACGACTCTGTTGTCAAGAGGACCGCGAACTCGGATGGACATGACACTCAAGCAGCTAGTTCGTGCAAACTCCTTCCCTAATGTCAAGTAAATACCACTCCGTCAATTATCATACCGTACAGCGTTAAGACTGCCGCTGATATTGCTCAGTCGGATGTCAGGTGATTATTCAACTTTTAATCGCTATTCTGCATATTCCATGTAAGGCATCCCAGTTGACTCGCGATTCCGAGCCCGTATACACATTGCGTGCAGGTTTTATGTTTCTAGAGGTTACTTGTATATGTGAAACAACAGAGAGTTGATCCATTTAACCCTGTAAGTATGGGAGATTGTGCGGCTGAACTGCGGATTCTGTGCCTTGATATGAAACGGATTCACTTGGCCTGACGAGGCTTTTCTGTCAAACGCAATCTCCACTGCTTATCTAATATTCTAACCGATCGTTTGCAGACCCTTGTAAACTTAGTTTTGATCAACTCAATGCGTATTTCTATGATAGGGCTACTTTGTGACCACTGTCTTAGAATTTACGATGGATTCCAATGGACTCATGTGGTAAGCCTAAATTTAACAACATATCTAGGACGCGGTGGTTCTATGTTGAAGGATAGACACGCTGTGTCCATTCGATCTCTTGTAAAGAGGGTACTAGGCTTTTATATAGGACACCTATTGGATTCCAGACATATTGAGGTTCCCTCTAAATATTTTGTTACTGGTAGGCTGTTCCCCTAAGTTGCAGAACAAGAGATTATTTACTTAGTGTTGCCTGTGGTACCATTTCTAAAATGGAGTCAATATTACTATTTAGAGACAGAGTATTGATAATTGGAGCTAACTGAGAACATAGGTAATGCGCCCACCGCCTTGTCCTGAGGTTTTATACTTGAAAACTTGTTCCTCTTGGTATGTAAACACGTCTGTGAACGGTCATCAGTGAGACCCATTTCAGTCACTAAAACACAATCTGGTCCAAAAAACGACACCGAGGGGCGAAGCGTATGCGCTTTACTTCTAGGTGACACACATTACGTAGAAGCGTTCTAAGAGAATGCTTCCTACCCAGCATTTTCGCTGGTTGATCCAGTTGGTTACGACTGTGTGTTTGGTAAGCTAAGGCTGGTTCTTGTAGAAGAGAGAGCGGCCGTTGGCCGAAAGGATCACAAGCTTGTTTTGCAATCCGGAGGTCACAGGCTCGAGTTTGTGTAGGGAACCGGGCGACCCTCGCGATATCCTTGGCCCACGCCCGACTGATGGTTGTGTGGCAGCGAAGTGTCAGTACTGTGTACGGGTGTACTGCCGATACTTCTCTCTCTGACAAACAAAAGACGTGACACATTAGACTCTGACTTTAACACCATCCTACGGTTGCGAGAGTTCCGGTGACCGGATCATAGCTGAACAACTAAACTGAGCCAAAAGTCAGTTCCCGGTAATTCATCAACAGGTTTGTACAATTACATGAGAATCAAAGTTTGTATACAGACCCAACGGGTCGTCAGTCAGCCACTCAATTAAACTGAACCATTTCGCCGATTCAGAGAGCAAATTTTCTACTCCAAATGTTATTCTTTGCATAGCTACCAACAGGCTTGTTCCCGGTGAGTGATCGTGCTATGTTATCCTTTATCATGTGCCTTCTAATCCATAGTGGTTCTATCACTGTTCAACGTTTTTAAGCAAACGGGCTGCTGGTAGAACAATAGTAAATGTTAAGGTGGCGACATAAAAACGCGAAACTCTAAAACGATTACGCATTTCTGTGTAAAACATCGAGAAACGAAAAACGTAATTGCATTATATTATGCTATTTAATTTATCATTCATGCAAGAACTTTTCTGTTGTAATGCTTCAGTAATTCACCTTCTGTTGTGCTGCTTGTTGTTCGTTCATCACCCGTCGTTCCGTGTTGTGTCTGGAATCCGAGAGAAGTTGGCAAACTTGATACTCCTCTCTCACCTTATGCCCATTTGATACTTTATAATATGTCCCGTTTTGACATTGGATTTAGGTAACATCTTTTCGTTGTATATCTTGGTTCAAGAACTATGATTACTAGTGTTGTCGTCGAGAGGTTGGCAGTTTGAACACCATAAGTTCGAGCGCACGGCGAACGATAATCAGTTAGCTACTTGTGCTCAGAAACGCGGCAGTGAAACACAGGGAGCTAGCAGTTCGAGTCCCATAAGAGATTCATTTACATTGGTCAAACCGCAGCGTGCCTGAATGGCCAAATGTGATATTGAAATGAACGTGTATTCTTCACATAAAAAGGAGCGGGTTATTTCGATGCTAGCCCAATACTTGCCTCAGCGCGGTTAATGTGCAAACATAAGCAGGGTTAACGGGAACGTGTATGGAACAGTAAACATGCATGAAGAAGTAAGCGGGAAGCAAGATAGGTACATAAGCTGAACTGGACTCACAAGATCATCACTCGAACTCAAAGGGATTCATACCAGTAGGCCTAGTCGGAAGGCTTGTAGGCGTATGATGAAACTTTCTACGGCAAAAAAACGTCCCACGTTTTATTTTAGAAATGCACCAACGCTCAATATCACCAATAGTTAAACGTTTGACGAAAAGCCTACCCAGAAAGTAATCATCCTGTACTGTGGATTTGAAATAGCACCAGCACATTCCGTCGGCAGACAGCGCATGAATAGGCAGCTGCCGCCGCACATCTTGTCACACTGACCAACAAAACGGGGTGGAGTTACGCATCAGTCTAGAACATGTAAATGAAGTTACAAGATAAAAGGCCGTAATAGTTTTGGGTATGCGTCGACGCCAGTTCTCTCTCTCTTTTTGTCAATTCTGCACGCGTTATGGAGCCTGCAAATGACTAGAGGAATGTCTATGGGTTGATCGTTAACATACATGTACCCAGACTGTGTTCGTCATGTTTCCGGATACACATTAGTGCGTGCTATTTGTAGTGTTTCCATTAGATCCGTTGGGCATAGGACGAATCGCAGATAGACATAGTGCGTTTACTAGGATACAACATTGACGTCGCGGGAGGGACCGACAGCAGGAGAGAAAAGTATCGATGAGATGAGCATAACAATAACCAGGAAGCATCTGAGACCATACTGAATACTGTATTGTGGGAGCAAGTGGAAAGTTGAATGTGTAAAACCCCATCGAAATATGAGGAAACACATTAAAAACAAACAAACTATGACTTGTCAATACGCGGAGCATTTTTCACGTTCTCACGTTATATCGTTGAAAATCGTTTAACGCACAGTAGAGTAGGACTCAAAAATAAGATGTCTGTGGGTAATCGTTCTCGGAATGTAACATTTGGGAAATGCACAGCTAACGATCGATTGAACTGTTGCACTGAGTTCGGTTCCACAAAATGTTCCGGCAAACCATTCCAGACATCTACCACTCGCCGTTCCAAGCACAAAGGATGGGGAACTCGCTTCATATCTGGAATCACAAGGTTGGATTGATGTCCCCTTGTGCTGCAAGGCGTTCGCAAGTGGAGCAATGGTCTACATGTAGAATCCGGAGGTCATGATGAGGCCGACACGTAACCGAGGATTTGCTAGGATGTACAGTCCCATCCTCTCGCACCTGTCCTCGTACGGTAAGCTTCGCAAAATTGGGATGAGCCTGGTAGCGACGGGTTAGACCCGTTCAGTCTTTTGCGATTCACCGCGAGTGGTCGGCCAATAGGCGAGCGAGCCGTACTCTAGCATAGGTCTGATGATGGAGTCGAGTGGCAATCACTTCAGACCAGATGCAGAAGCTGCTCTGATCGACCAAAACATGCGCAGTCCGTTACGATATAGTTTGGTCGTGTTGTCCACGGACTACAAGTCGCAACGTGAGACTACGCCTAGGCCCCTCACGGGTGTGGGATATAGCAGTTGGTTGTCGAAAGTGAATGTTTGGACGTCACCACGTTTCCCCAGGCTCATTAATACCGACTTGGATAAGTTGAACGGAAGGCGGGCTTCTGCATACCACACGGAAAGACGGTCTAGGTCTTGTTAAAGCAAGCTGAGGTAGGTCGTTGACATAAATCAAGAACAAAGTAGGCCGCAGCACCGTGCCATGGGGTGCGACACTGGTCGAAGCATACCAGTCGGTCAGATGGATATCGACTTGTACCCACCACTTTCGTCCAACGAGAAAGTCATGCATCCAGTGGTGCAGAGGCCCACCAACCCCATACACTCGCAGCCTGAGAAGGAGGACCTCATAGTTCCCCTTGTCGAACGTTTTACTAAAATCGATATAGATCACGTCGACATATGCGGATAAAGTAAAACTGTGAGAACGCCCCGAGCTGAGAAGCCTTCACACACACACACACACAGTTATAGGGCATAAACAGACTTCGAAAATGGTAACATGACCACCAAAATAGCAACCCGCCCATTACACATTCAGATCAACTGGATTCTGCAACGAAAATCAGTGCAAATTTACGACCAATAGGCAAGAGCAAGTCCACCGCGCAACATCTGTGCTCCTCTGTAAAAGATGGGCCAGCCGATTCACAACCGGATTGTATCTACAGCATAGTGCATCATGCACAATTCCATATTTTTATCGCGTGGAGCCCAGACTGAGATTGTCCTAAGTTACTACTGCGATGTAAGTTGGCTGGATTCCATGAGGAGTCTTTCACATGTCTTACACAACGAAGCAAAACTCTTAATTTGGTGAATCTCACTTAAAGCTGTAGGTGAGTAGATTCGGGGTAACTGAGCCACGCATTGCCGACCCAGCTGTGATACGCAGAGGAACACTGCTTGCCAATCCAACAAGTGAATGAAACCTGCCCATACGGAGCAATTCTATTACCATTAGTAAACCAAAAGTATTGGGGTAAAAGAATAAGGTTTCTAAAATTGCAATTCTTCCTAATGCTTAGAGTGTGGCATATGCATATGTAGCTTAATGAGTAGAACTGCGGACAATCATCCCATCATCAGTACATGTTAGCTGAGGGTGAAAAAGACACGTAAGCTAATGTGCCGCAATACAAAAAGAGACTAAAAAATTACACTACAAAAAGTGTGAAGTTAAATATCATATTATGTTTTGCATGAGATCGGAATTGGAAGGGGAGGCTAAGCGAGAGGGGAATGGACGAAGGAACTCATAACACAAATGCCACTGGGCCGGCTCCTAGCCATATCAGCATATGTGTCCAACCAAACATGTTCATCGTCCATAGGACCCTAGCCAGGTAGTCGGGATGCACCAATCGAGACCAGTTTCGAAATGAGGGTTTTCATTTCTCTCGACAAAGTCATCTCTTGTCCTCCCCTCCTTCTCTTCCAACCGCAGCCCCGGCGTGCAAACAATGCACGTCACGGGAGTCGGTGTGCTCGCATGCGCAACACGTGGCCCAGCCATTGGAGCCTGGTGCGTGCAGTTCACTCGCTCTTCCTGCACCAAACACACAACGCCGAACATGCTCATTGCTCACGCGGTGCTCCCATCAGACATGAGCTAAGCTGCGAAGACAGCGATGATCGAATGTGACGAGCCACTTTATGTCTGTCGACCCGACGGGCCAGGTTTCACAACCATATAGGAGGGTTGAACGGACGGCTGCGTTATAAACCCAAGAATTGCTGAATCCTCATTTGCAAAGGAGAATGAACAGCGCTAGCGACCGCACATTCTCAGCATTATAGTCGAACGGATTCTATAACCGAGTGTAGCTGAAGGATTCACCGAATAAAACGTAAAGCAGTGTCTTACATACTGACATCCATGCTTGTTCCTTGCGGAACCAACTATGACTCGATGCACAGTCCAGTGGCGCAGCAAACTGGCGGGAGAGGTGCCAATTGGGGAAATGTTGTACGTACACTTGAATTGTGCAGGGATACCGGGGAAGGTCGAAACATACTCTGTTGTAGAATGAGCCGCATGCAGAGTACGATGAAACCCATGGACACCCTACCTTCATCCTAAATCCGACCAGAAGAGGCGAATTAGGTGGCTCCTCGTATACATCGAAAAGATACCGAGTACGACGCAAGATGAACTATAGAAACAACAGGTAAGCAAAGCACGACGGTGTGTGGCGCCAGTCACCTCTGGGACTGAAGAGATGTGTGCGGATGGGGATGCGGCGCTGAAGCTTCGAACACATGCTAGGACACAAATAGATCCTGTTGCCTTATCCGACTTATGCCCGAGGACTGCTTCCATCACAGGTTTCAAACAGACGAATTCCAAGTCAGACAGCACCGACCTACTTTCATTGAGACCGGATCGCTGAAAGGCTCTGCCAAGTGCGCCTATGATATAATGCAACCACAAATTATCGGTAACTCACTAGTTGATTCAGCTATAAGCGCTGTGCGCCCAGATCACTCTATTTCCCAACGATGTGTATAAGATTCAACAACCGTTAGCTTGTGTACCCCCAGTTTCGAATTACACAGGCAGATGCGCTGGAAAAAAGCGAGTTGTATAGGAGTCTGTGCGAACCCATCGGTATGCGAATTGCGGAATACCGAGTATGAGGCCCATTGATTCAGTTATAAGCTATTTGATCGGTCACAGGTGCATTGGCCTTATTCGGGGGGAAGGGAGTGGGGTGCGGAGAATAGGTGCCCATCAAACCGGTTTGTATGGGAAAAAGAGTAGAGGGTCTAGGACCCACAGTCAGCGTCAACCGAACTTATCAATAGCAACCGGTTGCAGTCATGTCCATCCTTGGTCGGAAACCGCGGGGCACAAGTAACGGGGCCGGTAGTTGAAGTCGTGACATTGTGACGACTTTGAGAAAACAAACAACGCGTCCGACGAGGGATTTCGAGTGGAATAAGTATACGAAATGTTTTTTTGTTGGGGGGAGGGGAAAGAAATAATCTGGGAGCAATGAAATTAGGATGCATCACGCCCGCGACCCGGAGTTACAGCTACAATTATCTGCACGACATCTGAAGGGGGAAGGGGGCGGGGCAAACGACGGTGCTGAGAGCCCAAGTCACAGTTAACACAACTGTGGGGTTGCAGCACAGATATTGCTTTTTATTCACGCTGTCGATGCGTTTCCCAGAACACCCAAGGGAGGAGAAATTGATAATCTGGTGTGTTAAACAGGTTCCAGATTATAAGAAACAATTGACCCAGGGTTTGACAGAACACCATTGCGTTGTGATACATGACTAGCTGGGGGATGCAGTCACGGGAAGAGCGCCAAGCGGGAGAAACTTCTTGTGAAGGTCAGGAAAACGGTAATGAGGCTGAAGGGTACAACGCTGCTATTTGTAAATGTCTACTTGTGAATGACGGCACGATAAGTATTTGGAAAGGTTCATATGTACCAGATGGAAATTGGGTGTTACCCTCTCGAAAACATCGCACTCCACGACAAGTTTTGATCATACACGGTCTCATCAGGTAGAGAGAAAGTCATCAACAGTACGTCGACACACTACACTGACGCTTCGCTGCCACGCGACCACTACCGGTCGCGCGTGGGTTGAGTATACCGCGAGGAGGCCCGCGTCTACGCGGATTCGAACCGGTGACCTAAGAATTGCAGACCAGGCATGCAATCCTTTCGGCTGCAGACCTCGAAATTCAAATGTTCTATTACAGTGGGAATTTTGTCCGCATTCATCCCTTCTAAGCCGGTTAGACAAGCCCCAGGTCGGCTTAGAGAAACAATGTCAAGACCGCTCCGCCGAAGTCGAATCTCGACACAAACTTTACTCGAAATGAGATACAGATGAAAATCCGGTCAAGTGACAGCGCGATGGTGCCCACAAACGATAGAACGCACCTGTCGAATAGATGTCGTGACGTCGCAGACTAACACGCATGATGCCAGATTCGAAAAGGTGCAACATTGAAAGAATAAAATGGACGAACGATGGGGTAACGAAATGGTCTGTTTGAAAAAGGCAAGAGAACATGCATTGTACTTCTGGTCAACAATGTGGTCTAGGTAAACACGATGAGAAAAATAAACATTGATCACAAGCAGTTTGGAGGAGTCAATGGTGTGCGGGGATGGGGGGTTATGTACATAGGGATAACGGAGAAAAGAACAAATGAGGGGAACCAAGTCAAAGTGACAAACCCTGATTTGCGGAAGTAAAAGTGAACAACCGAAAAACCATTAATCGAGTAAATAAGATGGCCGCGAAGCGTTTACATATATCCGCTAAAGTAGCAGTGGAGAGCAATGGCTTCCACCGGGAGATCAGAGTAGTTGTGGGTTAGAAAGTGGCGGTATTACGTTCAATGACGGCCACAGCTGCGTAGCTACGACCAAGCCTCATTTGACTTGGAAGGAGGGTCCATGCGTTCGCTGAGGGATCGTATTTTTCCACAGAGGCCAGATTCACCTCACCGTCCTCTCCGCCAACAATGTACAAGCACCCGTCATGCGCAACAAGACCTACAGAGAAAAAGAATGACGGCAGAAGTGTCGAAGAGTTAGTGTGACAAAAAAAACGAGAAAATAGAATTCCCGTGAAGTAAACAAGTGCTGTACGAGCATAGTTTAGTGTACAGCATAATTGACAAATGTATGAGCAGTGGAATGTCAGCATGGATGAGGAAATTAAAAGACGCGCGCGACCTAGTGTGTTCGCATCCTAACCAGCTCAGGCGAGTATATCGGCCAACAGTAGGCAAGCATTGCCGAAACCTAAGAGTTCCAAATAACATATATATATATATATATATATATATATATATATATATATATATATCTAAACAATTGGCACAACTGTCGTGAAAAACGAAAGCGAACATTTTTCACATCCCGTCATTGTTGGTCGGTTCGCCATATTCAAGAAGTGTACCAATAGTGCACATGGGTCTTTCACAGATTTTGGTCGTCACACGTCCAGGTGTATCGAGTTGCCTGCATACTTCATCCTTGAATTCCTAGGCAAAAGAACGGCGGCTTGATGTGAAGCCGGCTATTTCTTACGTCGTCGCCAAAAGGAAGACGGATCAGCACGTAGTCTCTTCCAGCTCATTAGGGAACGAGTGAAGTGGGCGCGGTGCTGTAAACATTCGCAGGACGCGACCGAAACACCTCAATTGGCGCAATAAAACCAGTTAAATGAAAGGATTTTTCGCGTTCCGAAAGATACGGTGTCAAATAACACTGCTGCGAAGTAGGTGTTGCCGATACACATAAGTGATTTTCTTCGTATCCTCGGCACCAAAGGTCACGGGTCTACGCATGTAAGTCAAGAGAAATGATAAAGGTTCGCCATAACAGAACATCGCTCGAGAGACGTTGTAAACCTGGCCTTTAACTGGAAGATGCCCGACAAAGTCGCAAGTGTCTCAAAATGACAAACTCCGACGGCTCCAGCGATGAGAAGAAAAACCTCTTGTCAAATATTGTGCCGGTAGAAAAACAGCCCCCAGATAGATAAAAAATCTTCCCGTTCAAATTATGTACCTCCAACGATAAGCATGAGAGTCGGAAAAGTATTTTACACTTCGAAAGAACGAAGCACACAACGTGCTAAGTTGCTTCATCGCAAAATGATTCAGGATAAGTTGCACACTATTCGAACCGTCACGCATTGGGATGATGTTATCATAATCAAAGTCAGGTGATCGATAACCTTTGAGCAGCTCAGAGTCAAGATTTTGGAAACCTAGGGCTATCGGGAGGATATGATCGAAACCAAAACTGATGGAGAGAGGGAACATGGGATGAGGAGAGTATACCGTAAACTCTCAGTTCGCCGAGGTTACAGTGTACGAAGGACCTCGTTCCTTAGCAAGCAAGGTTACAGAGAAGGTTAATCACACGAGTCAAGTGCAGGCCGGACGCTCTGAAAAGCGATAATGGTGGGCTTCTGGTTACCGGGGTTGAGCGATCATTCAAAGCTCAAAATGCAGGCACAGAACTGCCAACCTGTGACTCCACAGTATTGTAGATTGTATTTCACTAGGCGAATGCCCCGCTCTCCTAGTTAAGGTGAGCGATCAGGTATCCATGATTTTGCAAAACGAAGTATATGGGAATCTCGAAAAGCAATTC
>OX104060.1:9259765-9401302 GCA_944474145.2 Dicrocoelium dendriticum | reverse complement strand
TCCGGGACAAACATTTACGTGTTCTGCTCCTCAGAAATGACTTACGCTTGTTTTTGGGTTGGATGGACTTCTGTTCTGATGCGTGCGCAACCAGTGTGCTAAACATCTTTGTGGACGTTTCTTAAGAAGCGTCTGAGGGGTATTCGGTAAAGAAAGTCCATGATGTGTACTTGACAAGCGTAGATAACACATTATATTCCGTGACGATATGCATTATAACATCCTCTTTTTCAGGAAACTCCGCGTAGCATATTTGGTTAAAAAAAATTGTTACATGACCACTCTAACCCTGCGACGTTCTTATAATCATCCCGTTGACCATGAGTTCATCCTTAGTTAGCACGAGATCCAGTATCGACGTCCGGTTAGCAGTTCGAAATCTGGTGGGAGAGGTTACGTGGTTGTACAAAGGGTGGTTAGCAATTAGCTCTTGCAAACAGCCTTTAAACTGCCCAATATCGTTTGCTGGCCTTTCCGTAGCGTGAACATTAAGGATTCCATCAATAAGTATGTGGGTGTAGGACTTGTTCAAAGCAAACTGAAAGACGTGGTTCAGTTTGGAGTCCATTTCCGACGTTGAGTTTGGTGGGCGATAAATCACGGCTAGTAGACATGTGTCTGTGTTCCGCAAACATAGACAGCACCAAAGCGAATCAGGAGCGCGAATTTCCGGGTGATCGATAACATCACATCGGAGGTTTGTATTAGAGTAAAGTATCACACCGCCACCCCTTCCGGTTCTATCGGTTCAAAGCAGCGACATACCGGGTAAATTGATCTCAGAATCGGTTATCTCAATGTTTAACCAGGTCTCTGTAATCATGACGAGGTCCCGCGGTTGTGAGGTATGGAGTTCTCTAAGTTCGGTCAAACTTGCTTAAAAGTCCTTGGGCGTTTGTGCACATGCAAGATATAGCTTTTGTTTTTATTAGTGAGTTGACGGTTGTCAAATTTGTGTTTGCTTTTAAGCCGACTGTTAGGTGGCAGGCCTTTAATCTTTTTTGGTTTATGAATTTTAGTCAAGTTGCATGGCATGGTTGAGCGTTTCTGAACAGCAGTTTCGCTCGTGCTGTGCTCTGTCCTGTTTTGTGGCGTGGGCGTTGTTGTGTCGGTCTCTCCGCAGGATTGTGCAGATAAAGAATTTGTAGCGTTTGAAGTTCCATCGAACTGCTTACGACTCGTGGCTGTGCGCCTGCTGACTTTAGCCGGATCTCTGTTGGCTACATGACTCGAAATTTTAACCAGCTATCCAATAGATTTTGCGCCATTCCCTCGGGGTTTAATATTACTTTCATTAGTTTTGGACCGCAACCCTGGTAGTTAGGTGATGACGCAACTCTTGTCAGGGATTTGGCAATAACACTGTCAACAGAGAGTGCTTCGTGGATGCAGCACCACTGCTCTCGGTCATGTGTTCGCGCATCGTGATCAGACGAATGCAGAATCTCGAGAACACCATGAACAAATGTTGTTTTCTTGCTATTCCTATTAGAAATGCCGCGTTGGTCAACTGCTTCTTTTTGGCGATCTTTCCAAGGTAGATCAGGTAATATGCGCACTCTGCTCGGTGAGTTGCGAAGACGAACTGCTGAGAGCAGGACAGCCTCCGTCTCATCTGCTGAGTTTAGTGTTACTCGAAGGATTTGAGGTTCACCAGAGTGCACTGAGATCGGGTGACGCGCTACGCGTTACAGCATTGCAAGCTCAACGCGAATACCAATCGCCTCGCAGATGGAACTCCACTGGTTGAGATCCTCTTCCAACTTGCCTTTTATTGTGCCAGATTTGGACTCAGGAACATTGGTGTACACGAGAGTTAACGCAGCGAGGGTTTGTCTAGCGAGTGTTGGATTTATGCTTTTTGCCTGCAATTTGGGTTGTTTAGAGTGCACCACTGGAGTTGACGGTGCAAGCTGCGTCGCTCCACGTGTGCTCGGTACAGATGCTGGACCTACATGTATCCCTCCCGGTGCGTTCCTCGAGGCAATCAATGCGTACCTTTACTGGTAGTTATCTGCACCGGATTGCCTTCGGCCCTGAGCTGTCATGGCTGAATCTCTAAGTGAAGCATCCGTAGTTGGAGGAGTGGAATCAGGCGTGTTTAAGGCTTATCTACTTATGGGAGTGAGGTGACCCAGTGGATTTAGTGCCACAGACGCTGCAGTGCTGTTGCAGCGTCTAGCTCTCTTCTTCAGCTGGTTGTGGTATTAGTGTGACCATATTTCCCTCCGAGGGAGCGATCTTAGTATTTACAAAATGCGCGATTATCTCAGTCATCCTATCGCACTTTTTCATAAGCAAAGATAAACAGTTGACAAGTGAAATGAGGACACGTCGGGCAAAACCAAAATGTGTCAGCAACTTTGGTTGTCTGTCTCACTTGGACGGGTTTGCCTATACGTGCGGACAGTACGATATAATGCAGCTGGGACAGGTGACCCCGACCTTAAGGACTTTACCGCAATGCTATACGGAACATAGGTGACGTCGCACCATTGGAATGGTAGTCGCCCTCATATCGCTTGCACCAACGCTTCTCTGAGCAAGCTTTGTGGTACTGGCGCTCAGGTGTGATGAATGTTCTCTGCGCCAGGCTCGATATACAAACACGCCAAAACACGCACGCGAATTGTGAGTTGTTAAACCCGCATTAAGGTCAGTCGGCCGAGACAGATGGGTGGCTTACCACGCATGCTGTCGGGTTCAGCGGTCAACGGCTCGCGGTTGAACGCACACACTCACACAAAGCTGCAGCGTGTATCGATCCGCCTGCCCTAAACGATGATACAGGTGGAGCGCTGATAAGCGTCCCTAAGTGTCCCTAAGTGATGAACGAAGCAGAATTACTGTAACTTTGTTATGATACAACTTGCAGGGATAGTTGCCGCGTAGTTTCTGAGCCATCCGTTTCTTCTTCCGAATGAGACCAAACTGTTTCCCAAGAGGCTCCGGTTTGATGTAATTGCACACGTAGAACTCGGCAAAGAATATGCCAAAACTGAGAACTGGAGCAGGAGTATAATCCACACAGGTTAGATCAAAAGATGGGAAGCATTGAGTAGAGCTCGTGGAACGGCTTCGAACGAGATCACGCACAATATTGCGTGGGAAGAATTAGAGTGGCCACAGAGGGCGAAACGAGTGCCGAGTTAAAGCGCGGTCGTACATCGTGACAAGCGTGAATTCAACTATAATGCCCACCAAAAACAATGATGGGCGAACGGGCTGGCTGGCTTAAGAGGCCAGTTTATAAAAGATAGGGACAGGGTCCGCATGGACAGTAAAATGGATAGTTCGTAGCCTACTTTGAGCTACACCAGCGCACTAACAGACGGTGGAGTTGCGGGTGAAACCTCAGAAGGGAGTACCGCGCATGATAGTGAGTCCAACGAACACGGTGCCACGGAGGACCGTATTACTTCAGTTTACTGTAACATGCTTCCCACTTTGCCATGAGGCTGTTTTGGCTGTTGTTCCTTCGTATCTCATTTCTACCTACCTATTGTCTTACCGTTAGTATCCAGTAATTTAATCTTTAAACCGTGTGCTTGATATTACTCGATGTATCCTTCCTTTCTGTCCCTATGCCAAAATGGTTTGTTGCCTGTACACTTTCATACTCACCCTGTGTTCAATGTTTTTCACGAGACTGTGATTCTCTGAGCACGCTTTAGTAGGCGTGTCTTATACCGCCGAGGTTAAGTATTTACTTATTTCTTCATTTATTTCTACTTTCAAAAAGGTACGTGTCACTCAACAGCTATTTGAGTTCGGAGTCATGCTTCTGTGCTGTTTGATGGCGTTACGTTTGGTCACGTACTCTTCCTTGTTTCCTCCCCAACCATGAATATTTTCAAAAACTATTGGATCGTACCCTTGGCCTCCATCTCTTCGTTGCTTAAAATGCAACTTTGGCATATATTAATTATCCCTAAACCGAATTAACGTGTTACATGTTACATGTTACTTTTCTTACAGAGTGCAACAACTATAACTGTCCCAAATTTGTTTCGTCGTTCGCATTCCATTCCGCTTACATTACTATTATTCAGCAGCGTATGTGCTAGATAAACGGTAAAATAGACAACACCTATCTTTTGATGATTGTAGCTTTACCCCAACATCCGGTGGGACTTGTCAAGCAACTGCTTTTTACCCGAATAATATATCACTGTTCATTGTTCGCACCTCCTGGGTTGGAGATACAAACACACCCCAAGTGCACCAATGTTTACTTACCTTTTTACATACAATGCCTCCAACACCAGCTGACATCATCATGCTACTGAGCATACTGTTACCCCCGACTGTGGTGAGAACCAGCGGTTCTCGCGCAAATGTTCCCGCGTCTAAAACATTAGATGTATTCATTAGATGACATTAACATCTAATGTAAGATGACATCTAATGTAAACATTAGATGATAGAACCCGACTGCGGATAACGACGTGCGTTTGGGTGCTCCGTTTCTCTTTGGATCTTTTTTGCAAAGGAAGGTGTTCGAACTTCATTTACCTGGAGATTCGACTGCTAAATATTTGGAATTTGTCAAGCACAAGGCACGATGGCGTCCAAATGCTTGGATTGTGGTAAAGCCGTTACCGCAAGATCGAAGGCTGTGCAATGCTCTCTCTGTGATGGGTGGCTACACATTGCCTGCTGCGACATCAGTCCAGATCTTTATGATTACCTCCAGAGGACCACCTCCTCAGCTATCAGTTTCCATTGTGACTCTTGTCGAACTGTATTGAGCGATAGACGGCTGCTGAACTTAGTCCACGCACTTAGCCCACGATCCATTCCTACTCAAACTGAGAATTGCACCTCTGCTAAACCGCCGGTATCTTCATCGCCTCGTTCGGCCTCTGACTCAGCCAGTTCCACTGGTAAACGAAGTCGCGTCCCCTCGTCTTCGCTATCGGAGCCTCTGACACTTAGTGATGGCAGCCATGAGTCCAGGAGAAAGACATATGCGGCAGTAGTGAGTGAGAATGTAGAACAAGCATCGGCTAGTACATGCGCAACTCTGGGAGCGAAGAAAACCAAGAGTGATTCTACGACTAAACCCAAGAAATCTTCTGGACTAAAGTTGGTCCTCGATAGAGTAAGCCAGTTGGAAAACCTTCTCAAGAACAGCATGCCTCCCATGTCCCAAGCCACTGAATACAATAAACCGCATTCTCGTGACCGTTGTTTGATTATCATGAATGCTCCTGAATCCAACAAGGGTTCCCCTGCTGAAAAGATCCTGGAAGACCAAGAGTTTCTGCGGCGAATGGTCTCCCTCCTTTTTGATGAAGGTGAACAAGGGATCAATATTTTCTCTGCTTTTCGTCTCGGAAGAAAGCAAGACGATTCTTCTAAAGTTCGTCCCTCAAGGTTGTCTGTCAGAGTGAGGATGAGTGTCGCCGCATGCTCAGACGGACCCCACGTCTTAGGGGAGAAACCTTTTATGTTTTGCGGGACCTCTGTCCGGAGGATCGGATCCGAATGAAGAAAGCTGTCGAAGAACTACGAGCACGCCGGGAAAATGGTGAGATGAACCTCCACATTGTGGATTTTCGTGTAGTTCAAAAAGCTCCGAGAATTCGCTGGAGGCCAATCTTTGTCGCTCCCGGGCGGTAAGACCGAAGAATAGTTTGAGGGTGATATCTGCTAATGTACGTAGCCTACGAAACAAACTTGATGAAATTCAGAAGTTTGCCTATGAAAATCACCCAGATCTTATGGCTTTCACAGAGACGTGGTTGTTTTCTGACATCCTCGACTCAGAGGTGCATATTCCGGGGTATAATTTAGCTCGAGCGGATCGCTCTCGAAATAGGTCCGGAGGTGGTGTGATTCTTTACTGGAAAGAGGACCTCAGTGGTCATCTGGTTGAGGCCATACGCGACAATGAAGATGGGTGTGAACTTCTTTGGTGTCGGATACATGATGGATGCAAGTCTCTTATGGTTGGAGTCGTTTACAGAGCCCCCTTGGCTTCCGGAGCTAGCTTGCTGGACTCTATTAGTATGCACGGTAGAGGCAAGAATTGTCTGATATTGGAAGAGTTTAATACTGCTAGTATTGACTGGGATTTGCTCCATTGCAATCTTCCCCCGAACTCCTTTGATGCTGTCTTCCTCGAAACCGTGCTTGCATGCCATCTGTTTCAACATGTTACAATGCCCACCAGAATGTGTCCGGGTCAATCGCCACACATCCTCGACCTCGTGCTCACACCGACGCAGTCGGATGTTTCCGACTTGACTATCCTCCAACCATTTGGGAGAAGTGACCACTGCGTAGTTTCCCTTTGTTGGATGCGGCGTCTTACCATTCACGATCAGGGAGTATGCCATCGGAACTTCTGGCGTGCTGATCCACTCCGTTTGAAAACTGCTGCCGGCGCTGTGGACTGGACTATCCCTCAGTACTTAGAAGTTGATGACGCTTGGACCCTCTTGTACTCCAAGTTCACGTCCCTCATAACTCAGGTCGTTCCACTCTGCAATGGGAAACGTTTTTCCAATGGCCCTCCTTGGATTGATCGAGAGCTAAAATCCCATATGCGCCGTCGACGCAAATTGTGGGATAAGTTCAAGACTACGCAATCGCCTCTGGACTACCTTGATTACAAAGCGGTCAGGAATATCTGCACATTCAAAAAGCGAGAGAAGCGACAACAGTACGAGCGCCGCTTGGCTGAGGAATCTTCCACCGCTCCCAAATTACTGTTCTCCTATTTGCGGAGACGTACGAAAGCTGGTAATGGAATACCTGCGTTGTATTCCAAAGAAAATGATACTACTCTTCATGATGATGATGCAAAAGCCGGACTCTTGGCCCTGCAGTATTCCTCAGTCTTTTCGACTGAGCCACCGTTTACCTATGATTTAGCGTCTACGCCTTCATGTACTTTAGAACGCTTAGAAATCAGCCCCGAATTGGTTACCAAGCTTCTTTTCGAGCTAAATCCGAACTCATCACCAGGTCCTGATGGGCTACACCCTTTGTTTCTCAGAACCCTAGCTGAGTACATTGCTGTACCTGTTTGCCAAATTTTTCAGCGGTCTCTTGACGCGGGGCGTCTCCCGCTTGCTTGGAAAATAGGCACCATCAAGCCCATGTATAAAGGTGGAAATCGTCAGGACCCCGGAAACCATCGACCAATTTGCTTAACATCTATAGTTTGTAAAGTCATGGAACGAATTCTTAAACGAGCCCTTCAGAGTCACCTTGACGGCTTGAATGTAATTTCCTTTGCGCAGCATGGCTTCAGGCTAGCTCGCTCATGTGTTTCCAACCTGCTCGTTGCAAGAGAGAGCTGGGCCAGGTCATTAGATGCCGGAAATTGCTTAGACGTTGTCTTCGTCGACTTCAAGAAGGCATTCGATACAGTACCACACGAACGGCTTCTGCTTAAACTTCGGAGTATTGGTGTTTCTGGAGAGATTCTCTCATGGATCACTGATTTTCTGGATGGCCGTAGCATGCGAGTGAAGGTGAATGAGGTCTACTCCGCTTTCGTTCCCATGACCAGTGGGGTTCCACAAGGCTCCGTCCTTGGCCTCGAGCTGTTTAAAGTCTACATTAATGACCTTCCATCTGTACTCCAGACCGATTGTCTGCTTTATGCCGATGACCTGAAGATATGGATGGGGGTACCAACACCTGAAGCTGCTGACCGACTGCAAGAGAAGCTAGACCTGCTTCATAGCTGGTCTTCGGAATGGCGTTTACCCATCAATCATGAGAAGTGCTCTGTCCTGCCGATCGGCTCTTCTGACCCATTTGGCGCCTATCACATTGGTGGTTTCTTGATCAGGAATGCTGCCTGTGAGAAAGACCTTGGTATACTCGTATCTCCCGATCTGCGTACCACCGAGGACACCCTGAGGAAGATAGCGGCTGCGAATAGGATGTTCTGTGCCATTAGGAGATCGTTCTCCCGAATGACTCCAGAGGTCTTCAGACTTCTTTTTTCTTCCCATGTGCGCCCTATCCTCGAGTACGGTTTGCCTGCGGCCTACCCTTTTACAAAGTCTGAACGTGTTATGATTGAAAGAGTTCAGCGACGAGGCTCGAAATCCATCTCAGCGCTCCGTGACCTGCCTTACACTCAGCGTCTTCGACAGATGAACATGTTTTCCTTGGACTATCGTCGACGTCGGGGTGATCTGATTTACACCAGACGGATATTGCGAGGACAGATGGGGAGTGAACTGCAAGAGTTCTTCCAGCTCTGCGCTGATAGCTCGACACGGGGTCACTCTTGGAAACTGTTTAAGCCGAGGAGGGTCCGGATTCATTCTGCTTTCACCCTATCAACTCTAGTGGTAAACTACTGGAACAGCTTGCCTGAACTGGTCGTTAGTGCCCAATGTGAGGAAAGTTTTAAGAAACTGTTAGACTCCTATCTGCTGAGTATGCAAGGATCCTGCTGTTTTCGATGCGACCGTAATGGTCCCTTGCGGAATACCGCCTCGCAGCATGTTGCACAATACTTGCTCTGAACGGGATGTGAGGGAGTTTTCACAGGATGCCCTATCTGCTCTCTACCACTACAATGATACTCCAATGATTGTTCGCACCTCCTGGGTTGGAGATACAAACACACCCCAAGTGCACCAATGTTTACTTACCTTTTTACATACAATGTCTCCAACACCAGCCGACATCATCATGCTACTGAGCATACTGTTATCCCCGACTGTGGTGAAACCAGCGGTTCTCGCGCAAATGTTCCCGCGTCTAAAACATTAGTTGTATTCGGGCCACTTCCGTTATTCAACTTAAAGAGGAAAAAGAAAGGCAATTCCTTCGTCACTAGAAGTGTTTGTCACAATCGGTCTATTTGATACAACGCAAATAAAAATGGACCATTTGTTAAGTACGTTGCATCGTTATTTACTATTCACGCTACAGTGCCCATACTTCGACGTCCTGTTCACCTGAGAAATTGTAACCAGATATACTTTGAACCGGGTGCATCCAAGCAAGGCAGACAATGTCGCCTGATTCATATCTCCATATCTAATTGAAATTTCCCAGCACTTCTCCAATGATTAGGCGTACATTTCTGTCAGAGACTTAGGAGTTCTCTCAAGACATGATATGAGATCACTAGAAAATACAGAGAAACTGTACCGTGCGGGACTTCGTATGCTCTGGGCATTAAGACGCAGTTTCTCCACATGGTCCGAAGAAACCGTCCCTCGTCTATTCACCTCGCTCATTAGACCAATCCTTGAATACGGTGCCCCAGCTTACCATCCGATAACCCAATGGGAAACTGAAAAGCTGGAGAAAATACAGCATTTCGCAACTAGAATGATACCGAGTCTACAAAAGCTTCCGTATGAAAGACGTTGTGAAAGGCTCGGACTCTACACACTATCCTATCGCCGAGTAAGATTTGACCTTATTATGACCCATCGAGTGCTACACTTAAATCACTTCCCCATACTTCGGCCAATATTTCGCCTGCGGGAACCCTGTAACACCCGAGGACAACGTTACAAACTCAGGGTCCCCAACATGAACAACCTATCACATCAGCTTTGTATAGAACGAAGAATCGTAAACTTATGGAATACACTACCAGAAGGATTAATAGAGGCCGATTCTGTGAAGTGTTTTGAAACCCATATCGATGATTATTTCGGAAAACTGTGCTTTTGTGAAACTGATTTAGCTACGGCTGAATAATACATCCACGTGAAAAAGCTAATGAACGCTGAGCAAAAGAAACCAGTCAGAATGTCCACAGAATGAGACGGCTGAAATTAGCTGTGAGCGATTGCGAATGAGGCTGAGGAAAGCGGCGTGTCCAAAATGTAGCAGAGAAGCAGGTAGCTGCGCAAACAAAGAAATAGGCAACTAACATAATTCATGAAACTGAGGGTTAAGTAGCCAGCTCCATAACACCTACCGTCAGATGAAAAGCCAGACTTCCGACCAAAGCGGCCAGTTCCCTATGCAGTCGTTTCAATCATCGATCAAGATCATGATAGAATATAGTCGGCCGGAGTTATCAAACTCATCGGTTACTCTTTTGGGGCTGCCTCTATTGTGATTGTCAAGAAGAGGAATGAGAAGATTCCTCTAGGTGGAGATTGTTCTACTGGCATGAAAGCTTCGTTAGAGGACCACAAGTATCCTGTGCCCCTTTCTGAGGACTTTTCTGCAAGTTAGAACGGTAGCAAATATTTTGCCAAACTGGAGTTTACTGACGCATATTTTCCGATCGAAATGTCGAAAGAATCCTGGAAGTTTCTAAGATAAACACCCATGGAGGACAATTCCAGTATACTAGTCTTCCGTTTGGTGTTTATTCGGCCCTGGCAAGTTTTCAGAAAATCACGGATACGATGCTGTAAGGGGTATCCTATACTGAGCATATCTGGATGATATCATCATCATGGAATTTAACTCAGAAGAATTGCACCAGCAAACGGCAAAGTGTCTGATAGAATAAAGGCGTATGAATTGCGTTTGGGGGTGAAAAAGTGAGTTCTTCATGAAGTACAATAAATATCTTGATATTATCACTGATCAAAATTGGCGACGACCAGATATGGTAAATATCGAAGTTGTCAACAGCAAGCCTCCCACTAAGGATGTGGCAACCTTAAGAACTTTCCGTGGCATGCCTCGTTCCTTCAGTAACTAACTACCATTCATGCATGACTTAAGTAGACCGCTGAACCGGTTGTTGAAGAATGCTATTACTTGGATCTGGCCCACCGAATATCAAAAAGAATTCGACAAGTTCAAGTTGCTGATAAGTTCAGAACTGACACCAACGCACTACAATCCAAAGCTGACAATCGTCGTGGCATCTGATGCAACCGGTTACGATAATGCACGCCCACGCGTGACGTGCGTGCTCCTGGGTCATTTGGATTATTCCCCTCTATCGTCTCTCCATCCTCTCGCAGCGAACCGGATTTACCAGCCCTACATAGTGATTCATCATACATGGAATTACCTTTTACGATTAATGTCTCTGCCATCACTAAACGTTTTCACTGGCATTCATGATTAAGCGCAAGTGGATAACTCAGTCACATTGAACCGATTACCTTCTTGTGTGACACCATTCGATACAGAACTATCGAGGCAACCCGATAGGTTTAAGCTTATTCCAATCCGGCGTTTCTCAACACAGCTGTAAAAGAATTTGTGATCTCTCAATCTGTGTTTAGTGCTGTGTTCAGACTCAGTTAGCAGGTTCCAGTCACTCGCCATTCTTTGTGATGATGTCAGCCAGTGCGCCTGCATAACCTACCACACGGACCGCGCGACCACGCCGACCGCTCAATTGACCTTGCAACCACCACGCTCGCCTTACCGATGTGCGCCGTTCTCAAAGCTGGAAAATACAGAACGTTAACCAACCCACTGGGTCAGGTAACGACACCAAATTGAATGGCAGAAATGCGAATGCGAAAAGTCTTCAGGCGAAAGGCATTTGCGGGTTAGCTGAACGTCATTGAGTAGTTAAAATTGGTCTGACTTGCTCGCACTCTTTGGAACGATATCATCCGAAATGTGCAAATGTGTCCCAACAACAGGTACGAGAGCGAAATAGCTCACATGATGCGCTTTAGTTCTGTTCTGCGTGCTCCACCATCCCACTCGTTAAGGACTTACTTATCCTAGTCCAGAAGTGCGAGTGGTTAACTGCAGAAGCCGAGCAGAGAATTAACGATAAGAGTACTTCAATGGAAGAGAGTATGCACCACGGAAGCGTAGCGGCTTCTAAGCAACGGAACGCTGCACAATGCGCTTCCCCTGAACCGCAATCAGCCACGTCCCCATCTTCGTTGTCTTCTCCAATTTTGATAGACCGTCAGGCGTAAACTGACCGTAGATATGAGAGTCAAACCCTACTTATGACAACGAAAGCAGACACCGCTCGAAACATCTGGTTAAGCAAATTGCTCTAGACGTGGCATCTAGCATTAACAAGGATGAAGCAACCGAACACCAACCCACAGTACCTGTAGCTCAAATGTCTGCTGTCGAGACAAAGTCCCCCGGAACATCGGTTACATATGCAGAGATTGTTGTAAATGTCAGCCGGGAGGCTGCCGTTGCAGTCTCTTCTGTTGTAAACACCGTTATCGCGAATAGAGGGACAAACAGAAAGCAATCAACACTTGTCAGCAGATCGGAACAAACGATTACCATACCTCGTAGATCAACGCAAAAGGGATCAAACTATTGGGCTCGGACTGTTGTATGCTCAAATGTCCCTGAATCTACCGCCATCACATTGCGGGGTAAGTTATCGGACGACCAAGACCAATCGAACTTATTGTGCTTGCTGATGAGAGTCAAAGCCAAGCCCATAAATTTATTACGAATTCCCCGTCATCCGAAATCGCCACACTATGAATAACCATGAGTTATTCGAGTAACCGTAGAATCCTCCACCGATTTAGAAAACGTTTTGCTTTTCACAAGCGCGCTAAGACGCGGATCCTGTGGGATATGCATTTATCCTGATATCCCTTGGAGCGCGACGATTGAAAAAAAACGCCGACGTAGGACACAGCATGCAAGACCGGCTAAACGCCATCTTTATACATTGGGAGCCAGAACAACCTTCTAACGATACTCAGGATATCGGAAAGCACGTTCTAGAACAGTGGGTTCTAAGCCAACTGGGATGCCTTTAGCTCCATTTTTACAGCGCTGTTTAGACCAGAATCAAATTCCCGCTATATGGAACTTTGGAATATTAACCCCGATTCACAAGCATGGAAGCAGTACTGCTCCCTCCAACTACCGCCCAACTTTTTTCTTTCTATACTCTCTAAGCTCATGGAATTCATAGTTGTCTATGCGCTAGTGTGCTATCTGGAAATCGACAACATCAGCACGTTTGAGCATCACAGTATCCGTCGATAGCGGTCATGTACAACAAACTGACTACTCGCACGCAGTACATGAACCGAGGCAGTGGATGCTGAAGTAAGTGTTGCTGCGATCTACCTGGATTTTTTGAAGGCTTTCGATCGTCTAGACCATCGAATACTATTCTCCAAGCTCCAGGATTACGGGATCGTCGACGCTCTTTTAAGCGGCTATGCCAACTTTCTACTGCAGCGGCAATTGGTGATCAGAGTTCGGAGATCTTTACCGGACCCCTATACAATCGAGTGTGGTGTCGCGAGGCACTTTTCTAGGTCCACGTCGGTTGTTGGTGTTTATTAATGACCTCGCACAGAGAAGCGCTTCAGGCAACCTGAAGTTTGCTGACGATATCAAAATTTGGCGCAGGATCCAGGCGCACGCCGACCAGTATCTGCTTTAGAGTGACCTCGGTACGGTGTATCAATGGTCAGCCCAAAAATAACTGCACTTCAACGTCAGTAAATGCAAGGTGCTTTCCATCCGACGTCAGAATGGATACTCATACTGAATAGGAACGAATATACTACAACAATCAACTCTCGAACGTGACTTGGGTGTCCTGGTTCTACATGACTTAGGTTGCTCCAGGCAATCCGAAAAGGCCTCGAAAACTGTAAACTTACACGTCGGGCTGTTGCGACGGGCGTTCGGACAAATAAACAGGCCCATATTTCGACAAATGCTCAGTGCGTATGTTCGACTCCATGTCGAATATGCAATTCAAGCCTGGCATCCATGGCTGAAACACGACCTTAATTCACAGGAGCAGCCACAACGCCGGACATCTAAGAAGGTAATTGGAATGCGCAATCTTTCATACCAGGAGAGGCTGCAACGATTTGGGGTATTCAATGGAAGCTATCGGAGACTACGAGGCGATCTGAGTATGGAATACTTGACTTTGCGACACACAGCATGTGTGCCGCTCTTTACTGTAATTCCGCACTAATACAACCCTGAGGGGCCACTTATTGAAACTCGCAGAACAATACAGTCGTCTGGGGTGCCGCAGAAATTTATTTTCCATTCTTGTCTGTCACCTGTGGAACGCCCTCCCAGAATCGGTCGTCTCTTCACCAACATTAACAGTATGTAAACACGGTTGGATGACGCACTCATCCACTAACACTGTGTCACACAGCGTTACGTCTCCATCCTACACCTGGAGTTTGCTATGGAATTATTTGATGTTATCTGCGGGCCCTGTGAATCTAAGCGGACTGCAGGACTACGGCGGAACAAACAATAAGTCCTTATTGTCATATTTGGAGTACTAACTGGTTTAATATCATTATTATCATTATTGTTATTTCGCTATCCCCACCAACTATCCAACGGGATTTGTAAAGCAACACTTCTTAACCCATATAAATGGATTGTTCATTGGACTCGATGCAGGGATCTCACACACATTTTTAGACGGATCCGAAAACGCGGTCGCCCGCATCGCTTGTTCGTCCGTTGACTGCTGCACAAAGAAACTATCGCCAAATTTAGGAGGTTCTGAACGATGTGTTTGCAGTTCAGCATTTCCGCAGAATGCTATCTAGCCGTCATTCCAGCTTGATGACGGACCACAACCCGCTTCTTCAGCATACGCCTTAGTTGCAGATGGAAAGCACTACAGCTATGGTGCCGCAATACAAAAGATAATTTTAATAAAACCTGCAACAGGGACACGCCAGCTGTGCCACCAGTAACGGATGCGCATTGTTCCGGAGAGCTACCAGTCGGCTATAATACCGCAAAAAAGGAGTTATATTGGATCTATAAGGGTGGTCGTGAGTTGAGGGGGATGCTAAGTGATATTCGGTTCCAAACAAGTAGTCGCAATGTATACGGCTAAGTGTCTACAAAGATGGGCTACAAAGTTACTGGATTATGACATCCATATCGGGTAACCCTCGACAAACGACAGTTGTCAGGCTGACGTGTTTTCACAACTTTTGGATGAGCAACAGCAGCCAGAAGCTATTGTTTCTGCTAATGTTTCCATCTAAATTGAAGCCAGCCGTGTGTTCCCAGACACAGTGAGCCAGCTTCCAATATCCTCCAGTCTCATTCGAGACGCTATTTGACCCGACCCGTTGTTGTCACACGTGAGCAGGTTTCATTATTTATATTGACCACGAAAAATTTCTGACCTAAAGCTCCAGCAGCTTTTCCAGAGTCGGATGCATTATCTGTTGTCCAGGACTGTATTCCGTTCGGTGAACGCGTCGTCATCCCCGCTGAACATCAATCCAAAATCCTACGACAGTTTCAGCTGGACATCCAGGCTCCGACGGGATGAAAGCCCTGACCAGAATTAGTGTATACTGGTCGTTTAGGGATTCCCAAATTGAGGAGTTAACACGTTGGTATTAAAATGTGTCCTTGCAGGGAACTAACTGCGCAAATGGGAGCTGTACTCCTGACCAACGCCCAAGGAACAATGGTCAAGATTTCACCGTGATTTTACAGGGCCTACCAAGAGATGGAACCTCTTGCTCATTGTCGACGCATACAGTAAGTTGCCTGAGATTTTCTATATGTCAGTCACCTGGACATCGGCCACCATCTTCATCCCCAGTGTACGTTTCAGTTGCTTCGGTTTTCTGAAAACACTAGTGTCGAACCATGAACTCCAGTTTACTTCTACACACTTCGTGCATTCATTTCATCAAGTTCTCTGTTTTCTGCTTTTCTAGTTGGATTGGGGGTTTTGCGAAGAACCTTATTACGATAACCGGAATCGCACGGAGTACGCAGACTTTAACACCCGCGCGGTACAATCGCAGAAGTGTGAAGACTTTAGTTAACGGTGCCACACAAACTTGCTCAGCCGATTGTCAGGCCGAGCAACTGGATCTGGTATACCAACACGTTAATGGCAAGGGGCTGCCTTAGGTGATTCATCGATAAACACACCCAAATAAGAAGACTGAAAATCTTAGTGTCCACCATACCTAAGAAGGAAATAATTACCTTGAAATACTTTTTAAAGGTGGAATTTGCGTGTTTAGGATCTCAAGATGTATAGTCTCTTTCGCAGAGTAGCTACACTCAGACCAGGAATTTTATCTCCATACCGAGCCCATCAGATCCCTATTTAAGCCTGGGCAACTTGACAGATCATGCCCACGCAATACAATGATAAACTATCCGCACAATTTCTTAATACTCTGGTCATCGCAGTGAATAATCAACAGCGCCCTACCTGCTGCACCCAGCAGTGTTTAAGGGTGATGGTTCTGCTTTCCAAACCCTCCTCCCACCTACTCTTTTTCATTCCAATGGGCCCGTTTCAACTTGTCACTTATCTTCTTCTATCTAGCCTCCAGTTCTCGACCCTAGTTTCTCTCTGATACCTGGTTCCTTTATAGGTTCCAATCGCAATAAATCTACGGGCGTCGCTCCAACCTTATCACCAAGTCCATCTCCAACCACGCGGAATGCTGCATTTTATTCGCTTCTATTGGGAGTCCCAGATCAATGTTGAAACCGACATACTCCAACGTACGCACTTTGTTGTAGACTATTCAGAAGGTAGTGTCGTATGATTTTTGTATTCTACACCATTTGTAGGCAACTATTAGTTATCGTTATGGGCACTGACTGGACACTATGGAAGGTGCGCATCCGTCGGACTCCATTTTCCCATTGTGCTTTCAAATTATCAATCAGCCAATTATTTGCATCTATTATCAATCCGGTTGGCATAAATAGCTTCAAAAGAGTAGTAGGGGGAGTTGAATGATATAGGTGGATATTCGCCACATCTAGACTCACTCAGGTAGTCGTCACAAGCCTGGAAAAGCACCGTACCTGCGTTTCATCCTTTCGGGAATCGTCAGTAGTGCGCATTCCATCGGACCTTGGTAGGACTCGAACCCGCAACTGCACTCTTGCCAGTCCGTGGTTGAGACCACTGAACTAAGGCGAACGGCAACGACCATCGTGAATAAGTTACTAGATTTGATACAGCACCGCTCACTATCCACTGACTTACATGTTACTGCCGTGCAGTGGATAGGGTAGCCCCTCAACAAGCGACGAGCTTACCAAACTTCAGCCGCCAAGTAACTTATGGCATTGTAAGCAGTTTGGTCTGCGTACTGATTACAGAAGAGTAGTAGGAGGAGTTAAATTGTATAGGTAGATATGCGTCACACCGGTGGTCTCAACCACTGACTGGCAAGAATCCAGTTGCGGGTTCGAGCCCTACCAAGGTCCGATGGAATGCGCACTGCTGACGATTCCCGAAAAGCTGAAACACGCGTACAGTGCTTTTCCGGGCGTGTGACGGCTCTCTGAGTGAGTCTAGATGTGACGAATATCTACCTATACCATTCAACTCCCCCTACTACTCCTCGGTATTCTTTGGTTCATAGGTCATCATGATTGTATGGCAGCGAAGCATCAGTTCAAATGGCTGATGTACTGCTGTTGTTGATTTATTGTTTGATTGTATTCAACGTCTGGACCAAGGGATCATCAGATATTCAAAATGCACTACTATGCCCAGCTAATGCAATGTGCTATGGAAAAAACTGCATATTAATGATTTCCATGCGAAAAGAACTTTATCTGTTGCTTCAGTTAATACTTCGGATGCTTTGCTTTTAATGAGTGCAGACGTTTGGTAGCTCATTTAAGCAGCCCTGTGAGCACCGTCGCTTCCAATCGGTCCGTAGTAACTGCAACTAGCAGCTGATGGGAAACATCTCACCTTTTGCGTTTTCCATGGACATTTGAAATATCCGTCTACCGCACCATTCCTTTCACCTCACCGTCTCCTCTGCTGCTCACACACCAGTATTACAGTTAAAATCTGAAGTATCCTCTTTGAGTTTCTACTGCCACCATAACCGTGTGACCATATATTTGTGCTCAAAAAGCATTGCACGTACTGAAATTAGTAGGATGAGAGAGTTGGGACTCTGTGGGTGTGCTATACATCAGACTGAATACTCAGCTTTAATATCCATATTGCAGCCACCATCTTGTCACACATTTTTGGCCAAATGTTGTGTGAAGCTCGAAATGAACGTGTTGCGTCTAGAAGTAGGCATCCTCAGTTCGTTGGCGCCGTTTCGGGGACATGTTCTTCAATATGCTACATCCGGTTGTGGGATTCCCATATGAGTTCGAGTCAGGTGGTGTTCTCATTTTCTGACGAAATCTCCTAGGGACTTTACAGATCTAAGATGGTTCCCTTGGACTCTTTTTTACAAGAGAAGGCTTTCATTAGCTTACATGCTGAGCTTTAACAGATCGAACCTCCAATGCGTGCTTCAGGCTACATTTTGCATCTAAGTATGAATATGCGTAACGGTAAATACTTGGGTGACAGTACTTTTTAGATGCCACATGCCGGGGACGTCATTCTTCTGTCCATCGATGCTGGACATTTATTTTTACAAGTCAAGAGTAGAATGAACCCAGATGTCTGCCATCAGTAAATCGGAGGATTAGCGAAACAGGGAGAGTAACTCCGTTTTACCGCAATGAAAAACAGTGATAAGAAAATTTCTCGCAACTGAAATGTAAGATACAATAGGAACGTAGCTAATAGAAGGTAACTGTGACAGAAGGGGAACAAACAGCGCAGAAAAGTGTGAAGATCGGGATGCACCAAAAACGGACGGTGATGACCTGATAGATACGCAACACAGCTACTAAAGCAAATGGCTTGCTGACAGGTATGTGAGCGACGAACTTCTACTGTGGCTGTAGCGTACGCAAGGGAAGCATACATTTGGGTCATGCAGGCACGTCCAGGTTTTCAGTGGGGTCGACGCTGAGTTCAAATTTGGTACACAGCCAAAATGGAGTTGGCATCCCAGTCGGATATCACTTGATGCCCGTGTCTGAGTGCCCACCAAACTCTGCCAGATACAGTAGGGTCAATGAGATACGGACCGTTGATGAGTTATATGGGCGATAACTTGACGGGTTCCGCCCGAATTCGACAACAGCTGAAGCTGTGACTGATGATGCACCTTGATATGAGCATCGCTGTCGGACAAATGATGTGAGGCTGAATGGGCGCAACATGGCCTTGGTTGATGCACTAAACCGAGAAAAGATTTTAGCTTTCAGCCGTGAACCAGCCTCCATAGGTTTCACATTTCTAACCACTACTAACGCTTATGAGCGCTTCCATTCTCTATACTTCGTGAGACATAGTGAGCACCAGGTCAAGTCAAAATAAGCTTTATGCACTTAAGCGGGTGCACTTTCACCATTTTATATTAGCACTGTGAATAAGAAATACATTATATGGAAGTATAAAAAGTCTTTAATCGGAAATGTGTGCGCGTATCAGTCGAGTAAACTACTGCGCTTCACACCGAGGATTGTTTTTCGGGTAATCAAGTAGGCGCTGTAAATGGAATTATAGTAGGATGTAGTTACAGGAACCAGGACACTAATTTCGATCGTCTAAAAGCAACAGGTATCGCTTTTGATGCGACCCAATGTAACGGGTAGGAAGTGTCTTAGAACCTGGATGAAAACCAGATACTAGAGTTTTGTGTTTGTTAAAAGTAAATGCAACAATGACCTCTCTGAACAATCCACTGTAACAGGAAATATATGTTAATGACTGTACAAACAATGTACAGCCTTTTTAAGTAGCTCAGGAAAGAATATAACACGGGAACATTAAAGTCAGTGTGGCCTACACTTTGCTCAAACGTGCAATTCGAGTTACCATACACCTGAACCTCATCCGTAGTGGAGACATTTGATGTTTCTCGCACTGTACCTTACTGGGAATAAGTAACACCGAAAAATCTTCACACCGGCTACGAGCTAAACCGTAGTAATGATTGGGTTAGCGATTTCGTATAGCAACCCTACCACATGGCGGGTATTCCAAAACCAAGCTGGAAACAATAGTTATCGAGGTCACGCATTCGACTCCTGATGTAGGGAGAACTAAACCTCAATTTTTGTGACAAGGACAACACTTCATCCTCTGCTATGTCATCTGCTGGGTTACAGCTAGCCTCAGGCAACCCTTTTTCTGTGAACAGTCTAGAAGTACACAGGAAATTAATCGGGCTACAAGAGAACAAAGACCTTGGTCCGGATAAATTGTCTCCTGTGGTTCTCAAGGAGTGTGCCGATTACCTGGCGGAGCTCCTCGCCGAATTGTACATGCTGTGATTCAAGCAACACTAGATTGATGAGAGTTAGCGAAGCGCAAGCATCATGCCAGTGCCAAAGAAAGGTACCTGCAAATATCGGCCGCTCGCATGCACGTCGGTTTCTCTTAAGACATTTGAGAGGCTTATTCTTAAAATGATCTCAGCATAGACTTATTTGGATGACCCACATTAGTTTGATTATCGCAGCTCAGGATCCACCTTAGACGCAGTAGCATGTTTTGTGCATACTCTGCGCCCATCACTGGATAATAAAAACTAATCCATCCGCATCTGTTTCCTGTATTTTAGCAACGCTTTCGGTTGTGTGAACCGTGAACTACTGTTTCCCGATTTATTAAATTCCGGAGTCCAAACTGCTGTTGTTCTCTTGGTGCAAGATTGTTTTACTAGCCGTACCCCACTTACCAGGTTAGTGGGGAAAAACTCTTTTTCAACCACCACGAACCCTGGTGTTCTTCAGGGAGCCATTTTGTTCCCATTCTTGTTTTCCACTTACGTTAACTCAATCCCCGTCCCTGAAGAAGCCATCCTGATGAAGTATACGGACGCTGTAATTTTGGCGTCGATCATCCAAGCACAGAGTTATCGGTCAAGCTAAAACCCTATTGGACAACCGCACAGCTTGGTCCAAATCCCGTTGCTTACCGTTAAACACTTCAAAATGCATGGATGTCCTTTTTAGGTTGTCCAAAGGAAAAATCTTCCAGAAAATCCTGACACAGCGTCCACCACTTTTCATTAACGGTGAATGTTTGACCTCTTCCACTCATTAAAATACCTGGAAGTGACGCTGAGCAGTGGGCTAAAGTGGTCCGTTCACGTGAATGTAACATTCAATAAGCTTAGAAGACTCTCATCATATTTTACACGTCTCATGTCTTCTTCCGTACCACGATTCTTAATCCAGGATTTTATCACTACATGTGTATAACTCTACTGGAAGTATTGCTCTCCAGTTATCTTTCCTGGTCTCCTGAGTAAGGACCTTAAAGTAATTGCCAGAGCAATGAGGTATCTAGCCCGGTGTAGTGGAATTTCAAGGATGAAAATTGTCAACGTCACTGTTGTCAGCCATGTCAACTCCTGTAACAAGTTGACATCTAACATGCTCACAGATGTTAGCTATCCCCTCTACGGAACTTATCCGAATGCTTATCCACCTCCTCCTTGACCAGGCAGATTTACAAAACTACATACGTCCGCACAAGGGCCTGTGGTATTTCTGTAGTTCTTTTCCTGTCACGTTTTTTGAATGAGAAAAATGCAGTCATTCAAGAACTGATTAGTAAACGACTCTAGCAACATTTACTCTGCCAACTCTTTTTTAACGATCATGGTTTTAGATCGATCCCCATGCACTATCCCTTTCTATTATGTATTCCATTCAGTGGCGTGTGTGTTAGAGCTGAATATTCACTCTTCAAGGATGCATTATGCACATTTTTGACTTGACTAGACTTGCCGTGCTAAATGTTGCTTCCCGAACTGAGTGGCATAGTGAGCAAAGCGTTAGCCGCTAATAATTAGGCCTAAACTTCCACTGTCAGCTCAGACTATCTCCATCGGATGAGTCCAAACCAGGACTAAACCGTCGGTCTTGGGGCGTCAGCGTAGGGAGAGGCAACATCGAAACTTCTCCACTACGGACACAACCCAGTTGGTTGGAATGACGGAGGTCGCGACACAGATTTCGTGTTGCAATTCAATGACAAGCTGAGTTCCATACATTGAACTTTGATTGTGTTCTACTTTTTAATAGATTTTGAGGTTTTGTATCGCCATCAAAAGACATTGAGAACTCCAGGACCCGACCGATGAACGTTCCGCTATGACTTGAAAAAGCGTTGAACTTTCTTCGAAACGACAGTACCTCTACCCAACGACTTGCAAGCCACTTAGCTCTAGTCATACGCCCATCAAAACCCTATGTGCGAGTAGGCACCTGCCAAACTCTTCTCACCGCTACTCAGTCCAATAACAGTTACAGCATCTATCGGGTTGTGTGACAAGAAAGCGATATCTGAACTCTCAAACTGCCTCATCCCTGAACCAAACTAGATCTTTTAAGCTTACCATTGTGTTATCCTCGAACACCGCTGGAATATTGATAGAATCGTTATGATTTGAGTCATGTGCATCTACCGGTTCTGTTGTCCTGTCTTCACTGCGTTCGCTCAAACCAATTTCTTATGATCGTCTTATGTTTATGCATGAAATGAGAGTACAAATGTTCTACGGTCCGGCAGTTTCTCACTTCTAACCCTGTTCTACGTGTTCTGTCGACTGACATATTCTTTCTAGTAGCTTCGTGCCCATCCCTGTCAGTGATACCCAATCCCAAAAACGATAATCCACGTGTATACCCTTCGGTTATGTGACACTCCGGGTCGTAGTTTCTCTGCTTGCACACTAAATGAAGTTCGTATCGCAGCACTGACTTGTTCTCCTTGTCTCATATTTCATTTCGCATAACCGATAACCACATTCCCTTATTCCGATAGCATTTACGGTGGCGACAACTGGAGTCTCAAACTATATGAACGACAGGTATATTACGATGCAGCGAATGCACACGCCTTGACTGGCCGTGCACACCTATGTTTGTTCTGGTTATTATGTATAGACGCAGACAATAGCGCTCAGATGGCATACACTGCACGGTTACAAAGCAAAAAACGGCGGATGCAATCACTTCGTATTGTATGGCAACTACTGTTGTCAACAGCCATTGGTAAGCATGAGCAGATAGACGATAGGAACTAGGCAGGTGGAAAATATGTCGTCCCAACGTCCAAGGCAACTTGGGGCTAGTATACAACTGGTTTTTAACACGATACACTGCATCTGGTCAGGTTTACCGTACCAGGCATGGCGAAGCGAGGGAAGTTGAGCTCCTATCTGGTGTACCGTCGCACTGAACTTCAAGTTCTATAGCCTGCGACCTGTACAGAATTTTATAACCGAAACGCTGGGGTGGTCTATGAAAACCTACACCTCAGCGTGTCGCATCTTCACCAGTATGCTTTTATTATAACACCATACGACAAAGCCGATAAGTTGAGGGTTTCGGTGTGGCTCTGTCCCAAGCCTGCCGATAAGTTGTCCAGTTAACTGGAGCCTTTGTTCACACTTAGACTTAGGCTTGCCGAACAACCTCCTCGTGGTGCCAGCTGGATGGTTCGAGATTTTCCCCTTTCAGCAAATTCTTCGGCGACAGTGTTCCAGGACGTGGTGGGTTTTCGCTTGGCAAGTGTTCTCCCTATAAAAGGCCACCAATATCCCTTTAACAGCACTGTGACGTGGCGGACGTGACTCGCCACTAAATAAAGTCACTGCCCCCTGCTTCATCCTGGCGAAGCATTGTATTCCAGCAAATTTATGCTGTAATTCTAGGGAGCATTGGGCCCCTGTTTGACAAAGGAACAAACGGAAGGCGTAAGAACTAAGCAGTCAGTCACCGGCTCCCAATGGGCGCGATTCCCTGAATTCACTCCGCTGCCTTGTGGCAGGATATTCAGTCAAAGGCTGGGGTAATAGGGTAGTATCTCGCCCTCTGACGAAACCATGGACTTTAATGTGTTGTGTTGTGTTTTCTTTTACAATTTCTGTACCTTCTTTTGTGTTCCATGGTTTCTGATGGCTCTATGTCTATTCATAGACTGTTGCAAATATACTTAGACTTGCGATACTCAGTTGCTGCGACAGTGTCTTTGGAAGGACATTGATAATAAACTTGCGATTTGCACGAATGTGTGACCATGGATAGGCCCCTATCGCGAACGATGCCAGCCCAATCAGAAATATGTCTAGTTGCAGATTTGTATTCACGGAGCAAAAGTGTAGTAGCTCTTCGATGTTTGCAGACTTCACGGTCAGTCATACACATAACCAGTTCTTTCTGACAAACGGGATCCCACGCTTCGGAAAATACAATATGCGGATGTGAGCCCTCATACGAAGTAGTCCGGTGAGTGTTGAGCGTTCTGAACCTGTTGACTAGTGTGGCCACTCGCAATTCCTCCGGTACCAATGACTGCAAAAGCGGACAATTTTGGATAACGTGTATAATGGAAAAATAAACTTTATCAATGGTGTGTGCATATAGTCCAGCAATATAGTGAGATTTGGAAGATCAACGTTTGTGAAACTACCGAGTCGCTCAGCTCTTTTCAACCGTGCCCTCTTGTTGCTTCTCTTTGTGTTCCAATTTGGCACGCGCATTTTCGGCGAAAATCTGGTGGGAGAAATCAAATGGTTACTCCGTTTTGCTCCTAGATTTAGCAGGACACGAGAACTAAAACTCCATGAAACATAAACGTTTGAGACACTCATCTGTTGTTCTCCATCATTGTGGTCCGATGCCGTTAAGATGAGCCAACCTGACGATGTTATAAACATTACGGTGTTATTGCTGATTTGGTCGGAATGTGAGTTGAGTATGATGTCCAAAGTTACGATAATACTATCAACGTGGACTACATGCAATTGGACGTGAGTCCTATAACTATTAGAACGGGTCTTTATCTATACGAGTTCGGTTTCAACGAATCATACCTCCTCATAGCTTTTTCTTAGTCGTTCGTATTCTTGGGAAAGTTTCTGTATACTTTTCTCGCTACTTGCTCGATGCGTTGTCATGAGTGCATCTGCCGCCAATTTTGCTTGTTCTAATTCCATCCGTAGCCTCTCATTCTCTGCTTGTAGCTGACGATTCTCATTCTGTACAGTCGCACTTGGAGTGCTTTTGAGACGTTCGTTTTCGGCCAGGCTCCGCTGTAGCACACTTTTGAGTCGGACGATAATTTTCTCTAATTCTTTGCAGGATTTTCCACTTTCACCGACCTGTATGAGGGGGAGGGTATCAATCGATGGGGAATGGAGACGATAAACCACCAATCACGTGATTTCTGTGGACAACAATGTTAAGTCAAGGCCATTAGTTGACTTAAAGCAACCTAGAAACATACCTTTAATGCGTCAACCTTCAGGATGAAACCAGCTCATCATAGTATTTTAGGTAATTTATTTGTGCCGCCCGAGTATTTCAGAAGGTTGCTATCACGGTCAGTATTTGGGTACACCCATCCGCTTACTGTCAGTGGCGTTACCATACTATTTACAGTTGATTAAATCCCAGATGAATGAACACGCTCCCTTGCTTCACGAAGCAGTCAATTGAATGCGTATTCTAGCTATACATTGGTTGTGATATGCTCCGTTCTGGCGGATGATCTCTTTCTAAAAGAGGCAACATAAATATGCTTCAACTAATGCTTACATAAAGGGTGATTTCACTGAAGTCAATTCGAAATACATTACAAAAGTATTCCAAGCCTTCTCAGTACAAAAACTCGGTGTTGATCAGATGGCGCGCCGTCAATGAGCTGCTTAACCAACAGAGGAAAACACAGCATAACAACCTTGAGTATTCTTCTATATTTTGGGTCCGAACGAAGTGTTCTCAACTGATGTCTGATCTAGTTTTCTTTCTCTCCTACATAACCTCTTCGTAGTTTGAAATCAGTGTTGTCTTTGTTCATCGCGTGCTATGTGTTTTGAATTCTTAGTTCACAATTTATTTCACTGGTGTCCAACTCAGAAACCAACGGACAAGACGTCGGTTGAAAAGCACATAAATCTAGTGGAATATTGGGGATCATTTCAGATATTTTCCGCACATTCATTCAAATGCACCACTTATCACCATCATCCACACAATCACAATGTTAAAGAAAAACTTTTCCGGTTTGCGTGCTTACTCTGACCTTCGATGCTGCTGACTCAGAATCTGCCACCATATTTGGTGCACAGGCGTTATCTAAAGCGCACTGCTAACTTAGATGATATCCTTGATGTATGGAACTACTGACCGGTCCTAGTTAAAGGCGGTTTCTTCTCGCAAGGGGAATGTTGTCATCTATTTATTTATAAGAAATTATTTGATTGACAAGTACCAGACAGAGTGCAAATCTAATCATCATTGGTAGTGTGATAGGATTAAGCAAGCAAGTGGCCAGCGTGCCGCAGGCGAACGGAGCAGTTGATCTTACGTCTGTGCATATTTAGTCTACACGCTGACTGGTCTGCTGAAGCGGGTTTGTTTAATTGATTCAAAGAAAGAATCTCATGAGTGCAGCAGTATGGTCAATTATGGAAATGACTTATAGCAGAAAAGTTTCCTCGGGAACTAATTGTTTCAAGGAAATGACTTAGTTAGTTATATCGAGATACCTACATGCTTGTCAGGCTGTCATCTTTGGCGACCTCGCTTTGCTGAATAAACCGTTCATCACTGAAGGACCGAGTTTTGTGACAGGATGTCAGAGAAAACCAAGCCAAGATCACCCAATGGTGCTCAGTTGCTGATTGGAGCGCAATCAGCTGTGCAACCACCTGCGCCACAAAGCATGAAGAACAGAATTTGACCAATAACTGGAGAATCTGGAAAAGCAAGTGGGTCGATTTCTGTATACTGATGCCGCTGAATACACTACCGATGGCGTACCGATTGATGATGTTTAGACATACGATCGGAGATGAAGCACACCGTGTATTGAAAACGATGCGTTAGGAAAAGGAGGGAGACCCAGCTGGGTTGGAAACTGTCTTCCGAAATGTCGGTGATTCCTGCGAATGCCAGACTAAGGGGACGTATCAGCGGTATCTCTCTTTTACCCGAAACCGGCGCTTAAACAAAACTATCGAGAACTATGTTACGGAGCTGACCACCCTGCTCGTTCCCGTAATTTTTGCAATTATATGACTCGCAGTCTCATCAGAGATAGCATCGTGTTGTGCATCCTTGATGAAAACAGCCCCAAGTGGCTGTTGCGGTAAAAGCACTTATCGCTCAGACAATGTCTTGATATATGCCACAGTGAATCATCAGCTGTACACCACATCCAGCAGACGCAGTAACCAACTGAAGCAGAGCTATATGACGTCACCACTTTATCTTACAAAAATGCTAAGCATGTTTTCACGATACACGAAATTTGCAAATTCTGCGCCGTGCGACATCCGAAGGACCGCGTGGGGCCGAATTTGCGCCAGATGCGGCAGAGGGAATCATTTCGCTCGATATTATCAGTCTTCGAAGGTGAATGCACTCATTCGGGACACAACGCCGACAGACTCTGAACAGTCAATCAGGAATATGTCGTGGACAGGACCAAAGAAATGCGTCTATGCAAGTTTATTTGTTGGCGACGAGACAGTGCGTTTTCAGTTAGACTCGGGCGCCACCATAAACATAATTCCAGCGAAGCGGTGCCCAGGAATTCGTGGGCATGATCCGGGAGCCTTGCGCATTTGGAACGGTTCCAAGTTCAAGCCGAAAGGTTTCTCCACAATCAAACTGATCAATCCCAAAGACGACTCTTCACATCATTTGGATTTCGTGGTTGTGAAGGAAGTTCCCACACCGATTCTCGGCATTGATTACATCCAATGTCTTGTCTTTGTTCCTTTTAACCATGACCCGTTTTATGCACATATGTGAAGCGGAGACAGAGGCTAGTTAACAGTATTTATACGTGTTTAACCTACGTTTGGAGAAATTTGAAGGTTCCGTTCATTTGTCACTAGATTCGTCAGTAGGACCGATTGCGCTGCCAGCTAGAAGAGTTTCGTTTACATTACGTGATAAGTTTGCCACCCAATTAATCAATTTGACACAATTGGGTGGAATCGCTAAGGTCGACGAGCCGACAGAGTGGGTTAGGGAAATCGTGATTGTTACGAAAAGAACGGTGATTTGCGTCTGCGAATAGATCGTAAGCCGTTGGATGGAGCTTTGCGTAGAGAACATTGTACGATGCCAATGTTAAAAGACGTCCTGCCCCGTTTGGCTAAGGTGAAGTACTTCACAAAGGTGTTCTGGCACGTGGTCTTAGGTGAGAAATCCAGTTTCCTGACGACGGTGCCCACACCCTTTGGGCGTTCTTTTTGGCTACGTTTACCGTTCGGTTTAAGGTTTCGAGCGAATTTTTTATAAAGCGGTTACTGCAAGCTTTTGACGACCTAGAAGGTGTCAAGTGTGTAGCAGACGATAAACTGATTTATGGCCCAACCGAACAGAAACATGACATCAATATTCACCACATTTTGCAACGATGCGTACGAAAGAACACAAGACTCAAACGCAACGAAGTTGATATCCGGAAACCGGAAATGCTTTTTCAAGGGTACGTTTTGACACCCCAGAGAACTAAACTCGATCTCGGATAAAGTAAGGCAGTACAGGAGACGCCACAACCTAAGGACGTCAAGACTGTTAATTGTTCAAATGACATAGTGAATTATCTGAGCCTGTTCTTATCATGACTTGCTGAAATCAGGACACCCATCCGGAGACTGACTCACAAAGATGAGAAGAACAGGAGGTAACCTTTACAACCATCAAGAGTCTTATTAGCTGTGCACCAGCAGTTAATTACTGTGATTCAGCACTACCCTTGGAGATGCAGTGTGACAACAGCCACGGTGCAATAGGTGCCGTTCTGCTGCAGGATGGTACACCGTTGGATTCCCGAAGTCGAGCGCTCATAATGGCGGAACAGCACTATGCTCAGATCGAAGAAGAGATGCTCGCTGTCGGTTACGCAATGCGGCTATTCAACGACTACACATTGGGAAGGAAGACTACAGTGTATACGGACCACAAACCGCTCGTGTCAATAGCTAGTAAACCGTTACACAGTGTCACTCGAAGGCTTCAATGGATGCTTATCCGGCTTCAAAAACACGACTTGTATCTGGTGTACACTCCAGGGACGCAAATGTTCATCGCGGACGCTCTGTAGAGAGCTCATCTCCCGATAGTGGAACACCAACAGAAAGAACTAGAGGCAGTCAATCTCGTACAACATCTGGTGGTAACAACAGATCGCCTGAAAAAGATAAAGCGTCATAAGGAGGTAGACTCGATGGGCCTGGCGTTGCGCGACATGATTTTGGGGGGTGACCAGATACGAAGAGTAAACTTCTGAAGGAATTAACGCCGTTCTGCAACTTTCGAGAAGAACTAAGGGTGTATGATGGTTTGCTGTTTAAAGGACATCGCATTTTTATCCCGCCGCGCTTCGCAAAGAAAAGCTAGAACACGCTTATCCAGCTCACTTGCGTGTCAACTACGGTATTAGTAGAGCACGCGAACAAATGTCCTGGCCCGGGAAGATAAGTCAATTCAGAGACCATGTATCAAGGTGTTCCGCCTGTCAGTCCCACGACGCTCGCTAAATCGCGGAACCAATGATATTGCGTGAGATTACAGTTCGACTATCGTAGAAAGTAGCAATTGACTTGTACTGTGACAACGGGAAAAACTATTTAATCACTGTGGACCATTACAGTGCCTGATTTGAGATCGAACAACTCACCACTGCCACCGCAGAGGCAATCATCAACAAGCTTAGATGTCAATTCGCCAGACACGGAATACTGGAGGAACTAATCTCCAACTATGGTCCGTCATTTGCAAGTGATGCATTTCAGACCTTCGCGAACAAGTGGGAATTGTCACATCGAGAAACCAGCCCGTATCACGCTCAAACAGAAAACAGGGGCAGCGGTCAAACAAGCCAAGAGGCTGTTGTCGAAAGCCAGAGCCACTCATGAGGACCCGTATCTAATGTTGTTGGAGAATCACACTACGCCATTACCGAACATCGACCTCATTCCACTGCAAACGTTTGTGCAGCAGAAGTACAAGAATCCTTATGCCTGCGTCTGCACAGTACTTAGACCCTGTCTCGCCCTCGCATAAGCAAGTGCAAAGGGGCTTAAGAAAACGGATGGCATATCAGAAACGGTATTACGACCGCGGGATCCGGGCACTACCGGAGCTACCAGTAAATGATGAAGTGTGGATCCAAACAATACCGGGTGTCAGTGGACAATGGAGTAGAGGTGTGGTGGCCACGAAGTTTGGTGAAAGATCTTATGAAGTCAGTACCGGAAGGAAGGTAATCAGAAAGGACCGAGTGCAGCTGAGACGACACCGGAAAGGAGAAGATGAAACTGTAGCGACGCATTTGCCGCCTCAAGGAGAGGTCACAACGGCAGGCAGCAAAGACGACGCCGAACGGAACAGCCTACGGAGTCTTCTGCGACACCGATACAGCTGAACCTGAAAAACGTGATAGTATTGTGTAAGCAAGCGGCAAGCGTGCCGCATGCGAATAGAGCAGTTGATTGGACGCCTGCGCATATTTCGTCTACGCGCTGATTGGTTAGCTGGATCGGGTTTGTCTAACTGATTCCAAGAAAGGATGTCAGGAGTGCAGCAGCGTCGGTAGTTAGTTAGTTATATCGAGTTTCCTACATGCTTGTCAGGCTGTCATTTTTGCTGAGCTTGCTTTGCCGAATAAATCATTTGTCATTGAACGACCGAATTTTGCGACAGGTGGCATAGGTCTTAAACGAATTTCCAACTAAGTTAACTGACCAGGATGATTCTGCGTGCTTCTGACACCTTGCCTGATTTCCATCGATGAAATTGACATAGCTCCTGGATTTATTTCGGTGCTTGGTTAATAGATATGTGGCTTTTCCAGCCATAGGTGTGTCACTTCGTATAGCGACCGCTGCCTTCTATTAATTATCATTGGAGTCCCATGAGAAGTGCGCATTTAGAGAGCGCTACCCTCTGGTCGTTGAATATTGCGATTAGTCTTCAATGGCGCCTACAGCTTCCTGCGTTTAAACATCGATGTGAACTCGACAGCCAGACGAATAGGCGACAAAGTTTGCATACCACCGGAGCGCTTTTGTCAATTCACACACTAAACCAGACAGCCGACGGGCTGGCAACTCTGTTAACTATACCTTGTTCACTGCACAATGCCACGGGTTGTTTAGTCGCTTTGCTGCCGGTGTACAATCAGTTAACTTTTAAGATAGAATTATAGTTTGCACTGATATGGTATGCAAAGTAGGTTTAAAAGATTTCTTTAGCCTTTTCGGGAACCAACTATCCGCACTGAATCAGTTGGTATGCCTGATGTCGCCCGTCTCCAGATTTATCGAACACTGTGACTGCGAACCACCACAGGGCGCTTGCACCTTCACAGATCGCGCTGCAGACGTTCGCTCCAGTAATGAGTTGGAACACAGTTAACTAATAAAGTTCGCAATGCGGAGGAAGCAACTTTGGATAAGATTGCCAAGGTCGGTCACCGATAGGTATTGGATAGGGATTTTTCTGGTTTTGAGCAGGCGAAAGCGCTTTGCTCAATGCATGCAGTGACATTGTTGCTTAAGCGCTAGTTAACCTGTATCCCTTCCGCTTGACACTGAAGCTAACGGGAATATAGTATCCGGTGTAGCACCATCAGAAAGCTCCTCCCATGAGCAGTCAACCGCCGCTGTACAGATTGCTTCTGATGGTGACGTGTTGTGAGTTTGACGGTAAATTGCCAGGAATTCATATAATTGTGGGTGCGACCAGGCTGATATGAAACGTATTACCTGGACCAGTATGTGACGAACACTACTCCTAATCACAAATCAAGGTTTCCATTCCCTTTGTGAGTGACAATGAGAAGCTTTGGACGCTCTCATTTGAATGGCAGGTCTAGACCTGAAGTATGCGAAAGTTACTGCAATTCACTCGTCTGAATGAACGGATGTCTACCATCTAATCGCAAGTCTCCTAGACTTGAATCCGGCGTAGAATAGCGTAGGGAGTCGGAAGCTCACACGTATAGTCTGCAACTGGGGGGGGGACGACTCCCTGCGCCATAGTATGCCTTAGTATTCTAAATCCTTGCGCAATTACGTTTTATCACAATGTATGGCCCCCGTCTTTACAAGTCGTCGCAACTAATGTCTTATCGATGCCGTGGAAGTGCAGTTGCTGTATCTGAGCAAGCACAGACGGAAGAGCAACGTCGCATGATCGCTGGGAACAAGCGGTGCATCTATTGTTACCATATCGACCATTAGTTCCTCCTTGGTGAGCACAAGGTTTGAGACAGCTTGTTCATCAGCCGTTCTGAATCGCGTTGGAAAGGTAACACGATTGTACAGCGGTACATCGGCGATTACTTCGTACAACTCCGCTTTGAATTGTTTGCTGGTCGAATCAGGGAATTCGATTACGTGCAGATTGAAGTCCGTACTAGAGTGACTTGTCGGTATGACCGTGCCAGGACACGCTTCACGGCGTAAGCTAGGCGATGGTCCATTCCCATGGTACATCTGGTACATTGGAGGGTGGTACACTATTGCTAGTAGGCACATATTATCAGTCTCACGTGTAGACGACACTGAATACGATCGAGGACTTGCGTTTCTGTGTCTTCGATAATATCACTAAGCAGGCCTGATAGATAATACGGGATAACGCCGCCTCCTCTGCTAGATCGGTCGTTTCGTAGGAGGATCATGCGGTGCAGAGCTATCTCAGTATCAGTGATCTCAGTGTTCAGTCGTATTTCGATTACCATGACTATGTCTCAATTAGTGCAAACCTGATGGGTACGCAACTCGGTTAACTTACTGAGAAGTCCTTATGCCTTGGTATACAGGCAGATGAGGGCCTCGTGGGTTATAGGCGTGTACGCGAACGCGACTTGCGACCGATGGTTTATGGTGACCTTTGTTAGATCGGCTTCCAGTCGTTTTTTGAATCGGTGACACAAACTCCAGAGCCATTTCGGGTTGACGTGTAAAGTACTCAGTGTTAGCAGGTGGCAGATAACCTATTACCCTCACTTGACCGGGTATTTTTACTTTGTCCCTGTTCTGAGCTGCATGTTAAGGGGCTGCACAGGTGAACTGTTTGTTCAGTGTTATCTGTTTGTTCTCTGGTCTCAACTGTCTGTATGAGTAGTTCGGATGACAGTATTTCGCGAGAGTTATGCCACAGTTTGATCGCCTTTTCTGCCATTTGTTTGGATTGCAACGTTGCTTTCATCACTCGCGGAACACCCCCTTGTACTTCGGTGATAACGGTAACCTTGGCGTCAGATTAGCGAGAACGTTTTAGTGTGTGAGTACTTCACGGATGAGACGCCATTCATCCCAGTCATGTGCACTGGGCTCTGGCTCAGTAAATGGTTGAAGCTCGGGAACACCATGGACAGGGATCTGTGTTACTTTTTTGTTTACGAAACGCATCCGGATTTTACTTCGTTTCTGGTGTTCGCTCCAAGGAATAGCTGGAAAACTTCAACCAATGCTTGGGGTGGTACGGAGGCGAGAGGCTGACAACTGTCTGCATCAGTGCCTGACTGAAATGTTACCTGAAGCAACCGTGGTTCAACGTAGCGCACTGACTCTGGATGACGGATGAGGTGCATCATACTGGCCGGCTTAGTTTGGATCCCCATTTGTTGACACACAAAATCCAACTGCTTCCGACCGTCTAGCATCTTGTTCATGGAGCTTCACTCGAATCCATGCACATTGAAGCAAATAGCAGTCAGTCTAGTGTTCTCTTTATTGGAAGAATGCGTGGCTGCTTTCTTTGCTTTGACAACAGGTGGTATCTTGGGGCCGGTGTTGGGATTGGCAGCACTAACTGCACCTAGTTTGGCAGCGGGCGGAGCTACGACGACGGTGCCTCGGTCAAGTAGGTAGCGAGAACAGACATTCATTGTCAGTCTTCCAAAACTATTTGACTTGGCGCGTGGCTCTAACGAAGCATGCGCCGCAGACGCATCGTTAGGAGTAGCCCCTATTATCAGGCGGACTAACTGGATCATGGCTATTACGTTTGGCCTGGCTGTCTGTTCTGAATCGGGGTTTGCTTTTGGGCATCATGTTTGAAGCGCTGATTCTCCTGGTTCCAGTGGGACAGCACTCACGGCGACTGCTTGCTCTACAAGCCGTGATAGTCTCTCGCACTTCTGCGCTAACACGGCACTACATCTAACGAGTGCAATGTTTGTACACTCCGTGCAGAAGTAAATGGGATCGGCCGTGTTATTACGTTTCCTTATCTCGCTGAAATTGAGACAAACATATTTGGGATATGACTTTGGCAAAAGTTAGAGCATTCTATTTCAGCTATCAAATGTTAATCACAGCCTCCTTCGCCACAATTCACGTTTAATTCTTAAACCGCAGGCTTGGCTTTCCGTGTACAAGCGGTATGTGCAATTGTTATCTTCCAATGTGGGAATTTCGCATGTCAGAAGGTCTACACGATCAGCCTGAACTCAAACGCAGTCGGTCAAATTTGTGCTGGGGCTGGCACACTTTCGAGTATGGTTCTGAGGGACAAGCGAGGACTTAAATACCTCGAGGCACGTCCACAGCTTGTTGGTGTTAAGGGCAAGGTCACACGATGTGGATGAGGCGATATCTCTGGGCCATTGCCTTCGTGTCGGTAGAGCGCGGTTGTGTCCGTGTTGCAGTCCACAGTGGTGTGAGAAACGGGATTATGTGGTTCGGTCTTTTGCTCGCCCACGTTCGAAATGTTCGGTGGCAAGGCACAATTGCCTGGAAGCCGAGCAAGTTTTACTGCGAGAAAAACGTAGCTTACTCTGTAAGCTGCTCCACGCATTATTGAACTGGAACCAGTAAGAGCTTGTTCGAAAGCTGTTGAAATACTCTATCGAGTGACATCAAACGTGTGCTTCGGTGATGAACTTGTGCACCTTTATGCGTCTAGTCGCGGTGAAACATTACCCAGAGTTTGCAATTCCTGATAAACCACAGGATATACTGGTAGAGTTGCGTAAAAATGGTATCCCGTGGTGCAGCTTGTCAACTCTAGATAGACAAGTATAGATGCAGTGGTGTGCGACAATATGTGGCGGACTAACAGCGAAAAACTAAGAGTGCATGAATGTGCACCTGGCAAGCACGCAACGATCTCGACATCCTCAACCGTCTGGCATATACCTAGATAGCATAAGTGGTTGAATGGGACATCTTGCCGTGGTGTAGGAATTGATACGATTTGACATTGCCTTCAACTGGATTGAATTGTTTGAATAATCTTGTGATCTGTGCATTTTAGCGCTTCTGATATTGGCTCCCCGGTGGCGTGGAAAATAGGAGACTTCATTTTGAGCGGTGCTTAACATTTCGGCGATTCTGCTAGCAGCACCATGTGGTCCGTAGAGGTCAATCTCCTGATAAACCCGGTAAAGTGGCTGTGCATTAGCCTGGGTAATATTGGGTACCGTCGAACCTAAACTGTGGCCGAGCAACCGTTGCTATCACGCCTTTCTTGAGAGCCCTCAATGTACTCTCGTGCGGCTAACTAAAATCCATGGGCAAGGCTAATAGATTTCATCAAAACGGACTTCGTATGCTCAAGCGCAGCTTCAGCACTTGGTCCGAAGAGACTTCCACTCCACTATGCGTCTCAGTCATCCCAGCAAACCCAGAGCCCGGCTCACCTGCTTCTGTGTTATCACCATGGGTGAGGTACACAGGATTGAGTGGGTACAGCATGTGGTTACCAGGCTCTCCCCTACTTTATGCGGTGCGCCGCACGAAGACCGGGGCAAGAGACTAAGACATTACACCTTTGGGAAATGTGGGTTGAGCTCATCACAACGTAATGGATATTAAATCCTGGTGCCGATATATATATATATATATATATATATATATATATATATAGCACAAGCTGTGGCACAGACATCGTGTCAGCGAAATCATGGTTGAATAGGAAAACAGTATGAAGAATAAGATAAGAAAACCAACAATGGCTATTTTTGTGCAGTTGGCCAATCATAGTTCTTGAATTTTTCCGTTTCTTAGGGGAAGAAGAAGGAACACCACAACACATCCATGCACACGTTCGCCATTAACATCGATCTCGACCCATGGCTTCCAAAGTCTTCAACTAGCAATGAGCCGCATCCCTCAGACCCCAATGAGGTAGTCGACAACAACCGACCGAGGCCAACTGTTTCGTCAGCTTTTTCATTCGGCTTCTCCGAGCTGTAGGATGTCCACCACACCGTCTCTTTCAGGCCTGTCCAGCAACGGCAAACGAAGCACGACGCAGGTAACCCTGAAAAGGCATGCGCAATACGTGTCCCAACCACCACAGTTGATGCAGTGAGACGAGGTCCTCGAGCAAGTGACATCCTTGTCCGAAGACACGCTGTCTAACTTCCACATTGCTTATGTGGTGCCGCCCCCACACACGGGCAATGGACCGCAGACAGCGGTGTTCGATGAGGGATAGTCAGCGTAACTCATCCTTACGAATGGGTCAGTTCTCGCATCCGTACAACACTACAGCATGAACTGTTGCACAACAGACCTGCCCTTTGATGGAGAGGCGAATGTCTTGGCGATGCCACAAGTGCCTCAGCCTAGAAAAATCGAGGCGTGCTATTGCGATGCGCATCGAAACCTCGTCTCCAATAACCTCCGCCAGAAGTGATGCAACTTCACAAGTGGACAAAGCTCTCCACAACCACCAGTGTCTCACCACCAAGCGTGAGTGCAGGCACAAGTAGCTGCCAGTCTTGAAAGAGAGCCTTGCATTTGGATGGCGAGAAGTACATACCATAATTTGGTGCTTTAATCGCCAAGTGGTTTGGTGCAATTTGGACGGCGTGTGGATCGTCAACACATAACTTTTGGGGCAGCATGTCCTGCAACAAGTGTCTAGTGAACGCGACTTAGGTATACTCGTGCGAGGGAGTCTTGGCAATTCGCTTCACTGTTCGAAAGCAGCAAGTGTGGCGAACTTGAACTTGAGACTTTTGAGGCGAGTTCTCTGCACCTTTGAGCGACGGCTAGTACCACTGCTGATTAAGTCCTATATTCGTCCTCATGTTGAATATGCAATTCAGACCTGGTGTCCATGGTGAAAACGAGGCATTCGCTTATTGAAACAACCCCAAAGAAGAACAACAAATGCAACGCGTGGACTACCCGATCTAACTTACGAACTGCGTCTTCGTGTACTCGGGGTGTTCTCATGAGAATACCGACGGCTTCGCAGAGATCTTACCCTCATATACCCGATGCTAACTGAAAGCGAGCATCCATGTACATAACTGTTGACTCTAGTTCTTAACACACAAAGCCGAGACAACCACCTGAAACTAATGCCGTAACACTCCTGTCTGAATTGAAGAAAATATTTTTACTCACTTAGAACCTGTCCTTCCTGGAATACATTACCAAGATATGTGGTGAACGCACCAGAGATGACAAAATTCGAAAGACTCTTAGACTTTCATCTTAGTGATAAACGCTACACATCAGTTTGATAAAGTGCAATGGTTAAACCACGGATACTTCATTTTCCACAATGGAACATTTTGATGCTAATTTTCTTTTGTATGCCCATCCTGTGGGTCTTGTAAAGTTATGTTTTGTTTCACATCATACACTACTGAACAATTGAAATATTGTTCTCATCAACGTAATTCAAATTAACAAGACTACCTGGGATGAACATAACGCCAGCGTTCAACAAATTGCTCAAAGCGTTCTTTAGGACATCTTCAATGGCAAGGTTAAATAGGAGCGGAAAGTGAGGGCATCCTTGTCGAACTACACTGGAGACAACAAAGGAAGGCGAAAGATTGCCATAAACCCTAACAGTGCCCGAGCGCAGACAATAGAGTGCGTACAGTATGGAGACGAACTTCTCCGGGACGCCATTCCTCAGTAGGCAGGGCTAAAATACTGTCCGATCGATAGAATCGAAGACTTCACGGATATCCAAGAACATAGCAATAATTGGCCTCTGACACACATGGCGCAGCTCGAGGATCTGGCGGAGCGTGAAGATTTGATCGATGCAGCCGCGACCAGGGCGAAACCAAGCTTGTTGATCATGCTGCAAAGCTTCGCGCTTTGAGGTTAGCCTGCTAGGTAGGATAGGCATCAGCAGTTTGCAAACAACGAGGACTAAGCCTATGCCCCTGAATTTGGAGCAATTTGTGCGCAGGTCCTTTTGGAAGATGCGGACGATTATCGATTCACTCCAAGATGATGTAACTTCCTCTTTCGATCAAGCTTTCAGGACCAAAACAGTGAGTTCTCTAACCAGCGAAGCACCACTGCCTTTAAATAGGGCTTTAGGAAGACCATCAGGACCGCATGCTATATAACGCTTCATGTGGCGGAGCTCCTGCTCGATTTCCTGGTAAGAGGGAGGAGTTGGAGCGATAAACCACTCGACACCAGTGCGAGGACCAGAGGTAGCATATGGAGCTGGGTGCCATCAAACATACGAGCCAAAACGTTCGGCCCATCGCTCCAACCGTTGTTGAAGATTGATGATTAATGTGGCATCCTCTTCGCATATTGTTGCACTTATACTAGATCGGACATCTCCTGTCACTCGAATGAGATGGAAACGTTTTCTGGTATTACCAAAGAGACTAGCAAGCTCCATCTCCTTAGCACGTTCACACCACCAAGCTTCGCGGTCCGTTTGCAGTATCCTGCGCAACTCTCGACCAAGAGATTGACGTTCTTCACTGTGTCTGGAATCCGACGAAAACAAGCGGCGTTTGTCCATAAACGAAAACGATACTGCGGAAATCCAATGCTTTGGTGGATGATGGACAGCTCCACATTTGTCGCTACTGGCGGAAACTAATGCATTTTTGATCTGCATCCACTGCGAATCGAGGTCACCGTCAATAGTTGAGCCAAGAATGGTTAGCAGTGAGGCTTGTACCTGGTTAAAATCGCAGCGTTTTTTAGATTCGCGACATCCGGTCGGTTGTGAACGCGCTTGGGTGATCTACCGAAACTCATGTAAATCTTAGCACGAACCAATGCGTGATCGAAGTCCAGATAATTTGACAAGTAGGCCCGGCAGTCCGTTACGCTTCCATGCCATCTGAACCTGATTGCTATGTGGTCAAGCTGGGAACACTCTTGCATTTGTGAGCGCCGGCGCCAGGTAGCGGTGTGTCACCTCGACTGCCGAAAGCTAGTGCTCGAAAGAAACAAGCGATGAGCATAGCAAAGAGCAAGCAGTCTGTCTCCATTGTCTGATCGACTATCACTGAGACCAAAACTACCCCAAAGATGAGGCTGTCTTGGTGGAAAGCGGCCCACCCGTGCGTTAAAGTCTTCGGCAAGAATGACTATATCAGTCCTTTTGGAGGAACGCAAACTTCATGTAGCTGCTGGGGAAAGCTACCTCTGACTGCATTCGAGCTGCAGTCTGTAGTGGCGTGTGCGGAAACGCCAAACAAGGCACGCCTAGAGTCTCGACGCCGATTTACACTACATGAACCTCTTAATCGGACTGCGCATGACCGATTGTTGACTGGGATCCAGTCAAGCAGAGCTGATTCAGCACTGGAAATCAGTGCAACCCCAACACCAGCTTGACCAGGGGCGGCCGCTTCTGGGTCTTTGGCTTGTAAGATGACAGAAAAACATGGACGAGGAATGCTGTACCTGTTGATCACAGATGCACACAGTCGGGAGCATAAATATCCACTGGTGATTAACCAACAGCGAGCAATATGCTTAACCAAGCAAGGATCACAGTTGATGGAAGAAGTGGAAAAAGCGATAGCCGTCAAAACACAAGACGAAACGCAACAACAAATGGAGATTTGAAGAGAAGCTGAATTTAATTTCGCAGCAGAAACCAACTAGGAAAAATGTGTTGTTCACGAACCTATCCAAGATAAGTTTATCGAGCGCTGCAAAAGCGGTCATTGTCCTAGGGATGCAGCTCAATGTCAGGGACTCCAATCCCATCGATTTCCTCGCTGCACTGGAATAAAGGATAAATTAATACAACATCGCACCCGAAGCACAACACGAGATCAGACAAGTGGATCATTTCGGCTCTCAGTCACAAAGTTGAAACCAACATATTCAGCGCCACGAAACAAGAATCTCTGATGAATCTCAAAAACGACAAGAGCACAGTTATACTGCTGGCCGACAAAAGACGCCTAACGGTTCTAATGGACAAAACAGATGATGAAAGCACATCTGCTCAGCGATACCAACACATACCAACCGATAAACGGAGACCCCACAAAAAGCTTATAAGGCAACATCAAGCGCACTCTGCTAAAACTAGAACAAATGGGGCGCATCACAAAAGTGGAACAAAAAATGATGAAAGCGTAAGATTCGATACTACCGCGATTCTAGGTCTACCAAAAGTAGATAAAAGCGGAGTGTCTTTTCCTCCCATCGTGTTGCTACTTGGTGTACCAAACTACAGACTTGCAAAACAGCACTGTAGAGAACTAAAATATCTGATTGCGGGATCAGACATTCGATTAACTCAGCAGAACAGTTGCTAGCAAAACTCAATACTGCAACCATGGAACAAAACGAAATAATGCTTCCTTTTGTTGTGACGGTGCTGTTCACATCGATCGACATCAACTTGGCGAAATAAACGATGGATGCTCTACTGGAGGAACATGCAGCTTCCGATTCAAGTGGTAAAATCGATGCCCGATAAATGAGGGGTTGCTGAGCTTCTGTCTAAGAACACTTTTCCCCTTTACTGGCCAAATCTACCAGTAGATAATAAATAATGTGCCAACTGTAGGCCGTAACGGCGATTTGCTGCCGCGTGACCACCACCAATCGCGCACGGGCTGAGTGTGCCGCGAGAACGTCCGCTCCGACGCGGACTCGAACTGGAAAACTTATAGTTGCAAACCAGGTGCGCAGATCACTCGGCCACCGGCCGAACAGATAAGGAGCACACCAATGGGATCGCCGATCTCTGGGCTGGTATCCGAAGCAGTGATGCAGGCGCTAGAACGGATAGCACTCCCAATCGTGAACTCAAAACTTTTGGTGCTCTACGTAGACGACACCTTCGTCATTCTCAAACGCTCTAAATTAGAGGGGACACATGAACTAATCAATTGTTTGATTGCATCTAATTCACGAGGGAAGAGGAAAACAACGGGCAGCTACCATTTTTAGACTTTCTCATACGTAGGACTGATTCAGGACCGCTGGGAACAACGGTCTATCGAAAAGCAACACATACGGACCAGATCCTCAATCACAACAGCAATCATCCGGTAGTCCACAAACGCAGCTGCCTGCCAACTGTTTTCAAACGAGCACGGACTCATTGTAGCACGCAGCAACTGAGGCAAGCAGAGGAAGTCTATCTATTCAGACTGTTCAGATGGAATTCTTACCCAAAAGGCTTCATTCTACGCTGCCTGGTCCCACATAAGGCAACAAAACACACTTCAACAAATACATCGGCTGAAAAGCGAGCCGTGTTGCCTTACATCAACGGAATCTCTGAAATAGCACTGAGACCAGTTGTTGTTGGAAGTCAAAATTGCCCGCCAACCAACGGAAAAATTCGAAATAAATTCTTCAAAGTGGAAGATAAACCTAGTCAGTGGGAAGCATCTGGTGTAATCTACAAGATCTACTGCCGAGTCTGTAATAACTAGTAAATAGGACAAACAGGAAGGAAGCTTGGCGTACGGGTCCATGAAAATAGCCTAGCTATCCGCCGCAATAATCAGAAGTCTTTGATATCTGTGCATATAGATGCCGAAGACCACCAGTGCGACCTAGCACACGCCGAAATATTCGGAAGACCCACAAGCGGGCAAGTACGAGAGTTTATTGAAGCCTGGTATTCAAAACAGAACTCTATCAATAAACACTTAGACCTCGAGGTCGCTTACGAAGCTCTACGAAACAGGACCGTAAGCCACACCGACGATGTTGTCTAGTCTGACAACGAAACGTCAGCAAACTAATCATTCGCCACGATGATCCTTGCAAAACCTACATCCACATCCCAATCTACGGATATTCTCAACCACTTCAAATCAGTTGACACGTAGTCTCTTGGATGCTGGCCCCATGTGGCAACGCTGGTGGCTTTCCAAGCTCACTGATCAGGCACTCGCGACCGCATGTGTTACAATACAATGCACTTGACGTCGATATGGCATTCATTGGCGCCTGTCGCTTTCGTACATGGTGTTGCTGCTCCGCGTGCAATAGTGTTTTCTGCTGCATCTGGGAAACCATCCTCTTGATCAGCTTAGCCCTTCACGCTGATTAACTGCCTTTGATTCCCAACAGCTCTACTTAACATTTGTTTGTGAAAAGCACCATAATCATGTCCTGGTAACATAAATGCAGTTCTCCAATGTGTCGCTTCCTTGCACTAAGTCGTCTTCTGCCAACAGCCCTTGTCGAAGGTGGAAAGACGGCGCGTGTCCTCCATGAGAAATGGCCTAGACTCATGCCCAAGCAACAAGAGTGAACGAACGGAAGCACTGTCAATCCGACCTTTTACCGAGATGAAGACGTCCCGACGACACCACAAGTGCGTCAAGTTGACAAATGCTGACCGAGCTATATCGATGCAAAGAGAAACTTCCTCGATGCTAGAGCTGCCAGGCAGAAACACTGCTCCCAAGTTTGACAAGACTATCTACCTGTTTGAGCTGTGTACCTTCGACGGTGAGCATAGTAGCAGGTGTGGGCCAATGCTATAGTGGAAATTCACATTTCGATGAGGGAATTACATGTCATACCTACCAGCTTCAACCAAACAAACGGTTTGGGATGTGTTGTATACTCTGCGGATCGTCACCAAGTAAGGTGATCTCATCATTATAATTAAAATAGGTCGCGCGCTCACCCGGTGGAATATTTTAGCCAAAATGGAAGCATCTAGAGCTCACGACAGGACGTATACGATTGCAAAGTTGAGTAGGAATGGGAACATCGTACACCGCTACTGACCGCGAAGGATGACGAAGGATGACGAGAGCTTACCGCCGACCCTCACTCTACCGGAGACATAAGATAGAGTGCACGTAGAATGGGAGTATAATTTACTGGGACCCCATACTTTCGCAAATAACACCACAAAGCAAAGCGATCAATTGAATTCAACGCAGTCCAAATGTCTACAAATGCGACGAGAGTGGGTTTGTGGTAAAGCTGGCGGTGTTCGAGGCGTTGGAGCACCGTAAAACCTACTCATCCACGGCCGGGACGGAAACCATCATGTTCTTCACGGCATCATGAATCACGTACTGGGGTAGTCTACGAGGCAGAATCGATGCCAGTAGCTTGAAGGCAACCGAAATGAAACTAATCTTTCTACGATTGACACATGAAGTTCGAGCCCCTTGCTTGGAAATCGGGAAAATAACTGATTTGCTTCAAGAGGAAAGCACTTTTCTTGATAGCTTTTAGAGGACAATGGGGTCACTTGTGTTCGACCCCACCTAGATCGGCTTACAGTATCCAATGTATACCGCGAACATTCATCTGCATTTAGGCGGATAAGTAGTCATCTGTCAGAAATTCCACAATATATGCTGCGGGACCCGGGTCAATTTCTCCCAGTTGGTTAGCAGTACAGAAAACCTTGCGGATAGATAAATCGTGATCTGTTGACCGCATTAGGTACACTAATACAGTAGGCTTAAGTCCGAACGTCTCTTTGCATTTGACAGACCACCGCTGTATTGTTCTCACTGTCTTCATACGGGGGAGAGTCACTGGTGTTTTAATGATGTCTCTGATTGGTTCAAGCAAACCGTTTACCAATATTACCCATGGCATGCATCATTATTGGCATGGCAACCAGGCGAAGGAATTCTCAAATTGACCTTGAGTGTTTGTTTTCCGGTGAAGCGACTTTCCTTTCCGGATAGCAACATTGACACGTTCGTTACGTGATCTCAGTGCATCCGTTATCCATTACGACGCACCAACTTGATTACGCTCAGACGATCTACTGTAGAAATGAGAGGTAAAAAGAGATCTACCCAATTATCATATATCAATCGAGTATACTTTGCTCGAAAACGGAGTTCAAGTAGTTGGATTCCCCTGATGATTGAACTGCTGTTGGTCGCGTCTACCACACTGGCATGTGCGTGGGCATACCTTCACCCGGATCGGTTGCAGTTACAGATTACACGGTTCTACGCTAAAATGGGATCCACGGTGAGTCCGATAAGTAGTATGTCTAGCATTCGGCGTGACTGATCATCATTGGTGGCACCAACCGTGAGGAACGGTGCCGGTGTTGAGGAATTTGCGGACGAAGAAACGATTTGCACACATGAAAACCGTTACTAGTATAGGATATTATGACTAAATCATTTAGTACATGTATATACAAGACTGGTCCCTTAAATGTTGCATATTGTCTAGCTACCTGCATCGTGTGTTTCGCTAATATTCGCTTGCCAACCACGGCTTCCATATACGTTAACCGTGCCTACCGCAAAAGAGTATGGAGATTTCAGTGGAATTCATCTCAATTAAACTCGATCAGTCAGTTAGCCAAAGACTCGGAATGGTGTCCCCTAATTCAACACCATTCCTCGGTCTGGGTAGCCGAGTAGTATCGTGGCTTCTGAAGAAACCGTGGATTTTTCTGTGTGATGTTGGCTTTTCTTTTTACGGAAGCTGTACCTTCCATTGATTTTCATGGTTTTTGTTGAGTGTATGTCCATTGGCTGACTATTGCATATATGCTGAGGTTGAAGTTGCACACAGTACGCTTCTTCATCGCAGTTGGGCTACAGCGACTTACAATTAAACACGGTCTTCTTAGTGTCGATCAAAATCATACCACTTTATTTGATTTGCCGTCATGTTATTCTGCTGCATATTCCGTTTCAATAGTACGCAGTTATTTTTCTTCCATTGCTATGTTGCATGTTTGAGATCCCCGGTGTGACTGTGCTTGATGTAAATGTTGACAAGGGGGTTTACCTGTGCAACACCCTCCACCACAATTACTGGCTCCAGCTGACTGAATCGTTGCTGGGGGGACGGAGTGCACGGTCCTCGTGGATGTGCTAGGCTCAAAGAGTGGTTCCATTTCACGTGGAGCGGATTACGGCCCAGTCACCGCCTTGTGTACCTCTGGTGCACATGATTCCCTATGTAGGTAGACAGGGATGCTGCTGCTGTGCATGTTGAAGGAGTGTGGGTGGGCTCCGTTGACGAAATATGGACCCCATCCACATGCCTCTCGGTCTTATTCCTTCGGGTTTACACTGGATATGGGGTGTGTTTGGATGGAGCTGTGGGAGGTGCATCGCAAGCCACCCATGGTCCCTCTGTAGGCGCAGGCGCTCTGTGGCTCTCTTATGGGGGCCGCAGTGGCAGGAAAATGCGGAACCCGATTCTGCCAACTATTCAGTCATCCGTCCGACCACTCAGCCCCAAGAAACTCACAGGGTGGTCATTTCGTTCTTAGGTGACTAACAGGTATTGAATACGTCCCCTGCTATCCATCATGGGTTGGCGATATTTGCCTTATTCGTTCCACGCAAAGGTTGGTACCCCTGGGATACAGCATGAGCCCTTCACTGAGCAACAAAGTATGTTATGCTGGTTCGTCCTGCAGGATTGATCGGCTTATGGCAAGTCCTAAGATTGCTAAGGCTCAACCGTTGAGTTTGAGTACCAGTAGCCCTGACTGGCGGTTGTATTCTACTTTGATTCTCTGAGCTGAGCAGTATGATTGCCGTCACATTACTCAGCTCGGCGAATCAATCCAGATTACAAAGATTAACCACTTACGTTGACTAGGCCACATCCGCCGCATGCCCGTTGACCAACATCCTAAGTATGCGTAATATGTTTTTTGCGGTACCAAGTTGGATGAAACCGTCTGGTGACCAGTCTATGACGCGGCATAGAGGCTTTGAGATACTGACTGGGTGACTCGATCAGGAAGGTGCGTGCCGTATTCGTGGATGTGGTCTTCTGGATAATCTACCTCAATGGTTGGAGGCCCTACCAGACATGGCACAGTAGCGTAGTCGGTGGCGTTCCTGCAATCGGATTCTTGTTCCATCCCGAATTACTTTACGCAGCTCGTAGTTATGCATGTATTGGTAATTGTTACTTGTACTAAGGAGATAACGAGTACATCTACCGGCTTTCGACTTCACACCGTGTTTTTCAAAGGCAATTAGGGTCGACCAATTAGGGAGTAGATACCCACAAAGTGCATTTGTGCGCTCGTGATACGTGTTGCATCTATATAACCTTTCCGGTTTGCATATGCCCGCTATGTGTGTTGACATAGGAGAAGTTGACTCCGGAACAACCGTGGTTCAGACACAAGCACACCTTCCTACCATGTTCCTTCTAGTCTACGCTAGCGTTATTGTGAATTCATCACGAATGGACTCAGCCAGACGTTCGAAAAAGCGCTGTATGACGGTTTTACCTTTTCCAGAATTGGCAACAGGTCACATTTCTTGTGTTCCCTCCGTAGGGGTTTAACCTTGTGTGTCAATGTTTGATCTACTGGACTACAGTAAACGGTAACGACTATCCCGTGGTGAATAGTCGCAATGCAGAGCGAACAATGCTCTTGCGTTATGTGCTTTTCCACCGTTTGGAGTGTGCAAATGCTCCCCGGAGCGCCGATTTTTCACAGCTAACCTAAGGCAAAGCAGGCAGTCATGTTAGAATGCTGATTACAAGGAATGTGGGTGATTTAAATCGATTCTCTCACCTTTAAACGCATGCAGATCACCAATGCACGTCCGGAACAGATGGCCGGAGGGGTTAGATATTTTGTTGAGAATTCATCCCGAGAGGACGAAACAGCCACCCAGTACCTCTCCGGAAGTGTGATAGGTTGGTGACTGCGGCTAATTGTAACGAAGTTAACACTACTGTCTAAATTCACCCGTTACTCCGTTGTTGCCTTGAGTTTGTTGTGTATGTGTGTGCGCGCTGGAGACATTTGCTGACAAGGCTAGGAGCCGATCTCAATGGCATTCGTGCTGTGAGTATCTTTGACGCACCCCGTCTCTCCCCCTCCAACCACGATCGCACTATTTAACCTAATATAATTTTGCATAGCAATATTTTTTGCTGCAAAGTAGCCGGCTGGTAGCTTACCGGAAAGATGCCCATCGGTTACTGGTAGCGCAGCTGGCTTGCATCTGTTGCATTTTCCCCTTTGTTTCTTTTACGTATTGCGGCACAGTAGCTGAGGTGTTTCCCACCTCTAGCTAACCTGTACACTGAATGAATGAATGCTGTGTGTGTGTGTGTGTGTGTGTGTGTAAGGAGTTAGTGGTGCGCAGCATAAGTCACTTATGATCCGCCAATAGGCGATAAACCAAGTGAAAAACTGGGACTATCAACTTCTTCCTGTTGCACGTTTTAGAACTGTTATAAAATCTTAACCCTTGCAGATTTGCGAGAAAGAGTGGTACATAAAGCAGCATACCAACTGAGCTGACAGAAAGCATTAACGGCCCTATATGTGTTCAGCTGTATAATAGAAGTATTTAGTGGGAAATGCACGATCAATAAAAGCGTGGACATTTTCAAAACAGTTAAGAGCATAACGGTCAGTTTCTCTGCATGCTCCAAACATGCAACAGCGTCACATGGCAAGCGGAAATGCGACGGGGAGACCTACATTAAACATACAAATACAGGCTGTATACTCAACTTCACTCTCTGTATTGTCCAGCAAAGACAAGCGATGTTATAGGTGATAATAACTTCACATCGTATAGTTGAGAAGTATGTAACGAACTGCACGCTCCAGACAGCACAGTGCCTGGTTGCGCTGTGTATCTCCTTATTGTTGCTTCGATTAATGAAACACCATCGCATCAAAAAGTAGGGCGACTCTTTTTGGAAATCGACAATTCGTTAGGCGAGGATGAATTAGAATTCCAATTTTACCCACAAAGTAATGTTTGTGAATCAACTGATCCGGACAACCATTTTTCAATTAGAAGCATCATGGTTACTAACACTGAGACCCAGCAAGCAGATGAACGTGCGAAATGGAGTGCGGGACGTAGTCAATGTCTTGTTGTATCAAAAGTATCCTCAAAGTATACCAAATAGTAAGCGTTGGTACAGTTGATTGCTCTTTGGAGTGTTCTGCAGAAGTCACGCCGCGCACCCGAAGACTTTGGTGGCATGAAACTACTAGGCGTGGATGTGCATCAGAGCTACTGAGAGATATTTCAGTCTACTCATTCGATCTAGAAGGGGACTGCGTTGTTCTCCTTCGCATCAGGATTCCTCACATTGGCTGTCTACAACCACGATATTTTAGGTTGCAGCTTTATTTCACGAATCCAACTAAGCGCGTTAGAACGCGTAACCTGGGATCATTCTATTCATCCTTCTCAAACAGCAAAGTGAAATGCTTCCCAGTGACTAAAACGCTACGCATAAACAATTGGTGTCAAGCAGTCTACTGGAAACATAATGGAACTACGGATTATAACGGGTTCAAAGACAAATGATTAACAAGTTCCACAGGATGGGTGGAGTGAATAGTAGAAGACAAAAAGCAGTGTTGGTAAAAAAAACTCGCGTGAGACACGACTCACCAAGGGGTTTGCAATAGCACGTGTGTGAATCATCCTGCCTTGAGTTTAAAAGGTTTATGACACTGTCCACTGTTTGTTCCGTGTTAGTGCCATCAGCTGTTAGTCATGCCCTATGTCACGTGGCGAAAATGCATCAAGGCATCCTCAAGACGCGTTTTCAGTAGTGATAAAGTTTTGGCACTAATTACCCGCGTTTTGAGGACGTACCAGGGCTGTGACACCCGGAGGGAGAAGACACTTCAATGACATTCCAGTCGGCTGTACTGCATGGTCAACTTAAACTGATGACACCTCAACCATACACGTGTTGGCTGAGTTGTAAGAGATCATAGCATGCGTGGTCGGGGTTTATTGGGATGCGATATAGCATAATGAGATCTCCCTGTAGACGCTGATAACGTCCGCTGTACACTTTTGACGTTTTCAACGTGAGTAGGTGGGGAACCTGGGATACAGTTTTGACCTTCCTTGTCGCTCGGCGTTGCGCAATCTCGAGCGCGGTCAGACGGTGCTTTTGCCACGGTCACCATGCTTGAAAGTCGTATTCCGTGTGCGTCACAGATGCATACGGTAGCCGAATTCTTCTCGATCACACGAAGGACATTGCACTCATCATCTAGTATGGGCATAGCTACAAGAAGGCACCACGTCTAGTGCGCGCGACATGGTTAGCGACATCCGGTTCCGGATTTGCCTGTCACTGCTGCCTCCATAAGACGGCGACAGGAAGCCTGCGCCTACTGGGGGACGATGCGTAAGTTGTGCTGCACCACCCACATCTCCATCCACCTAGCCCATATCCAGTGCAAACCCGAAAGAATAGACTGGGTGGCATGTGTTTGGAAGCCACCTTTCATTGAAAGAATCGGCCCAAGTTGCTTCAACAAGTAGATCGGAAACATGCACGCAAAAATTGGCAATCATGCGTACCAGACATACACAAGGCGGTGGCTAAGACGCGGCCCGTTACCCAATGGATTCGTGAAACGACGCTTACAGCGTAGCACCGTCACCAGGAAGGTGTACTCCGTGCCCTCCAGCAATGATCAACTGTCTCCTGGATCCAGTATAGATGAGGTGTTGTGTAGTAGACAAGTACGCATCTTGCCAACATTCACATCATGCAAAGCCACACCCGGGTTATCACTCAACAACCGCCAGCCCGTGAAATGCAAGAAACTCAACACGTACAGACCAACTGGAACGACGATGTGGCACACGTAGCACATCAAGCGCCTGATTGGCCATGGTTACCAAATCGAATGTAAGCGGAAGCAGCGTACCTACACTGCTGCACTCATTATGCTTAAATAATCAATTGACTCGTCGTCTCTTGGATGCTAGTCGCACATGGCAACGCTGGTGGCTCACCAGGCCCCAGCCTGGCTCTGGAGTTCCACAAACCGTTGCGCATGGCAACTCACCCGCTGACTTGTCCCAACTGGAGTAATCTTTCCTTCCTATTTGTCCCCGTCTCCTCTCTTCCATAAATCGCATTCAGACCAGCCTGGAGTTGTTCGATGGCTCTTGATTTGCTTAACCGCGATTGCATTACCCTGCTTGGAGTTCTTCCTGAATGCATCGGCAAATGCGTTTCTGTTTCATTTACTAACTTACTAACCAACAACTGTTCTCCATTGCCGAAACCAGCTACTGCTCGTCGCTGGCGACCCGATCGCAGCTCGTTCCGGTGGGCTTGTTTTGCGCCGTCTGATCTAGTTCATAATGCGTATGCCTGATTCTTTTTTAGCCCGCTTCTCCCTCATCCGTGTCATGGTTGTCTCTCGCATCCTTATGTTAGCATAAATAACACTAATCAACCAGGTTTGCACCACATTCCTGCTAGAACCACCGAGTAGTGCGATCATTGTATAAACCGGCGAACGCTTGTCATAGTTGTCGTTTGTAAAGGTGTGCACACTGGTCTAAATTAATAAACTGGTCACTTTTCTGATTGTAGACCGCCCAAAACTTGCTCGGCCAACACTTGTTGCACAATGCCCAAAACGAAGCGGAGGTCAACGAAGCAGTACATTGGTTACACAGGGCCGCCGTCAGTGGAGACCCCATGGCAAGTTACAACCTGATGGTGGCCTATTTAAAACAACACGCCCGGAGTGATGAATCGACCGTGGCCAGAATTCGGCAACTGTTCGAGTCTGAAAACACACAAGGTTCTCCGGATCAGTGGAAACTCCTGCAAAGTTGCAACAACGGGGGAAAGTGCGCGCAAATTGTGCAAGAGCTAACCGCTTCTAGTCTGAACACCCAATAATTAAACAGTTTGTAGAAAATATTAGTTGCTTAACCATCAGTTGATTTGAAAAATCACTTACACGTTTGATGTTGTAATTTCCATTACCTCCGGATTCGATCGACTTATCATTTTGACGACTGGTCGCGAAGGTCCCGTTCTCGTGTCTCATCCTCTCAACATAAGATTGCAGCTCCTGGATGCGCATCTGGCAATGGGTGTGAAAGTGGTTTTCTGTGAATTCAAGGTGAGCAGTGAGTACAGCCCCAAAACACTGTCCTATCACAGAACTTATAAATTAGGCAACGAACAGAATTGTGAGGCATTAGTAAAACATATGCTGCACTTTGAGACAAGAATTTCGCACGTTTGTAGGTCGTACATTTAGGTGCGCACAAAATTTGACCCAATTTGCTCACTCGGTAGGGAAGAGATTCAGAAAGAGCCGATAACGCAAAGCAACCAGTGCTTGAGTGTTCAACACTGTGCGAGGCCCAGTTGAACACCATAACTCTTAATGAAACTTTTAATTTGAAATGTGATAACCTACCGCGTTGATTGTGCTAATATTTGAATTGCAAAATCAGTCACCTCACGTTATATTTACAATGAGATCGATAGCGAAAATTTCGGTGACGGACACTTTCGTTTACACCCCAAAGTGCGAAAAATGGCAAGTGATGTGAGCTTAACAGAGCTGTAGCTGGCTAACTTGAAGGAGAAAAAGGGTGTTGCTCCCCGGACGGGGAACTGGCCGTCAAATATGTTTTCTGAAACTACCAAAACATCTAACTACTTAGTTTCAAAAGTGTGCACACGCCACCTCGATTGGCTGCAGTTTGGAAGGAAAGTCATATATACCGGTGAGTACTAAGGGATTTATTGGGTTTTTGTAAAGATTCGTCGTAGCTAGACTCAGACAGACGGCCACCAGACACCAAGGAAAGCGATTCCCTGGATGTGTGGAACTGTCTGTCTGAGTTTAGCTGCGACGAATTTTCACAAGAAGTAGCACTTGCCCTATGCACATGCGCAATATGCATGTACAGGTGAGATGATCTGCGTGTTATATCGCTGTCAGTAATCAATCATGCAAGCCCACACACAGCTCTTAATTTCGAACTCAGGAGAAATTGAGGGAATGCACTCTGCTGATCAGCCCGGGTGAGATGAAATACGTGTTCAGTGTTTATTCGGAAGTGCTTCGGACTGTGTATAACTGGGGACTAATGGTGCTAAATCTGCTTGAAATTACACCAAACTACACTATTGTTCGTTAACAGCCGGAAAAGCTTTAGGCTGTAATTGCGAGGAAGCATGTAAACTAATTTATTCGAAGGGTAAACCTCAGGATAACGTTACAGTGGCTCTCACTGTACCAACTTCAGTTTAAATTTGATAATTAACACCACAACCCATGGTCCAGGGGCGTCTCTTGGCATTAGAGGTCTTAGGTTCAGTTCCTGGAGGGATGGGTGCAACTGACGAGTTCCAATACTTCAAAACGGCTGTCTGTCACCTTTTCAAAAGTGTGGCGGTTGTCGGACTGAGAATGACGACGATGAACCTTGCCTGAAAACTAAAAGACCAGTACCGCACTCTGGGATTTGTCATACTAGATTGTCTTACTGCTTGGTTGGTTTGGGATATGGTGGTCGCTTTTGTAAAACTTGGTCCTCACACCTTATTCTCTAAGGTGGCAGCGAGGCCACCTTTCTCACGTGCTAGTAAGTTGTCACAAGTACATAAATGTTGACTAACTTCCAAACGCTCCAATCATGTTGTTTGTGTTACCAACAACACACTTATCACCTGACCACTGTCACATTCCCCGCTTTGTGTTGGTAAATAGCTCAGGCTGATGCGACTCCTTAACTTTTCATCGAAAACACTAACCTTGAGTCGGGGTATGTCTGCACGCGTTGTTTCCAATTCGCTTCGGAGCTCCATGTTCTCCTTGGTCACTCGAAGTAGGTCTTGCTGTATGGCTTGATCCATTTGAATCCTAGCTGGCGTGCTGCGTCCAGTGTCTATCAGTTGCTGCTCCAACGCCTTGATACGCTCTTGTGCCAGACGATGGCGAAGCTCAGCAGCCTTTTGCAAGTAAAGGCATGAATGTAAGGTTTGCGCAAACACACCAGTGCACATGGGTCACGTCGTATGACTTTAATCTTAGTCTTGAAGAGTAGTAACTTACTACGAGACAGAATAGCACAAAATGAACCAGCATAAGCGATTGTACAAATGTTCTCATGGACCGGATAACTTAAACAGCAAAGCGGGGTAGCAACTGCAGGAGCCGCTGAAAGACACCACCAGCACGGATGTACTGATTCGCCGGGACACGGAGGAGATAGTGTGGTTGCAGAGGTCAGGAGACCAGAAACTGCGAAGTTGAGGAAATTATAGTGAACTACAAACAAATGCGAGTATATTTGAGTGCGGCCGTTAAATGCACACAGAATTCACAAAAACAGAAGTAGCCTGTCGTTAAACACAAGTACATATATTAGATGCTTCGTATCTGTAAACGAACTAAGCTGGTGGTATATAAATCGTTTAATTTACAGTTCCTTCCATGTGACATCCAAACACGCGTGGTATACGAGACAGGTGTAAATAATCTGAAACAAAGTGTCCGATGACCTCATCCGTGACCTACTGGTGCAACCTCGGATAGCAGATAGCGGATGGCGGAGCAATACCTAGCCTCTATGCAACATGACACGAGTAAGAATGCCTGCAGCCCCTTCGCCGAACATCCGCTTAGTGCATGCCATCAGATTCGGACTGAATACGTATTCAAACTAGTCTACACGGGATCGAAGCGCAGCCCCAAATCGCTTGTTGATCACCGGTCAGAGTACTTCAGCCGGTGTTGTGTAAGCAGGGAACACTTGTACAAGCGCTCATTTTGCCCCCAACAGTAATGAGATTCTGTTTACATCGGATAGTGACTGCGGTCGTAAGTGACCATTGTCGCCCACATTGGCCAACGCGCCCATGCTTTGTGCATGCACGTCTCACGATGCCTACCAGTTGACTGCATCGTCTGAAATATCAATCGCCTTAATTGACTCAATTAATCATATCCCCAGGTTTCGCTGTCCTATCACTATTGGCTTAGCCTTGTAATTGTATTTGCTTGAAGTGAATTGCCGGAAAGAGTACTCTTCGCAGCTGTTGTACCTCTAGTATCTGAATGAGAATAATTTCTCGAGCAACTAGTGTTGAGAGGCCATGAGTTCGGTTCCTGATGTAGTCAAGGAAAGCACATTTTTTACGAATCCTGTGATAGGATGAAACATCCGTCTTGTGTTTCTCCGGGTGCTTAGTAGGCCATCGGACTTGAAACCAACTGCGAAGAACCCTCGGTTGATGTTGGTTGAAAGTAGACGTTTAAAATTCTCCCTAAAATTACTGGTTGATGTAATACGAGATCGGACGTCCCGGGCTAGCTTCAATGAGAAATTCGGAACCGTGGTCGATGATTACCACTAACAATAACTCAGTGTGTTTGGTGTCCAAGTATTTTTGGTATCCCCAGATAGGGGGACATTTTTGATTCTACGTAATTTGCAACCACGGACTAGTGGTGCGCTGTTTTGGCGGCTACAAATAACTAGCCCGGTTTAACTCAGTGAATACGTCTCCAATCATGCTTCAGAAAATTGGTAAAATAAGGAATTGACCATCTTCAAAGTTGAATTTAGGGAGCACGCTGTGTGGTGGGGTTGCGACTCGCAACTTCTATTGAGACCTCGGTTTACTTTGAGGTTAACTTAGGTCATTCCGATCTCGAGGACCGTATCCTGAATGGAAATCTTTGAGTGTTGCTCTTCCCAACAATGACACACCACGACCGCGGTTTCATCCTGGTTTGGACACGTCAGGTGTAGATAGCCTGAGCTGGGATGAAACTTAGCGCTTAGTAGTTCATGGCTGACGCCCTGAGCACTATGCTACTGAGATCCGCGAGCAACGCTTGGCGCAGCGGAAAGCAATTCAAAGCCGAATTTAGGGAGCACGCGGTATGGTTGGGTTGCGACTCGCATCTTGTTGCTCCTCTTCAATTTTAATCTTGCGAAACCCCATGGTGACAAAATGCACCCGAACGCTAAGCAATCATACACCTAGCCTCATGGCCAAAAGTCAGTTCGGCTCTAGAGTGGAACGGGCAAAATTCTATGGTCAAACACCCAGGCAATTAGCTAAATAAGTCGCAGACTGAACTAAAGATGTGTAAATAAGTTCAGCACTGAAAGATTATTGACGTGTAAGATAAACACAGGACATGTGTGCAAGTCCCATCACAGAAGATACTATCAGCGCACCCCTGTGGTGTGCGCGACAGATGGGGACCTGATGCCCGAGTACAGCTAAGTATGATTGCCCAGCGCTCTACAACTCACCGGATCAGCACCATTCAACGCGCTATCAACCAACGCCTGTTTACAGGGTACGTAATGTGCACATTCAGAGTATGCGGGCGGACAAATGTGGCGCCGTAAGTTGTTACTGTAAACACCGCTAAACTCTCGAGTGAAAGCTGAACGACACTCAGTCAAAATGGTTTTGCAGTTGATTTCAGTAAAGCCGAAATACGCCATCTGCCCAGTGCAACTAACAACAACAGATTCGCCTAAATATTTTCCGTTGGTAAGCTCGCGGAAAGGTGTGTCAAAGCTTCCCATATCGTAGACCAATTATGACGTGCGCTTTAGATAAACAAACACTAAAAATCGTTGTTAAAACATGTACAAGTACTTTTCCGTTTCCATGTTCGCAGTTTTCTTTTCAATACCCTATACTACGTTCAATTTACAACATGATCCGCTAACTTCCTCCTCTTTATGACTTCCGAAATGCAATTCGTTCTGTCGTTTTGTGGTGATTACTATCACCAATACAAAGTGCATTATCGGAGGGAATACCTGTCTGGGGGCAAATGGAACAGTAATTGCTCATTAATGGATAACAAGCTGTGTACAATAAGGGCTCTGAAGGTAAACTGTGCATAATAATCAAAAAACCAGTAAACCACGTCTGGCGTTATCGAGAAATATGTTACCATATTATAGGTGAACGATGCGAGTGAAAGGTGGTAGCTGTTCTTTCCTTTAGTACAGTTTTCTACCGAAAATTAAGGTGAAAACATTCGTATACCTACCTCGAGTTCCACTGGTCCACCGGTTACGGGCTTCGTCTCTACCGGCAGGTCCAACGATATGGGCTTCGCTCGACGAAGCATCTCTACCTCAGATTTCAACTCCAGCACCTGCTGATGTAGTGCCAGCCTTTCCTTTAGTTCACCAGGTTTCACTGAGGCCTTTCTTTTCTCCAGTGCGTCCAGATCCTCCTTTTCTGGAAGCATAGCTGGTTGCCAATTATGCGAAAGACGTCCGCGCAACAATTCATTCTCACTAAATGATGAAGAAGACGAGAATAATTATACCTCGTGAGGCATTTATAACAGTTATCATATGCGGCGCATGGGCAGATATCTAAGCATCCTACTTAACCATCCAGAACCTTCGATCGGTGACCATTCGTCACAGACGGTATGTAAAATCAGCTCGGTATGTCCTTCGCTACCCTGAATGGATCACGTGATTTACTGTCAGCATTGTTCCTGGTATGGCTTGGTTCACTTCTCGCGCGGTGAGCTTCATATGCACTTTGTTACTCGCTTAAAGCAATACCAGTGTCCTTAACTTTCTTCGCCTGCCTGACATCGATCGTTGGCGAGTAATGCATACAGAACCATGAAGATGAACTTAGACTGACGTTTCTCCGGATAGCAGATTCTCTTCAGTTAGGCGATTGCGAAGGTAGACCGTAGGCTAATCAACAAGGTCTGCTTTTCTAACCGAATTCGCTAGCTTCATTCGGTGGAAATTATATGAAGTCACCTGTTAGTTGCCTACTGAGAAGAAGAAATTCTTTGTATTAGATGATCAGCCAGAGTAGCCTTGTGTTTTCGCAGATGAAAAAGCTTAGGTTCATTTTATTATTAAACTAGGACTTTTGCGGTGATATACTCGGTAACTGGATACTTACTTAATGGTTGCGTATAATTATAAATGAGAACAGACACTGGGTACTCTACTTCCTTAATCACCCACGGCCAATCGTAGCCGTATGAGAACAGTTCTAAGACACGGAATCCGTTACCTACAGATATTTTACAAGGGGAAGCTATCTGTGGAGCTTTGCATAATTCGGTTAAATGGCGACAACATTATCTCAGCTTGAAAGAAGCCGTGGCGGGTAGAATTGACTATTACAACAACGTGCATGTATCTTGTGCGTCAGATCTGACTACAGACGTCTCCTTGGAAGTTGCTTGGTGCACTCTTGCTCGAGGTCTTCGTCGAGTGATGCCTCTACGTTTCTTCTCGGCGTAAATTCTTTCGCGGTCTTGTGAATTAATATACTGTTCCGATGTTCGTTTGCTTTATAAAAGATCTTAGTTGGTTCGACTCCTAGTCGGAATGGGCTGAAAACTATTCACCGTTAGTACCTCAAGCGCATAGTAACCAAACGAATTCGTATCGGTAGGGTTTACAGGACTTTGTTTTTAAACATATGTACGCGCGAACGAAGACTGGCACCGAAACGTGTAATTTCGCACGACGTCACAGCGACCCAGAAAACATAGGCTGTCTGATAGCTAAACTTCGTTTGCTGACTAAGCTAAAGGCAAAGCTATTTATTTATGGCCTAATAGTATAGCAGCCTAATGCATAAACTATAGAAGAAGATGAGTGCTGATACCATATATATAGTGGTAGTATCCTAATGAAAACTCTGTTGAAATCCGTATGGCTTAATACGGTGGCTACAGTAGCGTTGCGGGGGCCAGCCTAGGCGAAGTCTGCAGAGTCTATGCTGACCAGTAACAGCGATTTCAATGAAGGGAGCTCAGCTGTTACCTGCGCAGTCCGAGTAGCCCCATGGTGACAGCATTTCTGTGAGCTCAGGTGAAGTCTACGCAAATTGCTTACCGCTCCGCAAGCTCCGCAACAGTATGGTCCTCAGTTGACCCACTACCGGCCAATTGGCCCGTTCCTCAACTATTACTGGCACCTTGCGTAGTAGTATCTACTCTCGGTGCACCGTAAGTTGCTGAAAGGAAACTGGTACACAACCCTCCTTTTCATCCACTATTTTTTGAAACGAATGGGAGGAGTTCCTTTTACAATTCGCTTTCGGCTGCCACGATATTGAGCGCAGATGGATAAATGATCGAAGATAATGTATGAATTACATGACTTATCTATACATATATTCAATACTATACCGATTACAACATAATTGGCTGATTGCCACGACACATTAGAAGAAAAAGATAGCATGAAAGGGAAGACAACTGTTAACACGATCTCTGGTGGTCTGGAACTCGGCAGACGATAGAAATTTATGCAGTTTGGCAACCGCTGAGTGTAGACGGTAACAAGTATGCAAGAAACAGCCACATGGTACACAGCACCGAACAGTGCGATGCGAATCCCGATACACAGTGTTGGAACTCAGAAGGACCACTGGTGTGTTCTCGGAGCCACTACAGGGAAAGAGTAATTCACTGGCTACTTTGTGATGGACATCACCCGGTTAACTCAGGCCAAGGCGAACTAATTGCACAAATCGAGTCAGGCTATGGGTCAGGTCATTTATGCCAACGGACACTAGAGACTCTTAGATTTCATGTAGATGCTGTTTCTCTAATAGGCAGGAGCCAGTGTAGTCTTGTTTTAGCATTCGCATTGACATAATAGTTGAATGTAATTTGGAACAATCTCACTTATATGGTATTTAACGGGGTCACTTCTTTCCATTTATGTTGAACAACACGATACTTACCGCAGAGCACTCTCTAATGCAATCCTGATCTCCTCCAGTTGCCTTTGAGCACGCTGCAGTTCTGCTATCTTGCTTGCTAACTGGGAGTTCAAACTGACCACTTCCGCTTCCAACTTTCTCATCTGCAACAGGTCATGAGAGGTGCTGATTGTTGGCCATTCGGTTATCTGGGGTGGAAAATGAATTTAAATGATTTCTTTTGCCTGAGGCGAAATGTTAATGTGAAATACGATGCATCGTTTTACAAGGTTCTTCAAAGATGGCCTGGGACTCATTAGCCTTGAAGCAGGATGAAAACATGTGAATCGTTCAGCACGCTTTAACGAGCAGTGAGTTTCCCACTGGTGCCGGTGAAAGGAAGAATTAAGAAGTGCACTCTCCATGCGCACATACATCAGTCCAAGAAGTGTATACAATGAAAATCAGTGCCTATTTTCACAAATTGAAATTCGATTGGTCAGGGACAAAGAAAATTCAGGATTTCGTTCATACATTGCACCTGAATGAGAATAAAACCAAGCACATTGATTGAAGTGACCTTCTCACAATTTCCTTCTTTTTACAGACAGGCCAGACAGGCAGTACGTAACCAGAAATGCACTAAACGACCGTCTCAACCTACCAGGAATCCTTAGCAGTGCGCATTGCGTCGGTTCGCTGGGATGATAGGACTCGTGCGCCTACGCATAGGCATCCGGGGTTAAGACTATTGGGTTAGACCCTAACCGTTAGAGGCACGATTGGTAACTAGCGTGGCCAGGTAACGGGCTGTGGCAGAGCGTATGCTCATGCTCCGCTGCCGTGCACGTTTTCCAAGGCAAGGGTATGGGTAGCCCCTTGAGCAACAAACTTCGCTGACTGATACGCCATCGTCCGTCTGCATTCTGAGCTAGCCGGAGTAATAGATTAATTGCACCGAGCAGTGTAAGGAGAATCAATCCTGTTCTCTTCTCGGAAGAAACCCGCTGGATAATGAAAGACGAGTGTTACGCTACATCACAGCTGGGTACCTGACGCTGGCTGATACCGCTCGTCACCATGATCCGGTAGTCTTGCCCATTAGAATGTGAAGGGTCGCGAGTTTTAGCCTCTCATGCAGTGGGGCGGATGTATACTGCTGATTAATCACGATATAATCGGATGATACCAGAGACTCGGCTAAAATAATAGTTTGCTAACCCAATAAAAAGAGAGGCAAGATAGCGGTCAGATAAGGAAATCTTGGGTGACACACATGGCGCAATATCGCTACCAGCTATACACCGGCGAACGGCTCACGTCGAAAATGGAAAGCAAAATGAACTAGATGAAATCGGAAGTTACAAAGAGGTAATTCCACTAAATTACTATCGTAGAATTATACAAGGAGGAAGACAAATTAGTCTATGTAACACAGTGTCGCGAGGAGTCCATCACAACGATGAGCTTTAAATTTAATATTAACAGTCCTTAACGTCTACATACATGGTAGTCTCACAAACCTCAAACAATTAATAATACATTATCCCAGTCTACCCTTCAAACGATCGTCTCAGTAATATGGTGCGATGAATTAGATTCCTCTCACTTGCGTTGCCAAGTTAACTACAGCACGTCACCGGGGAGAAGTGAAAAAATGAACTTTGCCAACAAAATCCTTGGATGACACAAAGTAACTAAATGCAATAACCTCAATAACTTCACGGCTGTGCCATATCGAAAAAACCCAGTCATAATCCATCCATTGGACCCCTGGGACAGCGAACTCATTGGCTGACCCACTTGTGAATTAACTCAGTCATTCATTGTGTCCAAGTCCGTGCACGTCGAGGTAGGCAGTCGACAGACATGTGTAAAACATGGTCACTCCAAAGTGCCGCTCATTGATTAGTCTCATCAAGTATGAACAGTGCTACCTGTTCAACAGTCATCAAAATCGACGGGTAGTAGACGCATCCCTAACACACGCATAGATATTGGACACATCCCAATATGGACACCCCTTGGCCTTGAGGAATCGGCTTACAGCTTGCCCTCTTCACAACTGATGGTGACTTTGCAGAGCCGCAGGGGTATTCTTTATCTCCAGAGTAGCTCGGGACGTAACAGTTACTTAGGCGATTAAACCATAACCCTGTATTGTACCTTCAAGGTGTGTAGCGTGGGGCGTCTCGCATCAGCATATGCAGAACTTAAGATTTACTTGAGCGGAGACATCCTCGATGTACTCAACGTTTGTCAGAAACTCCATTGGTAGAATCAACTCAGACAAAGTAAACAGGATAGTTATCGTTATGCGCAGCCTTATAAGGAGGAAGGTGGAGACAGAGGATCTACGATGCACCCTACTTTTTGCAATGAGGGTAGAGAATAATTTCTCCTAAGCTCATGTGTTACAATCATACTGGGGCAACAGGATTGTCTGAACTTGGAACAGACAGCGGTTACCTCTTGCTCCAATGCCGTGTTCAAAAAGTACATCGATCTCTCGACTTGGTTTCGGGTTAGGATTATCCTAACTCTAACAACCGACACACATATTAATGAATTCACTAAATCCGTTGTAATTGTCCACTTCATTGAAAAGCATACTGACTTAAATGAAATTTTGTTCTCTAATCTTCCAACCCCCCACTCTGGTTTATCCAGTCGTGTTGGTAGTTTGCAGTTGCAGAGACATATTCACAAATACCAATGGCTAACAGTAAACGAATGGCTACTCCGTTTCTGTAAGTAAACTTGGGGAACGGTGCCTTATGTACATTACCTTTGAGATGCTTCGGCCTACCCCTTCTACAATGAGTAAGGTGATTCATCCTTTTTCTGAGGAGTAGCACTTCTATTAGAATACAATGCCCAAATTTACGTGGTGGTTGACTGCCGCTGGGACCCACAAGTGTCCAGACGTAAACAGCTTACGGTTTCAGTGCGCTGCTTTTCTCGAGACGACTGAAGGCGCTTGATCTGGTTCTCTAAGTCACGATTCTTCTCCTCCATTTCTTGAAGTTGTCGGTTCATGGAAGAGTCATTTCTGAGTGTCTTGAAGGAAAAGGAAAAAAATCGTAGTTGCGTAGTAGCTGAAGTTTAAATTTACTATCGGCATCCAAGGAACCATGAAACGCAGTGTGTCGAAAATAAATGCTTGTATGAGTGTGTATCGATGCGCTAGCCTGATTTAATACTGTGGCTGCTGGAACCAAATGTAGTTAGTTTATTGCAATTAGATTAGAAGCCAGCTAAGCCAACTACCAACCCGAAAGCGCTCCATCTACTCATGAGTAGTTAAATCAAATTTACGAACTCATTTGTTAACCGGACAGAAGAAAATTAGGAAAGGATTGAAAAATGCTGACTGATGACTTCATCTTTGACGGTTCAAATGGACAGTTGGTTCCATTCTACTCTCATGACCGTGCTTTCACGTGGAGGTAAGGCGTGACCCGCATCACGTGGACCCAATGGATCCTGGTTCACAGAGGGTAGCAGCTACAATAATCAAATAGGAAATCTGGTGATGGTTACTGTACCTCCAACCCACTGTAAACTTGGTGGAAATTCGAGTAAAATGCAGCGGGAAACTGTATTCACACCTCATCACTCCGGAAGCTATCTGGTAATCGTCAATAAGCTCTTTCAAAACACCGTAACCGTGGTCCTCTACCAATTTGGCGCCCCGTGAGTGACTAGGCCCCAGGAATTCCCTTTTACTGTGCTTTCCCGACCACTCTTAGTTACACGTACACTTACATTTTCACATATCAAGTTACATCTCAGAAGCAATTCTCCATGCGGAAGACAGATAAACGTATACTGTTTTCAGTAGTTCAGTCAGAGTCATCACACGTCCGGAAATGCCCTGCAGATCGTTTCATCCTTTCGGGAATCGTCAGAAGTGCACATTCACTCTAGTCTCTGTTAGGCTCAAACCCTCAATTCCATTGTTACCAGCTCTTAGTGAAGATCACTAAGCGATAACCAACACGTTAGACGTGATATAGCGTCGCTCACACTCCCGTGACGTGTACCTTACAGCCTTGAGATTTGCTGTTCATGTGTTGGTGACAGGATACTCTTTATATGGTTCCTTTAATGCACAACAAGCAAAACAGCACTCGATGTCCAGATAGGCACATCCAGCTATCCCTCCGTTGGAACACAAATTGCTTGCGCAGATGAAGTTGGGTCCAAGTGTACATGGAAAATGGATTGCATTGCCATGAGAAAACGCGTTAACGGTGGTCGAACGTAAGTCCGACTGTTAAAGAGAAGCTATTCTACAAATGGCACCCATTTAGGCTAGATGCCTGATTACCCTTTGGGCGCATGCGGTAAGATGATGGTACTTGCTGCTGGCATCCGAAAGTCATGGGATCGGAACCCGGCAGGAGTCCGATGGAAGGCGCACCACTGACGACACCCAGAAGGTCGACACGACGCTGTCTGGTGCTTTTCCAGACTTGCCAAAGTCTGCCGACTAAAGAGTGGACCGGGATGAACTACCTCTGAATTTTACATTGATGAAGAAGATCGACGCCAGTCAGGCGCATAACGTCACTGAAGGGTGGAGGTCCACGTATATTAAGTGACGTTCAGTAGCTTGCGCATTGCACACAGTTTTATAAACGTATAAGCCAAGCAGCCTCTTCTCAAGAGCCTACCTTATGGAAAAGTAATAATTCTACCGCGTCACGATACAACCAAAGTAGCTAAAAAGAATAACAGGGAGAGTCGGTAGTAAGCTTACCCTGATTTGCTTCATTCGGGTCAGCTGACCTCGCAACTCATTGCATTCCGCTTCCAACTGTTCGTTTCGCTGTTTCAAGAGGCTGTGTATGTCTGAACTAGGGACTGCGAAAGAGCAAGATCGATATTATCGGTTAAAAACATATAGACGGTTACATGAATCCCGCGAAAGCCACGCAACTTTACTTCATACAAACATGATGTTTGCGGAAGAATGTACCGATCACCAAAGGACGAGCCTTAAATTGTTGATATGGTCAAGGGCGTGATAAAACATAATATATTTTCGTTGGTATGCGTACAAGAAATAATCGTCAAACCAGAAGGCAGGTATAAAGATCGACAGACCCTGTTGTAAATCCGATTCCTCCCTCACTGCCACGACGTGTTCTGGAAATCCAGACTGCACTGCCGGAGTAACAACGGCTTCCACCGATTTGTCGACCATGCTGGGCGCCCGAACGCCTTCCACGGACGAGAGTTTGTTGGTTGGAGCATTTATCAAAACCGCGTGTTCAGCCTGTGCCAACAAGTCGCGCCGAAGTTCAGCAAGTGCTTTCGTGAGGGCCTGTACGCGGGGTGAGACAACGCTGTGAACGGGCATAAACCATAGGCGGCATACTTGAAAATAATAAGCAGCATATTCGCGTAAATTTAGGCGAGTAACCAAGCTAGGTGCACACTAGCAGGCTTGTACACGCCTATGGAGATGTATCCGAAAAAATCGCTTCATGTCACTTCCGTTGCTACTAATGGGTAAGAGGATACTCAATGCAATTGTACTGATTGGCCCCAGCAGCTCATATGCCAGATAGTCTAACCATCAATCCAGTGTATATTTCAGGATTAGTAGTTAGACTATCTGACTTACGAGCTTCTCGGAAGAGTCAGGATAACTTCTTCGCCATCTAATGCTTGTTAGTATGGGTTGTATTAATGGACTCACAGTAAGTGAAGTGCCCAAAACTATGAGTCTCCACCAGCGATCAGAGGCATGGGCCACAGCGTCACAGCGAATGCAAACACGTGATGCGCTGAAGTAGCTGTTGCTGAGGTCGACGACAACCCGTTAGCGTCGCAAAGGGTTAAAGCCAAGTGTACTGGTTTCCCGGATTTAGGCGGTAAAGTACACCACACGTTATAACGAATGTGGACAAAGTTGCAGTCACAAAGGGGAAGTGTACCTTTGAGTGGCTTAGCTGGAGTCCATCACAGCGTAAGGTGTTAAGCTGCTAGTATGCATTCAGATAGTAACAGATAGTCGAGTTGTTCCTCAATCTAGTTTCGGACCCGGCCGACTGGAAACCGGTATTCTCTTGCCACCATCACTAATCTAATCGCCTGCAAACCAGGAAAGAAGCCACAAGCCGATTTGATAAAGTCTTGAAGGCTGTGGCGTCACACAATTTATCATGCAAACCGGTACCTTTATGATACCTACTAGGTGTGTGCTGATGTCGAGTTTCGATGAATTCCGGTTAGACCACTGGAAACAGTCACTAACTGCAGTTATGACGATGTTCTTTAAGTTTTGTCAAGTCTCTGGGACATTTTACACTGCTACAATTTTATAAAACACTGAAATAAGTCACACGGTAAATTGGTTACCTGTTGACGCTTCTCGCGGTCCGCCAGTTCAGCTTTAAGACGTTCGGTTGTCTGGCGCTGAGCAGCCGACGGAGATTTACTTGCTTCCTGTTTCCATTTACTGACCTCCGAGGACAGTTCGCGTACACGTTTGTTACAGTGGTTTAACTGGGCTTGTAGATTTTCACGATCCAGTTGAAGCTGAGAGAACAGACGCCTTTGATGGGATAGCAAAGGTGGCGGATTTCGGATTGTAAGATTCAAAAGTTAAACATCATATCTATACTGATAGTTATAAAGGTTTTAGGTGTATAAGGTGTCAACACCAGAAGAAAGTTAGTGAACATGTGTATTTCCAGTAAACCCCATCAGATTGGTGCACCAGGACAAAATGACGTGAAGGAAGACGGAGGATAATGAGAAAAATGGCCGAGCTGGTTTATGTAGTCAAGCAAAATGATTAGTCTCAGAACGATCAACCCCATACAGTTGATGTCCCCCCCCGCGTGGATCTGCGTGATTGGAAGCTATAAGAGGTTTGTTTTGCGCTCAGAGGAATGGACACTGAAGTCTAATAGGGACCGTACCTAACCAGCATGTGCTACATGAGCTAGAAGAACAGGTGCATTAGAGCAAGCGGTTCGAAGCTAACACTTATCCAAAGGATAAGATTTGTTGCTTGAATGCTTGCTTCTTTGTACACTCTTACAGACAGTAGTGAGCAGGTGGTTATCACATATATCCACGACATGACTCTATCGTCTTATCCGGATGTACGGAACCGGACTGATGTTGGATATCGAAGTTAGTGACTACGGAGAAATACCTAACGATACTAGATCAGCCATTCTATCCACGTATGAACGCATTAAATGAAGATAGTCAATGGTCAATGGTATTTGGCAGATAAATCAAGCCGAAGCTTGACATGTCCCGACGGATGATCGGTCAGGGATGAGCAAAATAAATACAAAAATGGCAAACTAGTGAACAACTGCAAATTGCGAATTTGCTGATTACAGCGTTCCCGTCCGTTTTATGTACTATCCAAGATAATCCTCTGCGGTTTCGGGGCAAGATTGGAGGTGGGTTGATTTGTTTTTGTTTTCTGCTGTATGTATGGGTCGTTTGAATTACGTGATGTGGTGTAGTATGGCCAGTGCACTGTCGACGCTTGCTTTGAACACGGCTAACGTAGAGGCTGAGAGTGTATTCCAATTGTGGCAAACACGCAACGAGAAGACATTTCTTCGACACTGCAATTGACTGTATTGTTCTGCCAATTTGATCACCTCTCAGCTGGCTATTGCGACTCAATTTCACTGGGTAGTGGCAGGGGTGAATAGTATTGTTTCATATTTGGTAAACCATGATTAGATCATCACGCAAACAGCGATAACGTCCACTGCAATTGCCAAGCACCCAGAGGCGCTGTTCGTAGGATAAGTGGCGCAGCCCCTTGACATTTCTGGTCGCCCGACGTTGTTGGAGCTCCAAGGCCGTGAGATCTCGCTTTAGCCATGGGTGCCATGCTTGAATTACATCTTCAACATGAGGGCGTATACAAACGGGAACTAAAAGACCTAGTAACGAATTCAAGCAAGCTCGCCCCCAGACTGCAGTTAAGCAAGCACAAAGCACAATACGAAACAAAGTGTGTCGGGTCATGGCTCACATGACCCACGAGTGAGAAATTATCGATCGGTCAATGCGAGGAAAACTAAAATGAACGCGGTGCGGCTGAACTAACTGATCGATATCATCGATGATGTAACAAAAGGTTTGGCGGAAGATCGACGGTTTGAACTGCCCGAAAGCTCCCCGTAAAAGCCTCACTGCTTGGATCCTCATCTTCGATGTTTTTTTGGACTGCTCCGAGCAGCCAAGATCTTCCTGGACCAAGACACCGAGATCCTTTTCGAGAGAATAGTGTTGCAGATCCTGGTCCCCTAGCTTATATGTGTGAACCATTCGGTGTCTTCAATGGAGCACTCGACATTCAGACACATTGAAGAAAATACGATTTTGGACCGATGAACCAAACATCTTGTCAAGGTCGGTTTGAAGATGGATACGGTCTTCTGGAGCTCTGATAACTCGCCAAACTTTGATGTCATCGGCACAGAGTAAACAGCTTGACGCAATTTGACTCACTGGATCGTTTATGAAGCCCAAGAATAGACGGAGCCCCAATCCAGAACGCTGTGTCACTCCGCATTCGACGTGAATTGGGTCTGACCTGGCTTCACGTCCTCTCACATTCATCCGTCTGTGCGAGAGAAAATTGCAGATCCACCCCAGGAGAGGGTCCCCATTGCCAAACCCTTGAAGTTTGGCGAGAAGGATAAGATGGTCCAACCGGTCGAATGCCTTAGAGAAATCAAGGTAAACCCCATCAACTCCTGCACCAGTGTCCACGGTTTCGGTCCAGCTGTCTTGTGCTAACAATAGATTGGTTGCGCACGATCGATTCTGGTAGAAGCCGCGTTGTTGCTGAGCAATGCAACCGAAGCCGTCCAGATAAGACATGAGTGCGTCGGTAATGATAGCCTCCATAACTTTTGAAAGAACTGGCAGTAGAGTCACTGGTCGATAATTAGCTGGGTCGGAACGACTACCCCCTTTGTAAATGGGAGTTATTATTCCGTGTTTCCACATTGCAGGAACGTGCCGCTCGTCAAGGCAGTGCTGGAACAGCCGCGCCAAATGTTCAGCCAAAGTAGTAGCCGCCACAGCAAGCGTCTTTGAGCGGATGTCGTCAATTCCTGGACATGCGCGCAGGCGCATGGATAGCAGTTTTCTCATAACGATGCCTGCCGTAATATATATATATATATATATATATATATATATATATATATGTACATGAAGTACCTCGGACATACGACCAAGCGTCTGTCAACAAGGATAGCTGAGCACTGTCCCGGGTCTCTTCGAAAAGGCACTGCCGGAAGTATCAAAAGTTCCATCCCTGTACATCTGATTCAAAGTGGACACGAACTGATGGCAATGATGTTTTCGACGTTTTCTGCACCGTGTCAAAACGATACCCTAAGGGGATTAAGAGACGTCTCCTTAAGATTGCGGAATCGATAGCGATCAAGTTAACGCAACCGGAGCTTTGCAAGCAGAGAATGCTACTGCAATCTCTCACGCTGCCGTGGCCGTGATAAGGATCCATCCGCATGGAACACCGATGAGACCAAAGGTGGCATCACCTCTCTGCTGACCCAATTTGCTTCGAGAAGTGGTCAGTGAGCTGTGACAATTAGAGTCAAATAAGGTCAGCCTTTATCGACAACACAAGCTTTATTAATTGGTTCAATCAATGTAACTTACATCCGAATAAATTCAGACTCTCTCCTACTTTCGCTTCAGTTTTCGTTAGCTTATACGTATCCCATCTGTGCTTGTAAACTTATTGGGCTAATGTGAGTTACCGAAAGGAGATCCCTTTGCAATCGTGTTTTCATATATGAGCGAGTCCTGGTGTGGACACCATACATTCCAAAGATTCAGGACACCAGGGGATGGAATTAAACCTTAGTGTATGTTGCTGTTGCAGAACGTTCGACGCTTCTTTAGCAGTCCGAGTTAGATCATCCGTGGTTTGAAGAGAGGGAAATCCACTTTTTACCTTGCGGAGGCTGTTCACATTCTTGTACAGAAGCTTGGGATTTGAAGTTAGTCGCTCGGCTAAAGCATGTTGATAAGCTACTTTGTCCTCGCCCACTAACTAGGTGCAGTTGTTACCGTAAACAACGTATGCCTTCCAGATTCTCGGACTCGAATCGGTTTTGTAGGTATGCCGCGGCGCGTTGCGTATCACCATGCGTTTCCTTGTCCTACTCCGTATGAACGACCCCATGTTTCCAGAACTGGAATTCTTGGTTTCCCAAGTTCCCGTCGCAACGAGACTGGACCATAACGTGGTGCGACGGTTTGCATACCTCACTGACCCATTGAACTATACTGGGTGATGCCTCTGGGCACCTTGAGAGCTACTCCTACCAGGTTGGTCAGTGGTGAGAAGTCAGACAAACTCAGTCTCCTGGTTCTCCATGTTGGGGGTTTGAAATGGGATGGCGTCCATTTCTGTAATACTAAATCATTGCCACCTCCCCGCTGCCTTCCGGACAGCCTTTTGAGCCAAAGGCTTTGGGTGAGGACCCTACTCGTCCTCCTGTCTAGGTCTGGGCGCCCTGGCAGTATCTCAGTCCACACACAACCATGGCATTTTCTTCAAACATAAACTTCATCCTGCATCGGCCGTCGCGCAGATTTTCAAGGATCGCCTTATCTGCTGCATACATCAGGGCGGATAAACGAAAACACGCTACCGCTGGCTCCTCCCTTCTTTCTTTTCCACCTTTTTCTCTTACTCCCATCCCGACCCCCATTACTAACGTTCCTTCTATAATTCCCAGCTAAATTGACAGTAACCGAAGTGCCACTGGAGTAAAACTATCTGCAGCCACTATCCCACCACACCTAATGGACGCCCATCGGCAAAACTCCCTTATAAGGCCCCGATATCCCGTTTCCATGGTGACATTCAACGTTCGCACACTAAGACAAATAGGTCAACAGGCTGCACTCGGACGCACCTTGGACACACTGGGTACTGATGTGTGTTGTGTGTCCGAAACTAGGATCAATGACCCTAACGGGATTATTGAATTAACTACACCCGGCTTATCCTCTCGTTATTGGTTGCATGCATCCGGAGACGCCAATGCAGCACTCACGGGTCAAGCTGGTGTAGGTATTATTCTCAGCTCCAAGGCTGAGCCATCGTTGGTTGATTGGATTCCGGTGAACAGTCGTTTATGTGCAGCCCGTTTGACGGCATCAGCTAAGGTTGATTCACGAAGTGGTAAAAAACGCTGTTTGTTTGTGCTTTCCGCTTATGCTCCCACCGACTGCAGTTCTAATGCTGTCAAGGACACTTTTTATCACGAACTGAATGCGCTCCCACGAAGTGCTACTAGTTCAGATATTAAAGTACTTGCAGGGGATATGAACGCACAAGTAGGGCCTGATTCGCACCAGCAGCAGCAGTCGCACAGACTGTTCTAACCACAGGGCTATTAGCCTAACGCCAGTTGTGACAAAATTATTGGCCTCGATTATTGTTCGCCGCCTCACTGCGGAACGGGAATCTCAGATTAGGGAAGAGCATGCTGGTTTCCGCCCAGGACGTGGCTGTATAGACCATATATTCACCTTGCGGCAGGTGCTAGAGCAGCGCCACGCATACCGCAGACCGACAATAGCTGTGTTCCTCGATTTCAAGAGTGCGTTCGATTCAGTCGATCGATCGATTCTGTTCAAAATACTTGCGCGGAAAGGTGTTCCCACGAAATATGTGAACATCCTTCGTGCTCTATACTCGAACACTACAGGCCGCGTCAGGGTCTACGGTGTCCTATCGGATAGCTTTTCGACTACAAGTGGCGTTCGTCAAGATTGTCCGATTTCCCCATTTTTGTTCAATTTCGTCGTGGATTCTATCATGGAGTGTTCCCTTGCGGAATCTCACGATGTAGATTTTTAAGTGCTGCCTGGTGAAAGGTTAGTTGATCTAGATTATGCGAACGATATCGTCTTGCTTTTCGACTATGTTGGGGCGGTACAATCAACCCTAAATAGCCTGTCCAGAGTGGTCCCATTATTTGGTATGCACTTCGCACCTTCAAAGTGCAAAGTGTTGCTGCTGGACCACCAGCCACTCGATGACCCCTTGACGCTTGCTAACGAGGAACTCGAGGTGGTTGATCAGTTCACTTATCATGGCAACTGCGTCAGCAATGATGGGCGCATAGAAACTGACGTCAGCTCCCGCATTGCAAAAGCCAGAGCTACCTTCTTGAACCTGCGGCATCTTTGGCGACAGAAGGGAGTTTCCCTCCGTCTGAAGGCCATGTATACAAGGCCACAGTGAGGGCCGTTCTTCTCTACGGTAGTGCGACTTGGCCCCTTCGGTCTGAAGATCTGAAGCGCCCTCAAGTCTTTGATCATCGTTGTTTGCGAAGCATTGCTGGTGTCGGATGGCACCAGATGTCCTCAACGATGATGTTCGTAGGCGAGTACTAGGTGGTGATGATCATGCTAGCTCCGTAGAACCATAGATAGCACTGAATAAGTTGCGTTGGCTCGGGCATGTGCTACGTATGCCTTGTCACCACTTACTTAGGAGAGCCTTGATCAGTCTGCCAGGTGTAGGGTGGCGCAAGGCTTGCGGTGGACAGAAGTTGACTTGGCAGCGGGTGCCGTTAGTCCGTCTCGCCTTCCTGGCTGGCGTCCACGTTACTCGCCTTGTGCTTGGCTCGAGACTTTACAGGACATGGCTCGCAATAGACACCAGTGGCGCGTCTGCTGCCGTCTCCCAATCGGATTGCCTGTTTAAAGTGTGTTTGGTGCTGAGTTATCTGCGGGGTAATGGCTGATTATGACGCGGGGCAGTGAAAGCCGCAAGGAAGCCGTCTTGCCGATGCCGCCTTATCTTCGCACAATAGCCAGCTGTTTGTAACGGTATGTTGGCTCCACAAGGTGTAGGCACCTTGACCCTGAATGTCTGCTTAGGGCATTAAGGTTTTCAGGTAAGTCCCCCTTCTCTCGCTCTTCTTATTCTTTATTTTATAGGTCCTCATGGTTGTATGGCAGCGAAGCATCAGTTCAATTGGAGATGTACTGCTGTTGATGATGATGATGATGACTAACCAGGGTGCTAAACATCCTGACGAAACGTTCTTAGGCAATATCGGGTGCATCCTCGGTTAGGAAACTGCAGTCGATCGCTTCAACGAGTAGGGTTAAGATGTAACTAGTTGCGGTTCGCGTTGTTTGAGTTCGGTCCCCGGGATATTCCGCACAGCAAGTGCACATGAAATGCAAACTCGCGTGAGCACTGCGGCTAGAGGAGTATCGATTGTCACTTTCTTGATCATCGGTTCTTCATTAGTGAATATTCGGCCCAATATGGATGGCCTGTTATTTCCCCTGAAGCTGGTGGGCGAAGTGACGTCGCTATAAAACGAAAAATCTGTGATAAGATTTTGCAGGCCTGCTTTAAATTGCTCTCCTGATGTGGCCTGGGATTCTAGAGCATATAAGTTGAAATCGTCGGCGACTAGAAGGTGACTGTACTTCTTGTTTATCACCTGCCTCAGTGCAGCCACCGTCGCAGTCCATCGCAGGTGTAGACCCAGGTGGTCGGTAAACAACAACCACAAGGCCAAGATCTTTCCCTCTCAGCCGGAAGTTGCACCAAATGGAGTCAGCTACATCGGTTTCCGAATCGTGTATGAATTCACACAACACGTTGTTACGAAAGTAGAGGGCTACCCCAGCACCTTTGCTGGCTCGATCATTACGGACAACAGACACACCAGTTAGCGCGATTTTGGCATCCGTTATCTCACAGCACAATCACGTTTCTGTGATAAAGATGAGGTCCCAAGCTGCTGACGCGTGTCGAAGTCTTACTTCAGCTAATTTGCTAAATAGACCCTGGGCACTTGTGTACATGCATGGGAGCTTCTCGGAGATCAAAAGTCTGTTGGATAGGATGGATGAAACAAGTGAGTCTATGCCGACCGATGTAAGGTCGGCGGCTAATCGTTTTTAGGAAGGGTTGCCGACTCTCGAGACGAATTTGGTATATATTCAAGTAGCAGATGTCCCTGATGTCGGTGTTCGCTCGTGCTCTGCTGTGTTCCTCCGGATGTTATGGATGCTGCGGAAACAGTCACCCAGTCAGGTTCTACATTTGTGTTGTCATTGGGAGTTGCGCCCCCACTGAGTTGTCACTACAACGTGGTAGTGTTCCTGCTGCTTTCAGACGAATTTCTGTTGACAACCTGCTTGGAAATTTAGCCTAATTCTCTGGAAGAGTTTGTGCTGTTAGTTCTGATTGCAACACCAGTTTCAACAGCCTGGGACCGCACCCGTTATAGTTCGCTGATAAGGGGATCCTTGTCAACGAGGTGGCCACGACATTTTCGAGAGCAAGTGCCTCACGAATGTAGTGCCATTGCTTCCGCTCGTGTAAATGCGCATCGTCGGAAGAGGAATCAGTAAACTCAGGAACATCGTGCGCAATCACAATTTTCTTATCGACTTTTTCTGTTCTTCTCTCTGTTAGTTGGATCCGCTGCACGTTCTTCCCACGGGATTCCAGTTAGTATGCGCACTCCACTTGAGGCTTTGCGGAGTCGACTGGAGGACAACAGAACGGCCTCTGTCTCATCCACCGACTTTAGTGTTACCCGAAGCAACCGGCGTTCACCGTAGTGCAATGCGTTTGGGTGACGCGAGATTCTTTTTAATGTCGTGGGATTAGTATGGACACCGATTGCCGTACAGATGGGACTCCATTGCTTTCACTCATCTGTCAGTCTACCGTTAATTGTATTGGATTTGGATTCGGGGATATTAGTGCACACAAGGTTTAAGGTGCCATGGTTGCGCCTGGTGGCTACTGGTTCTGGAGCCTTAGTTTGCGGTGCTTTTGGTGAAGTTGCGAACGGCACTGATGGGGCCATCCGAGCTGCGACATTTAGTTTCCGCTATTCAGGCCTCCAAGCTTACGAGTGCTATGGTAAGGGAACAAAGTAGAACCAAAGACTAAGGTGTCGTCAGATGATCGATTTCACACTAAGCTACTGGGTCCCGTGAGTAGTAACTGTCACCTGACCTGTTGACTTCCCACTCAATACGGCATCGGTCAACCGTGATAGACGAGTGCAGTCGTTGATTGCGGTACATCACGTGTGTACGGTCCAAAAGAGTAGAAAACATGCGGTTCGTGCAGGGTGAGTTGTGCTTACAGTCAGCCACACAAGAAATCAACAATGAAACATGTAGGCCCCGGAAGATTAATCACCCAACTCACTGGGAGATGGAGTCCCCTTTAAGTAAAACGTCAGCAGTTAAGACAAGTTGCGGTGTTAATATACCTATTGCTCCCGTCAGTTGCAGCTCAGTACATGATCAGTTCTCGTAAAGCTTAATAAATTACGACTCCCTATAGTGTCCCGACGGGCCGCATTGTTGTAGCTACATAGTTCAATGACCAATTCGAGAAGGTGATTCACTAAATCGTGCAAGCTCGTGATGGCGATTCCGTCATGTTCACCGTTTCGAAACACCTTTCCTCCCAAATTCAGACAAATATGCTATTACTTATTTGATGTAAGTAGGCAAGTTAGATCAAAAAGAACTTGGAAGGAGTATTAAGTGTGGTTCAAATGAAACGTCGCAACGATGAGTGCTAATTGAGTGGTACCTAAATCGACAAACACTGGGTGTTGCTCTCTCGTGACATTGTACTCCACGACTCGATTCGAACTCGTTTGCACTCATCAGTCAAAACTAGCAAGACAAAGATTAGTATCCGGGACATTTGGGTTTCAGTCGGGGTTTCCATCACAAGCTCCCGGTTCGCGAAATGCAACGACTGTTGCAGTGCCTATATGAATTCGAGCAAAACTTCGTTATTTATTTGTTTGTTTGTTTATTGTGTGTTTATTTGGGTCTACAACAGACCGGTGCATAAAAGTCACAGTACTACCCCAAATGAAAAAGTAACGATATGACGTATGTGTTTCAAACGATCACAGAGTACGGACGAGGGAACAGTTAACCCCCGACTGGCCAAGGCCAAACCTAGCAGTGCGAGTCTGTCACATTCCTCGTGAAGATAACAGACTAAACGGGCATACCACGGTTGAAATGAACATTATAGGACATTCATTCCGTTGCATACTGGTCACAATATGATGTTTACGAATCCTACCAGTGAAGACTGCCACAGCAATCAGGATTCGGTATAAGACGCATGCACCAATGATATACTGTAACGTCATCTGCCTTCCGCTGTGATCTAAACTCAAACATTGTGCTCCAGTGACCGCTTAACAATGGAGACGTCTAAGTACGGCTTATACTTCACTCCGGGAAAAGGTAAAACGATGCTCCATTGTTGGCAGATGATTGAACCCGCGCTTACCATTGCTGGACATGTTCTGGAGCAAGTCCTTTGCTTTACTTATCTAGGGATTTGCATCACGGCTGGTGGCGGTGTTGGAGATGAAGTCTCACAACGGATTACGAAGGCCCAGCTTCTGTTCATTAAACTGAGACACCTATGGCGTCGTCGTGATGTCAGTCTCAAGCTCAAGGGCAGGGTGTACAATGCTTCCGTCCGTGCAGTACTCTTGTACGGCTGTGAGACTTGGCCTATTCGTTCGGAAGACATAAAGCGGCCGTCAGCCTCCAGCAATTGCTGCCTACGAAGGATTACTCGGGTGTGGTGACAGCACCACGTAAGCAACGCAGAGGTTCGAGACCGAGTGCTTGGAGCGAGTAGTGCCGGTCTTCAGGACGTTATTCTCCGACATCGCATGCGTTGGCTCGGCCAAATTTGCGCATACCAGCCCATCGCATTCTACTTCGAGTGCTACTGGTTCTCCCAGGGACCAACTGGAAAAATGCCGCAGTGGACAATAATTGAGGGAGCATGAAGTAGCATGAAGAAGGCAACAAGTTTGGCGGCAGTCGGACCAGCCCTTCTTCCAGGTTGGGGACCATTCGACGGTGAATCTCAGTTGCTAGAATCATTGGATATAATGGCCCGCAACAGACATCAATGGCTTCAATGTTATCCTGCCATTTTATCCCCCTTTAATGCACACACAAAAACTCACGAAACAGTAACCAAAAACATTTAAAATGTGAGTCAAACCAAAAATTACAGTTCGTGTTTCTGTTTTCTCCATTTTTTCTTCCGTCATGGTTCTAATGACACAATGTTAACAGACTGTCAAAGTACATTATATATATATATATATATATATATATATATATATATATATATATATATATATATATATATATATTTGGTGGCATCCGGTTTCGGATTTGCCTGTCACTGTGGCCAGCCACAGGACGCCTGCGCATACTGAGGGACCATGGATGGCTTGCGCTGCACCACCCACAGCTCCAACCACACGCCCCATATCCAGTGTAAACCCGAAGGAATAAGACCGGGAGGCATGTGGATGGAGTCACGTTTCACCAACGTAACTGGCCCACACTCCTTCACAATCAAACATAAGGACGCTGTATTTGGGAATCAAACGCACATAAGGCGGTGGCTGGACCGTAGTCCGCTCCACACTGAGTGCATGGAACCACTCTTCGAGCCTAGCACGGCCACAAGGACCGTGCACCCAGTCCCCTCCAGCAACGACCAACTGTCTCCTCGAGCTAGTATAGACGAGGTAGAGGGTGATAGGTAGGCACCTTGTCAACATGCACATCAAGCGCAGCCACACCAGAGATATCAAGCAACAGTCAATAACACAATACGACAAGTTGAAAGAAAATAAATCAGATGATGCATACAGATACGGGGAAATAACTCTACAATAACTGGACGTATGAAATAAATTGTTTACGAACGAATCCGAGATAAGTTCACGAGGTCAGAAAGTATATTTTACGGAAATGCCACAAACACGAAAATGTTATCGAAATTAACTACAATTGGCTTAAGCGACGTGTGCAAGTTTATAGAAGAGAGTACAGGTAGACATTATATGAGAAAGAAAAGCATTAGGACAAAATTGCAAACCCACCACCTGAAATAAAGAGACTTAGCATGCAAGCACGCGGTTAGTAAATCGAATGCAGCGTACCTACAAACGCTGCGCCGGTTCTGCCTACGTTCTCTGCAGGACCCGTCGTCGCTTCGGTAGTGGTCCCGAGTGGCCTCGCTCATGGCTCACTAGGCCTGCCTGACTCAGGCACTCGCGACCGCATGTGCTACAGCACCATGCGCTCGATGTCGATGGAGTACAACCCATCGGTGCTTGCCGCTTCCGCACTTGCCGCTTCTTCTCTGCATGCATGAGGGCTTTCTCCCACGCTTCGGCAACTGCCTTCGTGATCAGATCGCGCCATGCACGCCGATCAACCGCCTTCGATTCCCATGACCTGCAATCAAGATTAGAACGTGAGAGGCTCACTTTGATCATGTCCTGGTAATGTAGCTTCGATTTTCCCACATGCCGCTTCCCAATACTCAGCTGACCATATAATAGTTGTTTCGGTATCCGCGTCGAATCCATACGGCTCACATGACCGAGCCACCTCAGGTGTCTCAGCAAAAGTATGCAGTCCACTGCATACATTCCACTTCGGCGCAACACTTCCGTGTCTGCAACTCTGTCGCCCCAACCGATGCGCAAAATCCGTCGCAAACACTGTTGATGGAACCGCTCGAGATATCGCACATCCCGACGGTACATCGTCCACGTTTCACTGCCGTATAGAAGAACGGACAGCACCATGGATTTGTACACCATCAACTTCGTGCCAACGATAAGCTGATGGTTGGTCCACACTCGGTACCCGAGCTTCTCGAATGCCGCCGCTGCCTTCGAGACGCGGATACGCAGCTCACCGTGTAGCTGCTGGTCAGTCGACATCACACTCCCAAGGTAGCAGAAGCGGGAGGTGGTTTCCAATACTTCAGCACCAATGCTGATTCGCGGCAGTATTGAAGATTGCACCTCAGGTGCAGGTGGAAAGAGACAGACAGTTTTGCTTGTGTTGATGGTGAGCCCGAATTTTGCCGCTGTCGAAGCCAGAGCACTAGTCATGTGCTGCAACTCATCCGCGCTGTGTGAAAACAACGCACAGTCGTCAGCAAACAGCAACATACGGATAGTTGTTTCACAGACTAGAGTTCTCGCACCGAAATGACGGATGTTCGGCAATCCACCATCAATACGGTGCTCCACACGAACACCGTAAGCACATGCGGCATCAAAAGCACAAGACATCATTGCATGAAGATATATATTAAACAGGGCAGGAGCTAAGACACAGCCTTGCTTCACACCAGAGACAACTGCAATGTCATCCAAGGTCTGTCCACTCAGCCAGCAAACCAGTGTGCGGACATTCAATGAAACTTACAAACTTACTCGGGCAACCAAACTTACCCAACACCGGCCACAATGCCTCGCGGTTCACCGTATCAAATGCCTTGGTGAAACCAACAAAAAGCGAGTACAATGGCTGGTGTCGTTCTCTGCACTTCTCCTGCAACTGTTGATCCGCAAACACCATAGCGATGTTGCTGCTACCCGAACGGAATCCACACTGCTCCTCTGCCACGTTAGGTTCCACAACCTGACTGACGAGGCGGTTGAGCAGGATTCGGGCAAGCACCTTGCCCACAAAACTCTGCAAGTTGATGCCACGAGAATTCGTACAACATTGCTTGCTACCTTTGCCCTTGTACAGTGGAAGCACAAGGGCATCCTTCAGCTCAGGAGGCACCTCCTCCACAATCCATACGCGTTGCACCAAGTAGTGCAGCGCAGACACCAACGAGGGGGTCCGCCGTGTTACAATAATTCAGGCGGGATACCGTCGCTGCTGGGCAAGTGCTCTCTGCGTCTCATCCAGTGTCGGCGCGTCTGCCAGACTCGCCTTCACATTGTGCTGCTTGAGGCCGTTCAAAGTAGGCCAGTCGATTTCAGAATGGTTGTTCAAGAGAGAGTCGAAGTGCGTTCGTCAGATCTGCATTATGAACAACGAACAATGAATTTATACGGGTTAAGAAGCTTTGCTTTACAAGTGCCGTTGGATAGTTGGTGGGGATATCAACATAACAATAATGATGATAAGGATAGTAAAATAGTTAATACTTTAAATACGAAAATAAGGACTTATAGTTTGCTTCGCTGCAGTCCTGCGATCCACTTAGATTCACAGCATCCACAGTTAACAACAAATAATTCCATGGTAAACTCCAGGTGTAGGATAGAGACGCAGTGTTAAGTAACAAAGTGTAAGTGGATGAGTGCATCGTCCAACCGTCTTTTAAATACTGTTAGTGTCGGTGCAGAGACGACCGATTCTGGGAGATCATTCCACGGGTGACGGACACGAATGGAAAAGAAATCTCTCCCGCACTCCAGGCGGATATATTGTACAGCGAACTTCAGTGTGTGGCCCCTCAGCTTTGTATTCCTGCTGAGTTGCAGTAAAGGGTGGCACACATGATGTGGGTCTCGCAGAATCAAGTATGCCATAATCAGATCGACTCGTAGTCTGCGATAGCTTCCACTGAACAATCCTAGTCGTCGCAGCCTCTCCTGCTAGGAACGATTGCGCATTCCAATTAGGTTCTTAGATGCCCGGCGTTGTGGCTGCTCCAGTGCATTAAGGTCGCGTTTCAGCCATGGATGCCAGGCTTGAATTGCATATTCGACATGGGGGCGAACATACGCACTGAGCATTTGTCGAAATATGGAGCTGTTTATTTGTCCAAACGCCCGCTTCAACAGCCCGACGTGTTGGTTCCCGGTCTTCGAAGCGTTTTCGGATTGCCTGGAGCAACCGAAGTCATCTTGAACCAGGACACCCAAGTCACGTTCTACAGTTGATTGTTGCAGTACATCTGTTCCGAGTCGGTATGAGTAGCTGCTTTGATGTCGGATGGAAAGCACCTTGCATTTACTGACGTTGAAATGCAATAAGTTTTGGGTCGACCATTGCTACACGGTATCTAAACCACTCTGAAGCACATGTTTGTCGGTGATCGCCTGAATCCTGCGCCGGATCTTGATATCGTCGGCAAACATTAGGAAGTTTGAATTGATTCCCTGTGCAAGGTCATTAATAAACACCAGAAACAAACGTGGACCTAGAACCGAGCCTTGCGGCAGACCACACTCCACTTGTATGGGGTCCGATAAAGAGCTCCGAACTCTGACCACTAATTGCCGTTGAAATAGAAAGTTGGCGATCCAGCTTAAAAGAGGGTCTCCGATCCCGTAATGCTGCAGCTTGGATAGTAGTATCTGATGGTCTAGACGATCGAAAGCCTTGGAAAAATCCAGGTAGATCACAGCAACACCTTCTCCAGCGTCGGCTGCCTCGGTCCAACTGCTGCGTGCAATTAGTAAATTAGTTGTACATGATTGCTGTCGACGGAAACCGTGCTGTTCAGAAGTGATGAGGTTGCAGTTTTTCAGATAGCACACCAATGCATCGGCACCTATGGATTCCGTGACCTTGGAGAGTATAGGAAGAAGGGTTACTGGGCGGTAGTTGGAGGGATCAGTACTGCTTCCGCCTTTGTGAATCGGGCTTATTATTCCAAGCTCCCACATGGCGGGAACTTGGTTCTGGTCTGAGCAGTGCTGGAAAAACTGAGCTAGCGGTCTTGCCAGTTGGTTTGCTGCTGCTCCCAATGCCTCTGGACGAACGGTGTCGACACCCGGCGAGCTGTGTTTGCGTAGAGACGTCAGCTTTTGCAATACAGCCTCTGCGGTAAAATTGATGTGGGTTAGTCCTGATGAGCAAAATACAAAGCTTGGTAGATCGCTTGGTGGCAAGACCCTTTGAAACGTGGGGGCGTATTGCATCTGCAGCGCGTTTGCAGCTTCCATAGACGTTCTTGTTGGGCCATCAGCCGTCTTAAGTGGAGGAAATCCTTTCCTCACTTTTCGTAGGCTATTAACGTGCTTGTACAGCAGTTTGTGGTTAGCACTGAAGGTTTTTGCTATGTTCTGCTGATAGGCGGCTTTGTCTTCTCTTAACAGTTGAGTGCAGTGGTTACGTTGGGCTACGTAGTTGTCCCAAGTTTCATGTGCTGGATCTTCTCTGTACACTCGCCATGCTACGTTGCGTACTGTCATCCATTTTCGAGTTCTGTTCCTAACGAAAGAAACTGATTTGCACATATTGCAAGCTTTTATCTCTGAAGCCTGTGCAATCACCTGACTGAATGTGTTGACGAACTCGAGCCAGGCGACTTCGGGGAGTTCTTCTTCGAGGAAAGACCATGTTGTGGCGCCGACTAGCTGGGCGAGCCGGTCGTACCTTGTGATAGTTCGCACAGTCGCATCGTTATCATTCAGATATTCTGCATAGCAGACGAAGTTGAAACTGATGACTGCGTGATCACTGCGACCCAACGGGCAGTCTAAAACCAACGCATCAATCATATGCTCCTCGTTGGTAAGCACAAGATCCAGCACAGATGGCCTGTTACCAGTTCTGAACCGAGTGGGCAAAGTGATGTGGTTGTAAAGAGGAACAGTAGTTACTAGATCTTGTAGAGCGGTTTTGAATTGTTCTCCGATCGTGGCAGGGGCTTCTAAACAATGTACGTTGAAATCATCCATGATAAGAATGTGAGTGTACTTTTGTTGTAAACTGCACCTTAAAGCAGCCGTTACGTGGTAGTCGGTTTCGGGTGTTGAGTTAGAAGCGCGATACACCAATACGATAAGACAAGCGCCCCTGCCTTTTAACTGCAACCGGCACCAAAGAGTCAGGGAACTGCGAGTCTGAATCCTCCACGGCTTCGCACTGTAAGTCTTTTCGGTAGTACAGGATTACCCCTCCTCCTTTTGTGAGCCTGTCGTTCCGGATCAGCGATATGCCCGGTAGCGACACTTCAGCGTCCGTTATTCCCGTGTGCAACCATGTCTCGGTGATACCAATGACATCATACGAGCCGGAAGCTTGGCGATCTTTCAGTTCAGCCAGTTTGTTAGAAAGTCGCTGAGCATTTGTATACAAGCAGGCCAGTTTCTCGGTCTCTAGGAGCCCGCAGAGAGGTGAAGCTGTCAAGTGTGGGAGAATGCCGACCGATGGGAGGTCGGCAGTTACTCGTTTTTTGTTGGGTCAATGTACCTCGTTTGCAACTTGATTCGGCCAAGGTGCGTCCCAGTCTTCGTTTAGACTTACGTCAGAGTCAATTAAAGCAGCAGTCAAGTTACACTTCTGTACATTCGTCAGTATGCTTGCTGCTTCAGTTGCTTTAATATTTGGGCTGTGCAAAGTGGTTGCGACCTTTAACCGAATTTCGGAAGGAAGATGTTTCCGATTTCTCCACCATCGATCCGAAACATCCTTTGCTTGTTGCTCTGACTGAACCACAAGTTTTAGTATTCTAGGGCCGCATCCTCTATAATTCGATGAGAGAGGTATCCTGGTAAGCGATAGTGCCACAACATTATCCAAAGAAAGTGTTTCGCGAATGAACCGCCACTGTTCTAAATCGTGCTTTCCGGTCTCTTGAACATCGTTAGAAGGATGTTCTGGCACGCTACGCTTCTGTGGTCCATACTCGCTTCCATTGAAGTAAGCTTATTGTTTATCCTCTGCTCTGCTTATGCGATTAACCGGTCGCATTTCTGAGCTAGGATAAGCAAGCACTTAACTAGAGGGATGGTGGAACACGCAGTACAGAACCAAAATGCATCTTGGGAGCTATTTCGCTCCCGGAACTGTTGTTGGGACACATTTGCACATTTCGTATGGTACCATTCCAAACAGTGCGAACAAGCCAGACCGACTTTTACTACCCGATGACATTCTCCTAACCCGCAAATGCCTTTCGATGGGAGTCTCTTCGGTTTCGCCTTTCTGTCATTCAATTTGGTGTCGTTACCTGACCCAGTGGGTTGGTTAGCGTTCTGTACTTTTAAGGCTTTTAGAGCGACGCACATCGGTCAGGCGAGCGTGGTTGTTGCAAGATCAAATGAGCGGTCGGCGTGGTCGCGCGGTCCGTGTGATGGGTTATGCAGCCGCACTGGCTGACGAGGTCACAAGGAACGGCGAGTGACTGCAACCTGAACAGAGCGCTGAACACAGATTCTTTTACAGCTGTGTTGAGAAACACTGGATCGGAGTAAGCTTAGGCTTTTCGGCCTGCCTCGAGAATTCTGTATCGAATGGTGTCACACAGAATGGCAATCGGCTCAATACGATTGAATTAAACGCTTGCGTCTTATCACAGATGCCAATGAAAACGGTTGGCGATGGTGCAGCCTCTAATCGTAGAAGATATTTCCACGTATGATGGATCGCTGTATAGAGCTGGTAAATCCGATTCGAATGAGCGTACAGTGACAACGCTGCGAGAAGATGAAGAGAGGATAGATGGAAATAATCCAAATGAACCAGTAGCACGCACGTCACGCGTGTGTGAGGATGACCTTGACCAGCATGTAGGCTTCCAGGACATGAACCCATGGCACCACAGTAGCATCCTTGGGTAGACCATTTCGTGATCTAGCCACCACCAGCCTCCGCGCACCATAGACTCTCCAGCCTTATTTATTTATTTATTTATTTATTTATCACCTACTGACTCAATGAGACGGTGGATCTGTGCTGGGGAGATGGGGTGTTCTTTCCTTCGCCTTGCTAGGCTCATTGATTGGTTCTACGCACTCATTGTGGAGGGGGCCTCGGTTCGAAACCCGCCATTTGTCCGTCTGATTCTCCAAATTCAGCGTGTTTGTGTTTTTCTGTGAAGGAATGTGGGCCGGGTCCCTCGATGAAACATGACTCCCATCCACATGCCTCCCAGTCTTATTCCTTCGGGTTTACACTGGATATGGATGTGTGGATGGAACTGTGGGTGGTGCAGCGTAAGTTATCCATAGTCCCTCTGTAAGCGCAGGTGTCCTACGGCTGCGCATGGAAGACCGCAGTGACAGGCCACTCTGGAACCGGATGTCGCCAATCCTACGGGACACCATGTCTTGAGCTTTACACGAGTAATCTTCGTCCTCGTCACTTAAGATTTTAAATGCCAAATTTAGGATATACGTACCAAAATGGGTTCAGCGTTAAGGCACCGGCTCTTCTTTTTCTCAAAGCTGATAATGTCTTGTCTAACTGTCACACCTCTGATCCGAATGTAGTATTCCACCTAGTGCTGATGGAAATGCCGACGCCAATTCTTATATCTCATTGAGGGATTCGCGAAGGACCAGATCAAGCTCGGATAGCACGTGTAGTAGCCGTTGTCTATCAGACGCAAGCTGCCCTCCACCACCTGTCCACAACCTGGTCGGTGGTACACTTCTGTGGTTGTTTGTGGCTTTGTTTATCTGTTTTCTCACTCACAAGGAAATACGAAACGCATGCACCACCTGGCTTTCGTCTCCTCACCGCATGATTTAAATCGACCCAAGCTAAAGCAGTCTAACAGTAGAAATTTATTAACTAAATATTCCTCAGTGTGTTCTTCAGATCGCTTTCAATTCCGTAACGAATTACTGGTTATCGTTCCTAAATTTACCACTTCAGGTTTAATGTGCGCTCCGAGAATTGGGAGCTAGCCAGGATACTTTAACTTGCTGAGTCTGAAGCTGATCATTCACGCTAGGTTGAGCAACCAGCGCAATCCGAGATTGAAGCATGTATTTCGGTACAGACTAGATTGTCAGACATGACATCAAGGATTGTAACTGGTAGTAATAAAGCGGAATACCTGTTACTCGGGTTGTTTGTCCAAGTTTGGTTTTGTTTTCCGAGTCGAACTCTTTCGTTGCAGACGTTTCGTCCCAAATCGCGATGACTTCGTCTGTGCGTACTAAACAAAAATTGAGAGAGTGCTGTTTAAACTTGGCCACTTCGATTCATGTCCCGTGACCATTGCTAGTTTGCAGTTCGGTCGCTACCTCTTTTAGACTCATGTGGTCAATGACCCGTCTTAAGTTCCTTTTTTGCAGTTGATAGTAGATGGGGTCTAAATCACTGTGCATGTTTACCGAGTTCTCCGTAGAGAACCATGCTTCGAGAAGGGCACATGTTTGATTGGGCGAAGACGGAGGTGCTTGCGCAGGGAGAGACAAGAAGAGAAAGAGAATTTCTCGAAGCATGGTTCTCTACGGAGAACTCAATAAATGTGTGCATTGACTTAGACCCGAAAGGCGGCAGTCGAACGGCACACTAGAAATGGTCACAGGACGTGAATTGAAGTGGCCAAGTTTAAACACCACTCACCCATCGGTCAATTTTTGTTTACTACGCACGGATGAAGTCACTTTGATTTGTGATGAAACGTCCGCAACGAAATAGCTCGGCTAGGAGAACAAACCTAAACCTGAATTGTAAATGATACTTCAACACGCATTCGTGCTACTGCATGAACTTCTGTCGGAACTCATTGGTAGCGCAGAACAGGTATAACCCACAATAATGGCTTCTCACCGCGCTAATGAGGAAGGTGTGCCACGGATTGTGAACGTCAACTAGGGCAGCCAATAACTTGGCATTAGAATACGCAACAAAATGCATGGATGTACAAGGATCTAGCAGTTGGTGTAGGTAGGAGGAGATGTTTTCATACGGTGGCCAGCGATTGTCACGTCTTTCGGATTGTTGGCGATAGATTTCTACCGAGTTCTGAAGCACGTATACAGGCAACGAAGACAAAATGGGTGTTCCGATGCTCCTACTCTCCAACAGATGTTCCACTAAAAGTCTGACAGGTAGCACGACACTAGTGCACCTACTTGTACTGCTCTGTTATTTTATGTCGCGCCGCCTCAGCCTCCTGTCCCAATTGTTCGTATTTCATTTTCCACATCTCCGTCTCTCGATTCGCTTGCTTCGTGCGGTCGAGCTGTCGGATCACAACTTGATGCTGCTCTTCCAGAGCTTCCTCCATTTCCTTCAGGCGTTGATTTAACTGCTTGCAATACTGGTCAGCTTGCTGTCGACTTGCAGTGGATTCCACCGACCTTGAAAGTTGTGCCACGGATTCTTCTATTCGTCCGCGTAGCTGGTAAATGAAAGAGAAGATGGGCGAGAAAATGAGGGGTTTGGTGCCTAGTTCATAAGTGAGGAACTTGAACGAAAGCTTCTGCAGAGTGGTACCTTAGACAGAACCATGAAATGTAAACCTATTTCTCTCGAACAACTGAACACATAAGTGGCTGCACTCACAGCTATTGTGGTTGCTACGCTCCACGGAGACGAACAGACCAAATAATAATAGGAAGTGGTAATAGTAGTAATAAAAGTAATTGTTGTTGCGTATTGCTTGTTTTGATCGATATGTTGCCGTATGCTGAACGTTGACAGCGATCAGAAAACACTGCAGCGGAGTTCAATGGAATTGGTACCATAAAATGCTGAACGAGCAACGCGGACGCTATAACAATGAGGCTGATTAGTATTACCGAAACCCATCGATAGATAGTATTAGAGTAAGCTAAAGACAGGTGATCCCGATCATGCAATTGGCACCAACATTGGTCCGGTTGCCAGAAATATGCAAATGCCTTGCACTGGCGCCCCAGAAATTCGAACTTGCTGTATCATGATGTAAGATTCTGATCTGAAGACAGCGTTTCAGGAATGTGACCCTGGTCTGCTGGTAATGGAAAACCTTCGTTGTTCTAGATAATATGAATCCGATACAAACAGAAGTACTCAGCATGTTGGTCATTTGCGAAGGACATTCGGGAGTTTGGATTAATAATTTTTCTCTCTGATGCTCAATGCTTGCGTGCATCCCCAAGTCGAATACGCTATCTAGGCTTGGTAACCATGCCTAAAACTTAACCTCCTAGCGCTCGAGGCCCTGCAACGTCAGCCAACGAAGTTTGTCAAGGGCTTGCGCCATCTTCTGTACCGGGAACAGGTAAAGAAGCCCTACGTGTTCAGTAGACGCTACCGGCGACTATGTGGAGACCTCACATTAGTATACCAAACACTGAGCAATCCCGGGTACTTAGCCTAAACACTGACCTGAGAGGTAATAGCTTGAAACTGACTCATCAATGCAGTTGTTTAGACTATCGACGAACTTACTTCTCCCTCTAGGTCTACCAACCCTGGAAAGCCACTTCAAAATCAGTTATGTCCCCATCTTAGCATTTTTCAAAAAACCCCTTAGATATCGCACTGAACCCCATACACGAACCCCATACATGAATGGATATTCTATAGCGTCATAAGGCCAATTAGATTTTTTGGAGTTGTAGCCCACAACTGCGCATGGAAATCCGTGCAGACGGTGAACAATCCGAGTTCCATTTGCAATAAGCATTAACCATCGTAACATGGTGTTCCGTTTTGCGAGGTATCACCTCACCCCCACAACCCTACTTCTGTAGGTCATTACTCGATCGGTTCAACCATGCGCATTGCATTCGGCCCATTAGTGTAGCATCCGAATATGCGATTCCTTCTACTACCAACCTACGAGAAATGTGAAGCTTATGCTTTTCTCAGTCGTAAGCCAATGTTTCGTTGTTCCATTTTATTGATACTGTATTCTTGAGATAATACTTCTCACTCTGATTATTTCGTAGGACATGTTGCACGTTGAAAGCTACAGAAGCTTTTTCCATGGTCCACTGTGATGCACCTTTTGCTTGCGGTCATCGTATTGAAGACAACTTTCGTGTATAGTAACACATGAAGAGAGGCAGCCGTGCCTCTACTGTGACATCTGAGCTTACAGTATTTTTTCAATCATCTCACGTACCCTGCTTCTGTTCTGCGTGGGCCATCTGCTCTGTTCAGCACCAGCATGTCAACATGATTGTAACGGGCGACCGATTGTCTTGACCTCCATGGGTACTCATGAACTGGTTACGGCATCAACATAGGGAGAATTACTCCCATGATATCGGTCGCAAGCGTACTGTAACAAGCCCAAGGTCTACCATTGGCATCATGCTTGGGTAGACCCGTTTTACTGCGCAGAGCGACCCGATGATCGAAAAGCTGGACAATCCGTTATTGCGTTTCTTAGATAAAACAGACAAACGTCCAGCACCAAGCGCAGCCTTATACCCATCCGAACAGTTATCGCAGAAGATAAGCGGTCGTGAGCGCAAAACAGTTCCCTAGGTTTTACAACTGTCATCAAAGACAGTCCCGTGTTATTCAAACAGCTGATGGACCGGGTAATACTTTCACTCCGACTGCCTATAACCCAGTTCGGTCAACCTGAAGGTACAGACGAGGTTCACAAACAAATATGCTTTGCAATCCAATCTGAACATATAATCTAAAAAAATTCCGATGGCTGGAATGGGTTAACATAAGCATACTACTTCTCTGCATCCAAACATATAGTTTATCTGGCTGGCATTCTGAGAATGGAACCCAATTGGTGAGGCAGATCGTTCTCCCGTGTGTTGTCACTGCGATTATTCGGTCAGTTGTAAGACGTCTCGGTGCTTAGTAAGGCTACCATTTTAGTGCCGACTGAACAAATTACAGGTGAAGAATTGGTTTAATCCCTTGCGAATAACCCAATCTTGTGCCTGAGAGTTACTCCCTTCCCGGTATGTTTGTATTTGCGGCTTCTCTCTTAGTAATAATATACGGCCAACGCAGCGTACGTAGCAACAGTTCAAGCACCTTGGTGATCCAGCCAATTTCCTAGATCCCAATTTCTGAAGTGCAGCGAGAATCGGATCAGAGGTGAGTGCAAGTACGGCGTAGTTTCCCGCTTGACTCACTAATTCCATGTTGAATCAACCTCATCAATACACGTTAGCTGAGGATGAGAAACACGCGTCAGCTAAGGTGCCACAATACAAAAAGATGGTTTAAAAATGCACAACCAAGCATTTTTAAAAATGTAATGAATGGTTAAACACTATATTATGCATTTCGGGTGGGATGGAAATTCGAGAGAGAATCTAGAGTAGAGGGGATGGACAAATAAAATCTAAAACATAAACGCCATTGGGGCCGGCTCTTCGCCGTATCAGTAAGTGTTGAATGTTGCCAGTCAGCCTCTAATGAGCAGTCCGAGTAATAGGAAGAAACTTATCGAGGTGTAAAGATGGTAACTAGTGCCAGTAATGGGAAAATGGAGTCTGACTGCGACTGGCCTCCCCAAAATTGTTCTGACTAGCTTTACTACTGTTATCTATTCAACAACATATAAGATATCTCAAAATGTCACTGCATTTTGGGCCGCTCGGTATTGAAATTAATGAATCCTAGAAGTCCAGACTTTTCTCTACGTAACAGTAGCACCTACTAAGGCCAATGTTGTGGTCCTTTGTTCACTGCTCCAAACAGTAGGGAGTTAGGGTTTTGGTACCTCAGAAACTAAGGGGAGCTGGGTCGATGAGTAGCTCAAATAAGATTACGTTGTCGCCCCGCACTTGTATTGTGTGTGGCGGCTATTTGACTGGGGACTTCTCAAAGCTGTTTATTAATCCTTACTAACGGAACAATGATCGAAACACATTTGAAAATGTGTACCCGGTTTTTCCTATTATGACAAATGTAACAACCGTTTCTGTTTTGTTACCTTGGAACGATTTCATATCATATGCAGATAGGTTGGTATGCCACGGAGTCGTTTTGTATGATGATCACAAGGGAAAAGAAACGATTGAATTAGGAAAGGCATTTTATGCCAGATTAACTGTAAGCAAACGGAATTGTTCTGACGCTCTATGCGGCTACTCCGCTTTGCCAGCTTTGTCTGTTGATCCATCAGGCAGATATTGTGGCTGTTTCCTACCATGCGAATGCACAACTGGTTGGAATTTTCAGAATCTGATACACTATCTTGAGCTCAGGTCTTGAAGGATGGCACCGTCTGCTGTATAATCCATAGTGACTTCGTTTACGTTGATGATGGAGGTGAAACATGCACTTAAAACCTGTCATAATCTATCTTGAGGTGTCAAGCGTGGCATGATTACGCTATCGCAACTATTACTAGGCCCGAACACAAAATCTGCTTAAAGTTTTAAAACACATGGTGGCGGCTTGCAAAGGAAGTCGTTGCTCTGGGGGCCAGCCCTGTCCTCTGCACATTCATAACATACAAGACATTGGAGGATGAGCCGCGCTCTACCGCAGTTAGATATCAGTCATTGCGGTCCGCTGCTGTCCCCCATGGCTCAGTGACATAAGTCGCAGACTCGCAACAATAAGGTCGTGGGTACGAATCTGGCAGGATTCGGCTGGTGCGCGCTACAGACGAGTCCCAATAGGACGAAACGGCCGTCTAGCGCCTTCCTGGATGTGTGTTGACTGTCTGCCTGTGTCTAACTGCGACGAATCTGCACCTAACCAAATAAATTCCTCTACTACTTACAAATCCAACTTATGTGAATGCCCCAGCAAGCAAATATCTTTGGTTTGTTTTAGCGACGAAATTTATAACCAAGCAACATCCCAAACCTGTGTCTCTGGAAGGTTTCTAATAATTATGGCTCTAAGCGCATATAGAACGTTTGGTTAGTTATGCTAATGAACAACTCCCTAGCTAAGGACCCTGATCTGAAACCAGATTCTCCCTGCTTTTTCGCAGGTGTTGTACAAGTGCCTTACAATGGCTCGACACTGAATGTTTGTTGACCGTCGGTCATATCTCAATGTCCTCGGCAAAATTAAGAAGTTTGAAATTGTCCCAAATGCAGGGTAATCAGAAACATCCAATTTGGCTCTTGACAATAACGAACCAAATGAACATGCATCTTCGTAAGCTGCTTCTGAAGGAGAAAGCTACAGGTCAACGAATAACAAAACGTTTAATTCCTTCGCTTCCAAGTTTTCAAGAAACGACCTGTAATCCAATCATTCTAGCATTATGCAAAGGCCAAGACAGAACGAGTTGAAGCTAAGTAAACTATCTGATTTTCAGCTTAGCAGGCTAATGCTATTAGCAACATGGTGAAACATTCTACATGTCACTTAAAGCGTTGCTTCTCCAGTGTTAGTTTACTGTATCATCAGTGCCGCAGTGGCAATTACTTACATGGTGTTTGGCAGCGATGGAGGACAGTCACCAGGCAAGAAGTCGTAAGTTCGGCAAAAGAAACTTGTCTCTACATTGCAAGTCACTTGCGTTACTTTCAAATAATTTTGTGAGAATTGTGTTGAAGTCTGAACTATCTTCCTAGTTGTGGGATGTTGAGTAAACGAGTGAATTTGCCCCGTTCATGGGAACGATATTCACATAGAACAACCGCTATTTTAGATTTGCGTGGTTATACTATGACGTAAGAGTGGCACATGTATGTGTGTGCTCAGGACTGCTAAGGCATTGGAAGGTTGTAATATCCCACTGGTGTACAGTGTTATCCTCTTTTTCAGATATCTGCACCGACCCGTTCATAGGAGGTTTATCGTGCGACTTACGCGTTTTGCGTTCATGTCTGTAACGTAGCCCGTGATTAGCGCGAGAGATTTTTGTTGCGGTCTTTTAACTAGCTAACTTGTCACCAAGGACAGGTTGGACGCAATGGCTATCCTTAATCAGATTGGTTTCATGGGTTTCAAGGTCAGGATGTCAGCCGTAAGGGAAACACGCTACACCTCGCACCATCAAACATTCTTAAACTCTGTTTTCTAATCACTGATGTCTATGAGAGAGAGGCTTGCTTTCAACTGAGTTTGCAGCTTCTTGGTTGAAATTGTGGATGGGATAAACATTTCCTTGTGGTTACCTTATCACGGTTAGTTAGAATGTCCTGATGTGTGTTTGAATATGGCTGGCTTGTCGAACAACCTCCTGGTGGTGCCAGCTGGGTGGTTCGGGATTTTCCCATTCCGGCAAATGGTTCGGCAGCAGTTTTCCAGGACGTGGTGGGCTTTCGCCTGGCAAGCGTTCTCCCTATAAAAAGCCACATATGTGCGTTAAACTACACTGTGATGTGGCGGACGTGACTCGCCACTAAATAATCCACTGCCCCTTGCTTCATCCTAGCGAAGCATTGTATTCCAGCAATTTTGTGCTGTAATTCTGGGGAGCATTGGGCCCCTGTTTGCCAAAGGAACAAACGAAAGGCGTATGAATTGAGCAATCAATCATCGGCTTCCAATGGGCGCCATTCTCTTAATTCGTTCCACTGCCTTGCGGGCAGGCTATTCAGCCAAAGGCTCTGGGTGGTGTGCCTTAAGTCAACACCCTATTTCGGCTTGGGCAACCGGGTAGCATTTCGTCCTGTGACGAAACCATGGGCCTTGATGTGTTGTGTTGTGTTTTCTTTTACACTTTCTGTACCTTCTTTAGTGTTCCATGATTTCTGATGGCTCTATGTCTATTCATAGACTGTTGCAAATATATATATATATAAATATATATATGGTTGAATGTATTTTCTCCCCAAGCTACCACGGCATACCGGATTTGCAAGCGTAAAACTTGGTTGAATGACAATTACGTTTCATATCGGCCCTGAGTCTCGCAGTTGCGAATTCGGAGCGTTCCACTATTTTGCACTTAGTGGGTGAATTAGCATAGATCACCGACGAATGTTCGTAATGACCACTCGGAAGTCGACTAATAACTGATCACTTAGGGAGGTTGTGATTCCCAAGATCTCTAGAATGATAAGCATGTCAACATTTGGGACGCTATGTTCTTTTCCAATCAAATGAGTTGTGGGGATTCATCTCTGACTAAAATGAGGTTGGCTATAATGGGGTTCCAGAAAGAAGGTATTAAAATGATTTGGATGCAGTGAAGGGTCTTCGGACCATGCAAGGATTTGCACAGTGGGTCGACGCAATATTATATTGTTTGCCCTGCCTCATTGATTGGATGACTTTTTAGAACAAGCGCGAAATGAAGACCAATAAGCTGTGTCTGCAACCAAGTACGGTTGTGGTGATAAGGTCCAGACCATCACTGCGTATCGTGGCCGAAGTTTGCTCAAGATGTTGATGACACCCTATGCAGCTATGTATGTGCATTGCAGTCTGTTGAATTTGACCTAGTTACTGGTGTTCAAGTACGGGATCGTTTGAAAGCACATTAGGTGTAACATGGTTGCGAGCAGCCCCAAACTACACACTAGCTCAAGTGCACATTTAAAATTGTTCACTCGGCTAATTTGTCATACTTTTTTAACACCGGTTGCACAAGTCCGGAATCAACTGCATCGAGTCACTCAAACAATGTAATCTAGCATGTTCCTGGTGCCCATCGGAATTTCCTCGTGGGTTGAGTGATTTTCAGGCAGTGTTCGGTTTTTGCAAAGTGAGTCTCTGCAACCAGTATGGTACCATACTATTAGTTAAAAGAAGCAAGGTCTGTGCCATTCCTTCCAAGGATTAACTTGTGCATTTCCGTAGCACGTAAACCAAAAGTGACAAGAGTACGCCGATCCATAACTTCTGCAACCAGCATTAGGTCAGTAGGGCCTAAACAATTTGCTGCTGGTGTTCCTTTCAAAGGACCCTTATTTCAAGGTGACTTAAGGCATTGCAATATTTTATTATTTATAATTTCTTTGTTTTCGACTTTAGATAACATAATAATCCCCACCACTTTGAAATCATTTTGTCCAGTCGAAGTTTATTTTGAAAATACGATATTTTCTTGTATGAACACAAGGTGGATAAAATGGAAAGTCCAACGACTTTGGTGTAATTCTTCATTGAAATGCACCAACAATTTGCCATATTCATGTCGTTATACGTCTAGAGAACATTGTCACATATAACCAGGTGAAATGTGTGCTAGTTAATGCATTCGTGAGGTTCAACCATCTGTCCCTTTTTAAACGATGTCAGCAACGAATGATACCTTGATATGCAGCTTTGAATAGCTCAGTTATTGATAACATGATTAAAAATATGCCCTTATAAATATTCTTATGCAATATGCTTGTACTATTGCAGCCTGAAACATTTGGATTGTAATAATATGCTACTCCTTTCTTAATGTCATTGTCTGTAGTGAAATTAGTAACTATATTTTAATTAAGTACATCTGTTTCTTCAGTAGGAATCTTGAAATATATTTTGTACAAGATCATGTCATTATGCTAAAAGAAACTGGCGTTCTGGAAGATATCATACACATCAAGTTTTTGGGTAACGGACAAAAGACTTTTGAAGGTGATATCAATGGAGTTATTCGGGATGCTGGATCTATTGATGATCTATCAGGAAGGCAGTTATTCATTGATGCTGAGATGGTTTGGCACTGCCTCGTAACCCAGGGACTACAGTCCACAAAGAGGGCGAAGCATACAAAGAAGAACCAGAAAGCAGCAATATTGGTTTACATAGGGAAGTTTCTGTCCCTGTGATCATTTCCACAAGAAAAGCTCCAAAGGATACCAGAACTAGCCTGTGGAGGAAAGACAATGGTCTGAATGTGCGCTTGTTATCTTAAAGGATCATACGCTGCATAGACCATTTGAAAGCTTGCTTATTAACTCTGTTACCGCGCACAGCATAAGGCAGCCAATTGGGCATCCCCTTTCAGAAAGTGACCACTAATTGAGTATGACCACAGCTGAAACCCATGCATTTTTAGCTATTCTTTTTATCTCTGGCTCTAATCCATTAACACGAAGACACATGTATTGGGGTCCTGAACCAGATGTCCACTAGGCAGCCCTCAGTCAGATCATGGATTTGAACAGATTTGACACAGTCATGAAGTATCTCTGTCTGGTAGATCATGACAATCTCCAAGCAAATGACAAATTTGCATACGTATTAACGATTTATACCCTACTTAATGAAATATTTAGGAAAACGTTCCTCAATGAAGAGAATTTGTGCGTGGATGAAATTATGAAACCATATTACGGCCGTCATGGACTGGAGCAATGCCTCAGCGTAAGCCTATCAGATTCGGGTAGAAATAATGGGTGATTGCAACACCAACAGTCTACGATTACTATTTGGATCTCTACCACGGTGCTGTGACCAATTCTGACAAATCATTTGGTATGGGATATGACATTGTTATGGGAGTAAAGCACAAGCTCTCAAAGCAGTGGTCTTATCACACCTTCTTCGACAATATTTTTTACAGGTTTGCCTCTCACGAAAGCCACAAGTAACAAAAGCATAATAGCAACGGGGACAGTTCGGGCAACTAGGACGGACAAGTACCCATCGATAGGAGGGTCCTGAGAAAACGCAACAGGGTTACTTATGACTATAGGTTTGCTGAGCAAGATGATGTATTCGTCTTGTCTTGGAATACTAATTTCCTTGTGATCAATAATAACAATTCTGTTGTTGCCTATCCTCTAACACAACTGAAGAGATGATTGGTAAAGGGCAGAAAACCCTTAATTGTTGAACAACGTGGTAGCGTTAGCAACTATAACACTTCCATGGGAGGAGTGGATCAATTGGACCGAAGTGTTGATTAATACAGAATCAATTTTTTTAGTAAAAAGTAATATTGGACGCTGTCCGTTTTTCTCCATGATGCTGCGACGAACAAATAAAGTACGTTAATCTACTCTGTCCAGTGGATGGCGTGTTTTGCGGCATACCAGCCACGGAAGATGGAACGCACATTTTGTGTAAATGTGAGCTACATATACCTTTACAATGAGTTACTCTCTGTCATATTATTTCTTTGAAAGCAATAATAGAGCTGTCCCCTTAAATCTACAAACAACCTTGTTTTTGCTCAGAAAATGCGGTTTCATGGTTTTTCAAAATTCCCATGTCACCGTATGGTTTGTTCTTGACATCCATAAACAATGGCAGAAAATTGCTAGTATTTTCTCAAGGTCATGCGGGTGTCTTTTTTAACGATTTTCTGTAACGTGTGGAAAAATGGAGAAAAGTTAAAAAAGTAGCATCAAATGGGCTAACATGGTATTCCTTGTGGCAACCACAACACATGCCAATCCGGTTTCTCGCCGTAATTAGCACATTTCAAACGGTGTGGAAACTCAAAGTTGTTCCCCTGTGGCTGAGGCGTATGATGCACAACTTAAGCATATTCTTTAATGTGCTGCATAAGAAAATGCCTGTTTCCAACCTTAGCATGACAATAATACGATCCTCATGGTCTAACACAAGAAAAAAGGAAATTTCAACAGTGGAATGCGCGTCGAAGACCACGGAGTCCACCAATTCCTTCCTTAACAGATATACCAGAATCTGGAACAAAGTACTACCTGAACTACTTGCTTACAATTCAGAACGTGAATTTCTCATGAGGAAGAGCAAATACATAACTGTATAGAGCGTGATTCGTCTATTGGAATGGTACATAACCGATAGCCAAGCACACGAACAAGGCCCAGCAATCATATGAGACCCAGAAAACAGCCTAACTTAGAGAGTGAATATTGTAGTGGAGTAGCCTGCATACTCACCGTCTTCCTCTACTTTCCTCCTTTTACAAGGCTATGCCAAACCCAATGTTATCAACTGCAAGTATGCACCCAGGGAAGAAACAAACTGAACACGCCTCTATATTCTCCGTCAACATCGACGATGATCCTATTACTCATATTGCACTTTACTCTCGGATCTCTCTTTCCTAGGCACTCCTCTTGCTCCAATCTCATCTAAGTGTCACAACCGCCATTCGATATTAGTGAATAGCCTTGAGCAAAGTAACTGTCAGTGTGCTGTAAATTTTTACACATACTTTATGCTTGTGTTAAGCTCATTTGCCCATTAACAACAAGCATCTTTGAAACTTTCCGTATTCATAATGTCAAAGGGCTTGCCCATCGCTTTAAAGACTTTTTGTCGCATCATATAACACAGTGCTACAGCAATCAATTTGTAGGACCTGTCAGAAGTGGAAATCGACTTACATCACTGCTGTAAATTTTCCGAGCATTCGTGTCCGTTGTACTAGCGAATTCTTTACTTGCTTGAATGTGTCAGCACATACTGTGGTGGATTAAAGGTAGATACTACTGCGCCGGGTATAAGTAGCGTGGTAGTGCAAGAAGACACACAAACAGCCAGCCCTGCCGACTTTCCCAAAGTTGAAGATGACATCAGGATTACAGTTCCATGCGCACGAGGAGTGAACACAGAGGTAATCACCAGTTGGGGAACACTCCATGGAAATCACGCAGATGAGCGGACGCCTCCAAGGTGTGAACGAACACACCTGGTGTAAGCCACTTTAGCAATAAACAAGTTACCGCCTGCCCCTTGGGTTCTAACAATACGTCGTGCTAAAAAGCAGGATACTATTTGTTTGTTTACTAACCACTGCTGGCAGAGACCTTAATTACTTTAGGCATTCAACTACGCATCAGGTTGCGCGCTGTTCCTGTGTGTTTAAAGACGAATTCCAATGCCAAACAAGTTTTCACAATTTAGTTAAGTTGGGGAACAACTATCATAACTGGCACCTTTGTTGTAAAGTTACCCCTCCAATCGGCGACTCTTCGCTGCTTACAGAAATGCGAAGCTATCGTTCTGATGATAAAACGGTCGTAATAACTTGAGGGCAAATGCAACCAGACGCATGCTACTTACCCTTGAAAGCAAGTCAGCATTCTGTTTGGTAAATTTCTCTTGCATGTCTTCGTTCGCTTTTTCTACCTGCCGCAATAGCTCATGTGCTTCGGCTAAACTCTCCTCTTTCGCGGCCAGACGACGTTGAAGTAAATCGATTTGCAATCGCAAACTCCCAGTGGCTGGATTGTCTGCATCAGTCTCGGTCGGTGTCTGGTAATCTTTCTCAGGTATCTGGTAAGGAAGGCTCTGCAGACCGATATCCTCCTTGTTAAATTGCATTTCTCGAATCAATTCGGCGAGTTTCTAAAAGGAAAAAAGAGCAGTGCCTTTGCAGGCTAAAAATAGATGCCCGTTGTTAATTAATTCGCTGATTAAATCTCCTAAATGTGACTCTACAAAAACTGACATCAAGCAAGCAGCAAGTAACTACTATTTGACCATTTTATCAACACGATTATTCGGCATTATCCTTCAATGTAACGGAAGATTCTCCCAACTGCAACATTCGCAGATCATTGACCATAAGCATCGTCAGCTCATTCTTTAGAATATTGAGCTTCGACGACCAATGTTATCGAAACGTTTCATTTATTTACCTAGTTTAACCATCTGTGACCTAGGACAACACTGCATCTTGTCCGATATTCGACATTAGTGAAATTTGTAGTAACTGCTCTACGCTACGAATGAATAGATGAACCAAAGAATAACGTAGATAGCCAATGGGAATTGAGTCTAATCAATGCAACCATTGGACGTAGCAATCGTTGTCGTCCAGTTACACAACTCAGCTGATTGGTCGAAAATGGTGTGTGCTAAATTTCACATCGCCCGAACGCTTGGCACGGGTAGCACACGTTCGGTTCCTGTCTTGATTGGTATTCTAAACGTATGGGTTGAACAGGACGGGAACGTGGCGCTTGAGCCGGCAAAAATCTTGATTCTGTTCAGTTTAGTTTTTATGAGCGAATACAACCGCTCTGCGGACCAGTGTGAACGCTTCACATACCGAACTAGCTCACTCGCACACACCCGGTAGCATTCGTCTAGCCCATTTTGCGATTGGCATGAAAATATAGGGCTAAACAGGAGAGAAATGGGTCGTGTGAGACCGCGAAAATAGTCCTGTCCAGTTTAGGGTAAGCGAATTAAAATGCTCCTCCTGTGACCAATCTGAATGCTCCAGAACTAGCTGTATATATTGTATTGCAGCACATCATCTACAATTCAGTTTACAATTGTTCTTTTAGTGAGAAAAATTCCCTTATTACCTTTGTATATGAATAGCGCATTAGACGTGATGTGTGACTGAGCGTACTACATGGCATTAGCAGTAGACATTGGGCCGTCAAAATGCGCGGCATTGGATCTCAACACCAAACATAACCCCACTCGTTTTAATTTTGCCTAACGATGAATTTAAACACTATCCTTCATTGCAATTAGCAGTTACTTATAGTTTGGTGTTTGTGCACATCAATGATGTATTTATTATACGTTAGTAACTATGTGTCCTGAAGGAAAAATAACCTTTATATTAACGAACATGACGGCCGTTCTGTTTCTTTCTAGTACGCTAGGATTGCTATAGCATCGGGTTTATCGAAATGAGAGAACAACCTACAGCTAGGTGCTTTTCAGGTCGAAGAAGCCGTAAGTTTGCCTGATTCCCTATTGTTACATAGACACTTGTCTCTAAGAACTGACTTTTGTTACCTACTCTAGCTTATTGCAGCGTACGGCAGGTCAGCTTACACTAACGGACACCTTATGTTTCACAGACCAGTCAGAAAGTGAAGAAGACTATGGACTATCAGACAAGTTGAACGATCTGAAACACACAGTTCGAATGTATACTCAGCCAACATAGTAGTGTTGCGCTTTGCTACACTCATAAACTAAATCATGTAAAAATAACATGTCAGATGTACGTCGTAACGGCGCTTCACTGCCGCGCTACCACTAGCAGTCGTGCGCGGGCTGCGTATACCGCGATGAGGACTTGTAAACTAGGGAAAGCGATAGTATGGTGTCAGTCTTTTACTGAATGTTTCTTGCTTTGCTCCACACAACTTATTTGCCTTTACCTCGGTTTAGAAGTTGAACTGGAATCACCCTAGCTGTGCCAGTGGAAACAAAGCTCCACTTGCAAGTAGAAGTTGAGAAAAAACCAAGGTTATTCATCTTTTCTCTTATTCATACTGCGACAAATTAGATGCTTAGTCCGACTATGTCAGGCTGACAGTCTGCGCATCCAAGTGCCCTCTGTAAGAAGAAGCTAACCGACTTGCTTTTTCCCCTTATCGTGTCAACAATCCCACTTCGTTACACGGCTAAGCCAACCTTGAAAATCCACATGCAACCGAAGACTGAGTGAAAAGCCACCACATCCACCTCACCATCTAACTACTTGCGGAACATAATACAATGTGCTCGATAATGTTAATCTGACGTTTAGTTTTGGAAAGGTTAGATGCAACACTTCACTTACTGTGTCAAGGGCGAAACGTTGCCAAACTACTATACCAACCGATTGTTTCTAAACCTTTCTGAACTCATGACTACTCGATCGGTTCCAAGCATCTTTCAAGAACTTCACTTCACTTGTTCTCCTCATCTGTGCATGCCCTCGCAATTTACTCCGCTACCACTGTCAAACACTTGAACTAATCCAACAAGGAACCATATGGACGTAAAACAACCCCAGTTACCTCCCGTCCATCCATGTCCCAGTTTTTTTTCAATCACAGACCTTTCGTTACCCACGTATGGTTTGTCTCGTACTTTTCTTTTGGTTTTTGTCACAGGCTTTCACCTACGATTGTTGTTCTCCAGTTCTTTTTGACTGATGCTTCAAACTGCTTTTTTTCTCCTACCATGAGAGCCCATCGGCATTCTGCAGCCTAATAGACATCTTGATGAGGCAACTGTAAATACTTGTGGAACTAGTAGAGAGTGACAATCAAAGCCAAAAATGTAGATTTTATCGAAACGATCCCGTTGTATCCTTGCATACACTCCGTCGACTGACTACTTTACATGCCTGAGCCGGTTAATTATGGCTATATGATCTAGCGCTTTGTGGGTACGGTTCTCAATACCACGCGAAACATACTATTTTTACTCTAATCTATTTGATTCCCTCTCCTCAGTGTCACCAAGCCATGTGCGTATGCTAACGGCTTTGCGGTCAAACCAACCTAGATAATCTAATATAGTAAAAAATTAGATAGTAGGCGATAAAAGCGGAGAGATCGATTTAGCAGTGTGTTTTTGAGCCAAAATTCAAAATTCATGGAACAAACTTACCAAGGGTACGAGATCCTGTTATAAAAACACTAGACTTTCAGATAAAATGACGCATTCTACTGTCTCTGAAAATACCACAGTGGTCAAAAATGGCGGATCCAGTACAAAACACTTCAAACGAAGACCAAGTATGAATACGCATGTGTGATTACACCCATAAGTCTTGTCCCATTTTACTGTTACTGGGTACCAAGGGTCACGCCTTCGGGTGAAAGGAGAGCGCACTAATTTGCCAACTGTCCAATAGTAGACGCTAGTCCCTCTCAAAATGTCCTTCAACCGGTCACATGGATGTGACCGACCAGAATGATGGCCGTATACATGCATTTGGGTACAATTATATACTTGCCAGCCTCGTCCCTCGTGTAAACGTTGGATGGGAAGCGGATTGTTAAGTTGAAACCAACTACGGCACGCCACAGGGCAAGTTCACTGATTAATACGTACCGTGCTTCGGGCTAGTTGGAACGAATGCAGGCGTGCGAAATCAAGGCAGCAGTGCATCAGTATCGGGCTACTGTGTGCATCATGGCAACGCTGGATGGGCAGACAGTACAACCGGTCGTGAGGTCAATGACGAAAGAATTCGCCGCACTGATTGGTCTAGGCACGGTCGATGGATGTGACGAAGATTAAAGAAGCTACCCACTGCCACAGAGGTCATTTCGCTGCGTTAGCAATGGAGAACAGTGACGCTTTGCAGAAAGTGCTAGCCAATAGCATTCGGCGAGTACTACTTTGCAAGCAAAACGACGGCCGTCATGTTGAACATCTACTTCATTGATTTCTATGACGGGCAACTTGATTTTTTATCAGAACTAAGACTTCACCTTTGTTAGCATCTTCCTACAAAGAAATGTTGCACTCCTGCTTCATTCTACAGCTACAGGCCGAAGGATTATTAAGTACCGTTTGGTGGCAGCTGGATGATGCTCCTGCTCATCCTGCGCAAACGGTACGTGATTACCCTAACGAAAGTTTCGGTAATCGTTGGATCGGTCATGGTGGACCTACGGATTGGCCTGCACGTTCACCAAATTTGAACCCCCTGGCGACCATTGCACCGCTAGCGAAACGACGGAGATCATTTTGAACACTTATTTCGTTGATTTTTATGCTCTTGAAACATAGTTTATGTAAATATATGTATGCTGCATAACGATTGATTTAACTAACACATTCTTGCGATGGGTGATGGAGCCAATACTTCCTCGGGGTAGCATGAACAGTAAGAGAAACTAAAACAAGGTGGGTACGTGAGAAACGCACGATCGCACAATTGTCCGACAGGGTGCAAGCGTCGCTGTTGATGTTTATTGTAAAGTTGACGGCGGTGAACAGAAGCCGTTTAAGTTCAGTAGGCTGGGTTAGGCGCTTCTGGCAAGCCAAGATCAAGTACTTCCGTTGTCGATTCTCGTTAGCGACTTCGGCACCTTGCTTCAGCCGTTACAGCTTCAGTATGACATAACATATACATGGTAACGTTGCAAATGTGTCGGCCCTGTGACAAGAAGCCCTAAGGTTGTTCCGTTTGCTTTCGGCCTTGTTCATTTGCTTATGTTCGCTTATAGGTGCAGCTCCTTACCGCAGGTTCTAGCACATTGGCACACAGAGAGACGTTCACAGATTCACCGGCAGCCGTAGTCTGGTTTTTGGTTCCACGGACTTCAACGGACATCATCTGCAGACATGATTGTGTGTTTAAGGACGTTCAGTTGCAAAGTTCCACTTGACCAGGCCTGTAGAAAACCATGTTATGCCTTATTGATTCAATATTCCGATAATAAGACGCCTATCATTTCCTTTTGACCATCCATGGTTATTTCAGACGGTCGGAGTCCGATTTAACAACAGGCAAACAGTATGCCGACCTATTGCCAAGGGCACCCGACAGTTTAGATTCACCCATCTTCTCCCGAGGGCTGTGCGCATTTGAAATCTCAGCCGCAGGATGTCGCTTGAATCGATAACAAGGAACGCCGCATAAAAGCCACGACGTACAGCGATGTGTCTGTGTGAACGACATGGCCGCCTTAGTCACATGCAGACCAATATTTGAAGGCTACCTACCTTGCATTAGGTAGTTCGAAATGGCGGTGTTAGCGGTCGCGGTTCTGGATTAAAGGTGGAACATTGGTCAACTGTCGAAACTGCTAAGGGGCTTATGGTGGCCAAATATTGTTGTGATGCTTTAGTGATAATTTATGAGCATGAGCAAACAGAGGGGGTCATGCGACCATATCGTCGTGATTGTATACACACGAAGGACGTAAACACAGCGCCTGAGCTTTATTCGCCAGTGCAGTGTTGACCGAGATTGTGTACCAGTGAATGAGATTCCACATCCAGCACACTCAAAGGGAGAAGTTGATGCGGCATTATAATGGGTTTACTGCGTTACCACACTTATGCTGATGATTGCTCAGGTGGGTGTTGTGAATGCATTGCCAGAGTCTGTACGCCGATGAACACAATAAAAATACGAAACTACGTAGCCTATTCTCTTATCACCATCTTGTTCACAACCTTCTCGTATTCCTTAGGCATTACCATGAAAAGCAACATCGGCATTGTGAACCAAGTTGCACCGAAGTGGTCAGTCTATGAGATGGGCGATGGTGCCAATACTTCGTCGGGGTAGAATGAATACAGATCTGACCTTAACTTCGTGTTGACCTAATCACTCAATTATGAGTACCGCCATTCCTCTGTCAATCATGGTTCTCACATGTTGAAAGAACAGCAGCTGACAAGTAACGTAGGAGCGGCTGAAAATAAATGCACGCTGTGATTAGTTGATCAGTGCAATGGTGTTATAAAGGGAACAACTTTGCTCCTGAGTAATCTTTGCAGGACTGTATAGGCAGCAGTTATTGTTTATGGGATAGGAGCTGTTCTTTAGTGATGGAGTGAGGATGTTTAGCTACGAGATGGAGACTTTTCCCTACCGATTCTCCTTGGTGACTTCGGCATTTCACTTTAGCCGTTATAGCTTCAATATGCTGCACCTGCCCGTTACGCACCAACGGTGCAGGATTACCTCAACGAGGTTTTCGGTCACCGGTGGATCGGTCGCGGAGATCCAAAAGATTGGCCTGTCTGGTAATCAGGTTTGAGCCACCTTACATTGCTTCCTATATGCTTATTTGAAAAGATACGTTTACAATGCCCATTTTACTGGAACAGCTAAAAGACAGTATTGTCAACAAATGTCTCCCCAGCAACCCGGAAACTTTGCGAAATTTATAGCCAATTGCCTCAGGCGATTTCTGCACTGCAAGCAGAACGCCGGCAGACACCTTGAACATCTTCTTCGTTGACGGACATATCACCGTGTTATGTTTTATGTTAATGTACGTATTCACCGTTATCACTGATTTCTGAACTAAATTGGTACACGCGAAAATGGTGCCAAAGGTGTCTCGGGCCAAAAGGAATTCAAGGAGCAAAGCTGATACGACAGCGCTTAGATTCACTATTTCTATGCAAATTGGTTCATGGTTTTTCATGATTATGCCTAAGGAATACGGGGAGGATGTGAACCAGATAGTGATGTGAGAATAAGCTACGCGGTTTCGTACTTTCATTGTGTTCATCGACATTCAGACTTTGGCGTGGGATGAGTGCTTCTAAACAATAACATACCGGTCACACAAAGAGGAAAGAAAGAAGGTCCAACAACTTTTTAAATAAGAATACAGACCGTGAAAGCGTGGCTTATCCACCTTTTTGAATTTGATATTCAAGGTTGGTAGCTTAATGTGTCAGAAAACCCCCCAGGGATAAGTGGTTTGTGATGGAGGTTATTCCTGAGAACTCACATACGTATGCTGTGGTCCCCAAATTTGTCACAGTTTCGAGGTAATTAGCTTCATGATTTGTGAAATATGTAAATCTCAGTATCCGCGAGGATTAGATATTGCCTAGGGACGCAGCTTCTAAGCTCCATGCTAATAGCATATTGCCTCATCAGTGAATATGTTGGAATGAAAGCTCAAGAGAGTGACGGGAAAATAGTCCAAACGACAGCGAGTAGTCTTTAGGCTGCATAGCTTTTCTAGACTCCTTCCTCAAAAGGTCACATTTTATATTTGCAGGGCCTTTATTGTAAGGAATTTCTATTTTGCTAAGTTGGGTTTCTGGGAGTTAACTTTCTGTCTATAATAGTGCTGCCAACAATCCATTTGTCACTAGCTGGAATAACACTAAGCACCTATTGAACACCTCTTGGTTAGGTCAGTTAGGCCTGTGCAAGCGCCACCACAATTCTACCGCAGTAGTCAGGTACTGATGCACTGATGCCTTGATTTTGCACGCCTGCATTCATTCCAACTAGCCCGAAACACGGTGTGTCGATCGGTGAACTTGCCCTGTGGCGTTCGTAGTTGACTTCAACTCAACAATCCGCGCCCATCCAACGTTTTCACGATGGAGGAGACTGGCAAGTATATAACTGTGCCCAAATGCATGCATACGACCACCACTCTGGTCGTTCACACCCATGTGACCGGGTGATGGACATTTTGAATGAGACCAAACATCTACTATTTGGATAGTTGGCAATTTAGTGCACTCTCCTCTCACCAGAAGGCGTGACCCTTGGTCCCCAAGTAACAGAGTAAGAAGGGACAAGACTCATGAGACTAACTGTATGAGCAGTTGAACCCCAGAATTATGTTGCTAGCTTTTGGTTGAAAAGTTAACTGGAAACGAGTACTCTCTTCTTCCCCTAACCACATAGGAACGACCCTAAGCGTTCTCCTCTAAACGATATCTTTGAAATCGCCTTCAATCAACTCAGCTTCCAACACAATTAACCCTGTTAGTTAACTTTGACTCTACCGTCTGTAATGGATGTAATTGTTATGGTTGCGACTATTCACTTTTAATGAGGAGACATATTTCTTAGTCAGGTTTCACCAAATTACAATTCATGTCCTGACGGCAGGACTGAAACAGCGGCGCCGGTGAATCAACGGTTTTAGATTATATACTATTGACAAATGTGTGTTATTATTGATCAAATGTTAGTTGCTAACAGTTTTTTGCTTAAAAGGAAATATACGCATTCGTTTGGTTTGATGAACAGTTGTCCTACCAATTGAGTTGAATGCTGACTAGATTTATCATAGATACTGGATTTTGTAAGGATATATATCCCCAACTTATGCAGGGCGATACACTGAACCACACCAACTACCCATAGTTATCATTCAGCATCATACAGCTACAACATTTGCAACAAGAAAGACACTGTAGCACAATCGTATTGTTGTTAGTCTAGCCAACTATCTAGTTGGTTATGGTATCATTTAATTGTTATATGCAGTTGGAGTTCTAGGCGCATACTTATTACATTGCTCGCTCACACTACCTTTTTCAAACTTTCAATCTCCACGCGCTGATTCAGTATTGTTAGGACGTTGCGCTTGATGATAGTCAACGCCTCCTTCAATTGTTCGGATACAGGAAGTTCGGCATTCGGCATACGATTAGCCTGAAGGTCACCGAAGGGGTTTGCTTCCGTCTCACTGATTGAATGTGCCATAGTGACCACTTCCTCAGTGATACCAAGTTTGTCCGTAGCTGCCACGGTTTCTTGCTGAAATTCGTGTAAATGCAGATAAAAAATATAGCTGCTTGATATGGAAGTAATGCGCCGTGATCATGCTAATTTATTGTGCAATCATTGTACTGCTTTGCAGTGGTTCATGTGTTTGCCTTATGACCTGTGGAACACAGGCTCGAGTACGGGTAGGTGAGGTTGAGGGCATCGTATCCCAATCTGCATACAACTGCTAACAATTGTGTGTGGCGGTGAAGCTTCAGTACATCGTCGCGACGCTGGTTCAGAGGTAGCTGTACTACCGTGACCTCGGTAATGTCAACTGAGCTAAACAATAAAAATATCTTCGGTCGGATAGTCTCTGCTCTTGAGTACCTAGCTGTCGTCTGAGTAGAAAACGGATAGATGTATATAAGCAGAACTGCGTCACGCTGGTTTTCATTCAAGACAAAGGACTACTCGGGCCGTGGAACAAATAACAGCGTTTCTTACGACTAATCGTCACTTCCCACGCCAGTTCGATCGTCCAGGTAAGGAGCGAGTTGTAGCGTTTTCTTCCACAACCGTCAACTTTCAACGTATTTCGCGTTTAATTGCTGGAACACAGTGTCAGCCCCACTAAGTCATCCATATCTGGTTGATCAGTGTAATGATTCTTTTAGACCACTGGCCCGGACCGACAGTTAAAGAGCGCTTAGAGTAAGTGCAAATTGATGATGGTAACGGTACTCGACAGGCAACCTCATGAGACCGAATTAAGTGTAGGCGGTGAAGCTGCGGGTTGGCATGATCAGCCTGAGGGTGATGAACGCTTTTATCCTAAACTGACGGTTATAACAGCATAAAATACCATTGTTTGATGTCTGTGAGTTGGTGTACTATTTTGGTTTCCTCCGTGGCCCCTTAAAAGAGTTTGTCTCATTTAGACCACCAAAGTGCTCAGATAGAATGCAAACCAAGATATAGGAGAACACACTTACCGTGCACCGTCTTCTTTTCAATTAGAAATGGTGCTTAACATCCATTTAAGGGGAGAAGGCCCTAAATATGTAAAACCCTTGAACTAAGTAACAAAGTCAAATAACCCATCTGCTAACCGTCTACGCAGAGATTTCATAAGCAACCATCGCCTGAATACGAAATTCTTTCGTGTGGTACATAGCATTCCTGTTGGAATGGGTTTCATGACCAAAGCGGCCTCTTGGGATGGACGATGCCGGCACCGCAATCCACAAGGCGACGGGGTTGACCGATTTCGGGACTATATGATCCAAATAAACAGTTTGTGCCGGCACATACAATCACGAGGATAATTTTAGTGGACTATCACTAGCAAGGGGACACATAAGGGCAGTTTAGCCTTGACACTCCGTTTGGTGAGGGGACTACCCTGTCCTCTACATGACAGCAACGTGCGAGTCAGCTGATAATGAGCGGCGCATCTCATCACCACAGTAGTGAATCTGGTCCAATGGTCCTCATTAGGTAACGGTAACAGTCGCGTTGTGGGTTCTGTATCCATAACGGCCAGATGGAATGCGCACTGTTGACGATTCCCGAAGGGATGAAACGGCCGTACAGTGCTTTTCCGGATCTGCATGCGATGAGGTTCTATTTAGTACACTGCTATTCGTTGGCCACGGCCCAACACAATTACCTAAAATGCAGCAATTTGCAAGAAGGTGCATCTTGGCTGAGTTCCGGCGAGCACTTTAGGAGGAGCGTCAGGAGTTTCAAAAATTCGGCGTGGTGTGCTTGCTAATGACTGATGGAGAACTCTGGTTGCTACAGAAAAAGCTGAAATGCTAACCGAGAGCTTGTAGCAGGTAAAGAGAATCCCAACTATGAAACCGCCGTTCTCCTTCACGGTGATATGTGATCATGATACAGGAAGGGATTCAAACTAGACACATACATTCTCAGTCCTAGAAATCTCTCCGGTACAAACATTACTCATAACAGAACGCTGGTAGGCAAAACAAGACTGGGAAGATAGGTGATGTAGAATACTACTGATAAAACAACACCAGCAAGCAATCCGTATGCATTGGGAACACAAAAATATACGTCGACCGGTTACTCAGTGCTTGGAGCGATTGACCTTAACCTCGCCAAAGTATTGTTGAGCCCACCTGTGCTGCTTTGGAAGCGTACAGTGCCTTTTCCAGCTCGCATTCACGAAGCTCCCACTCAATTTCCCGCCTCTCTAGCTGTTTACTAAGTTGGGCGTTCTCCGATTCCAAACTGTTCAGCTGGCTCTCCTGATTGTGAATCACCACTTGAAGGTGTTGATTGTGCAAACGAAGTTGTTCGGCCTGACACAATAAGAAGTAAACAAAACATGGCAGAATAAACCGCCCTGAAACTCAAGCAAAGATTTTATTGCTTCAGGGAAAGGATCCGCCAATATTTCATTTCCTTTCTTTCGCAGCAAACGCATTATGTACAAGGTATAAACTAGCTTACCTAGGTGGAACAAACGTGCATAAACAATCGGGTAAGTAGAACACCAGCGATCTAACTGATTGCCCCAACTGATGCTGTGCAACAACGCTGGACGAGCCTGCGTTTAGTAACGCCTTGAAACTGCCAACCGTTTACTATCTTAGACAAACAGTAGTATTTTGAAAGAGTTGCCAATGTTTTTGTATAATAAAAGCTTTCAGTTTACAATCAATCTGTTGAAGCAGCTGGACGAGGTATAAAGTTACAGGAGTTGGAAACATTCATCAACAAGATGAACGCCATCCGCAGCGATCATTCGAAATTCCGGATGACGGAGAAAGAGAAAGACAATAGGACTTCAATAGCAAAGACAGTTACAAAGCTATTAAGCTGCCTGAAGTAAGAGAATGCATTTGACTCAATCGTGTTCGAATACATGCGTCTCTCCGGCACAGTGATTCCACACCTGTATGGCTTACCGTAGGTGCATAAAGAAGGACTTCCAATGAGGACAAATATTAGTAATGTGTGATTCTCCATATCACTAACTAACGAAATGGCTCCTTAAGCTTCTAGACCGATCAGATAAGTCATCCGAACGTAGGCTCTGAGATACTCGCAGCTAAGTAGACTCCATAAGACAAAATGTTTGCTCTAGATGTAGTGTCAATTTTCACTGCTAGAAGTGATCACGGAATACCTAAGTGATGCAGTTCGATCGCAGCATCTGAGTGTCGGCCTCTCGAACGACCGAGTTGAACAGTTAATTTGATGTGTACCAAGAACATAGGGTTATAGCTCGACGGAAACACTTATAGAGAAAGACGAGTAGCAATGTTAGGAGCACTGTTAATAAATGAATTTATGAGTAACTCGAAGAGTATACCCATGAAAATGCTAGAAGGTATGGTTGCGAAAAGTACTCTTTTCGGTAAATCTCATCAGGTGTTTACAATTCTAAAATAGCAATTTATTACAGGATAAACTGGTGAAGCGCGGTAAAAATTGATGAATTAAAAGGAGGCAGAAATTGAGCTGCTTTAATCGTTAAATTGGTCGATCTACTCAAGCAGCAGCTACCACCGCACACGTAGGCATAGATCCACACACACAAACTCACGAGACATGGCACGTGCTTTTTGATTGGTTTGGTGACTCACCCATCACCCGGTGTGGAGTGAAGGATGTCTGGAAGTATGTCAACCCCAGGGCAAAGGAACGCTCGAACAAGCGCTCTTTGCACATTTCAGGTTGTGGGTGGCTGATTGCAATGGCTTCGGATGTCCGTAACATTCGTTTCCTAGGCCCTTTGCGATAGCGATTTGTTATGACATAAAATACTTTGAAAGCATCGGAAGCCCTAATTTGGTCTCCACTTCTGAACAGATGACTCAGGATGGAACTCTTGATGTAACCGACAGTGTCTTTCTACCATACCGTGAGACAGTTCTCCGATGTCTGTTTAGACAGACGCTTAGTCGTTCGTCCGACGTACTTCACACCACATTTACAAGTAAATTGATATAGAAGGTAAGCTTTGGACTGGACCGGGTTAGTCTTTGGGACGTTGAGCAATAAACGACGCGGTTTCGACAATGACGTGTGGATAGGCAGCTAGGAAGGTTTGCGCTACTGTTGTGGAAACTTTTGTTCAGCAAATCGGAGGCAATAACTTCCTTGAGGGGCACTGATAGAAGCACAACTTTCTTGGTAGCAGTTGTAATCAATTCACGATTAAATCTCCCATCAAAACGAAATTACGTATCTGTACCTTGCAGAGAACATTTCGGAACATTGTTCACTCTGACCATCTTTTGACATGTGTCACCTCAACTCAAACGGACATCTCGCTTGCGCGCTCAAGCCCTCCGTGTGAGACCGTTTTTACTACATTCACCACAGGTCTGCTCAAGGCATGACGCGTGATCCCATATTTTGGAAATGTTCACTGCTACGTCTGCGTTGTCCAGTTCTGTGCTGACTTCGTTTTATCTTTACATCCAAGGCTTTGGCGTTTAGAACCAGTTCGTGAACAAGCTCTTGCTTCCACCCCTCTTGTTGTCCAATGCTGGCGCGTACCTAGACGAGCGGATGGCTGAAGTCCGTGTAGCTGGATATGAACTGCCGATGATTTCAATCTGACCACACGTGTGTCTACTACGTTGCGTGGGTGTAGCTTAAGTGTTGCCAATTTTTGCTACCCACCCCAAAGCGTGATGGCTATATGCCCAACTACGTCTATGTTAGCCATGCCGACATATCGTCCGAATGCTATTGGCTGATAGCGGTCCGTCACTCAGGGTGTAGTGGATGCAATTATCGTGAATAAGGGATTCGGGTTTTGCGCGAAAAATGAAAGCTGCTGCACTACGGCAACAAGCGAATACGTTAAGGATGCAATCAACTGCGAAATGGTACAGGTGAATTTCGGACCCCATCGCTCAAACCTAAGAAGAAGAAAGTTTACGGCTACGCTTCAACTCAGTACCGACCCTGAATAGCAACTTCAGGACAGAATTCCAAGGTCAAGTACTACTTATCGTTTATACTCGTTCTCTTGTTCGTGTCGCTCAAGACACCATCAGGAAACCGTCCGAGAGAACCAGTAAACACTGTCCAGCTTGGCTGTATAGCAGCGTGACTAGGTCAGCGGCAACCGCAATATCCGCACACATTGCCGATTCGAGGCGCCAAGTCAGGTCGCATGAGGCGTTCCAGCCCATCTACCGCGTACCCAGATGCCACACAAGAGCGGTTAGCTGTCGTCTACTGGCAGCGACCGAGACAATAGCCATCAGGCTTCTTGACCCTGACCTATGCGCGCATAAGAAATTTGTCCAAGCACGCACTCTACCCCGGTACCCTGTAACACTGACACATACTGTGGACACCACACACACTCTTGCTTTGGAACACTGGGTCCCTTTTATCCAGTTTAATAATGGAGAGAAATGACACAGATTGCGAACTATCAACATTTCGATTTCTCCTCAGTCGCAACGCAATGCAAGCAAGAAACAAACACCGTGAAGCCAATCACAGCTTTGTAAATAAATAAACAAACATCTAAACTTTTGTTCTCTACAATGCGAGGTACAACTTTACAGGCATGATCATGTTAAGTTAAAATAATGTGATCAAACTATACAAAATACCTGTTTGGAATGACAATGGATGTGTGTATGGGTGCATATATGTATGTAAGTGGCGGGAGAGCCTATGATGCGCTGAGGCTGGTGGTGGCTAGACCCTGACAGATGGTCTACTCGCTGCTGCTACTGTCGCACCATAGTCTCATGTCCTGGGCGCCTCCACGTGGCGACCGCTGGGTGGGAGCTGGGTTTCGCCCTTCTCCCTGCTAAGATCCAGGACACCAATCGGCATGAGTTGGCTAACTGACCATGTGTTAGACCCGCTACCTTTCGGGTGTTCATTTAACCGAAGGCTTTGGCTGAGGACCCGAGTCGTTCTCCTGTCAGGTGTGGGCGCCTTGCCAGTATCATAGTCCATCCTCTTCGGAGGTTAGGAAGTGGTCTATGACCCACTTCCCGTAAAACCTAGCCATGGGAGACAACAGGTCTAGGGGTTATAAGCTCACAGCTCCATTGGCGTAGAGCACGAGCGCCACGCATCGTCTCTGACGGTGGGAGGACACCTCCTGGTGTTCAATGGTTTGTTACTTCCCGCCTCAAACCAGGTAGCCCCTGGTCAAATTGGTGCAAACCCGCCAAAACCCACCTGCGTCTGGCCGTGGTTGCAGGTGCGTATCCTACTACGGTCGCAAAACATATATAAAAAGTTCCAGAACTTCAAAGGCTGCGTGTGACGGCCGTCAAGCAGATCCCCATCTGTCTCTGCAATCACATTCCCGAGCTGGATCTGCTTTTCACTGCCTTGTGGGTCAGGCTATTGAGCCAATGGCTCAGGGCGGAGTCCCTACAAGCAAACCTCCGAAGCACAACGACCACCTGGCGTGCGATTGCCCACCAATGCAATCGTGTGCCTGCGCGCAAAGCACTCAGCATCGGATGCTGGAACGTGCGCACACTACTTTACCGGAACTCCAGCGAGCGCCCGGAGCGACGCACTGCACTAGTCGCAATGGATATGGCGCGCTACACCATCGATATTGAGGCGCTCAGTGAAACCCGGCACGCTGAGCAAGGTGAGTTGCATGAAGCAGGTGCTGGCTACACATTCTACTGGGTGGGAAACGCAGCCTCCGCTCCACGTGAACGTGGGGTCGGATTTGCAACACCCGATCGCCTGAATGGCCAGCTCGTGGGTGAACCAACAGGCATCAGCGCGAGACTGATGACTGTTCGCCTACGACTCGGAAGAGGTAAGTTTGCTACTTTTATAAGCACGTACGGTCCGACCATGTGTTATCCTGATGACACGCGTGATCAATTCTACACTGAGCTATCCTCCGTGATACGGTCTGTGCCGAGGAGCGACCGACTATTTCTGCTAGGTGATTTCAACGCGCATTGGGCGTGATGCATCGGTGTGGAGAGATGTTATCGGTGCGCATAGCATTGGTTCAGCGAATGCGAACGGTGACAGGCTGCTCTCACTGTGTGCCACTCACGGCCTGACAATCACGAACACTCGGTTTGCACTGAGTGCGAGTGATATAGCAACTTGGACGCACCCACGGAGTGGTCACGCTCACCTGCTCGACTATGTCATCTTACGTCAGCGTGATATGCGTGAAGTGCGCATGACACGTGTACTGCGGGAAGCTGAGTGTGGCACTGATCACAAATTGGTGGGGACCAAACTGTACATATATTTTCGTAAATCTATGTATTGCACTCCCGCCGTGAATCGGCGTAAATTTAACATTCTCTCCCTCGGTACTGTGGCGAACCGTACTGAGCTGGAGAAGGCGATGGCGGCACGCCTGTGTGGTGATATGGAATGTATAGCCACAGTGGGCGACCTGTGGCAGCACATTCGCGACCAGGAGACAGCTGCTGCCGAGGAGACCATCGGGCGCGCAAACTGTAAGCGGCCTGATTGGTTTGATGACAACAATGCGACGATTGGCGCATTGGTGTCAGAGAAGAATGCAGAATTTGCTGCACATGTGGCAGACCCCAGTGACTTGGGGAAGAGTAGTCAGTTTCGCAAACTTCGACGGCGACGGACCCGAGAGCTCCGTCGCATTAAAAATGCATGGTGGACGGAGAAGGCGAAGCAGATGGAATGCTACGCCGAACGCCGTCAACCCAAGGAATTCTTTGATTCCTTGAAGGCGGTGTATGGACCGAGATTGGAGCCGCTGAGGATACTGATCGATGGTAGTTCAGGCGCTACCTGCACCCAGACTGCAGATATAATGCAGGTCAGGCGGAAACACTTTGACTGTCTCTTGAACAACCGTTCAGAGATCGACTGGCCTAAATTGAATGGCCTGAAGGAGCACGATGTGAAGGCGGATCTGGCGGATACGCCGACACTGGATGAGACGCAGAGAGCACTTGCTCAGCTGCGAAACGGCAAATGTGCCGAAGTCGACGGGATCTCGCCTGAAGTATTGAAACACGGCGGACCCGCGTTGTTGACTGTGCTGCACCACTTGGTGCAACGCGTGTGGATTGAGGAGGAGGTGCCTCCTGAGCTGAAGGATGCCCTTGTGCTACCACTGTACAAGGGCAAAGATAGCAAGCAATGTTGCACGAATTATCGTGGCATCGACTTGCTGAGTTGTGTAGGCAAAGTGATTGCCCGAATCCTGCTCAATCGCCTCGTGAGTCAGATTGTGGAACCAAACGTGGCGGAAGAGCAAAGTGGATTCCGTTCGGGTCGCAGCACTATAGATAATGGTGTTTGCGGCTCGTCAGTTGCAAGAGAAGTGCAGAGACCGACACCAGCCATTGTACTCGCTTTTTGTTGATTTCACCAAGACATTTGATACGGTGAACCGCGAGGCACTGTGGCTGGTGTTGGGTAAGTTTGGTTGCCCGCGTAAGTTTGTAAGTTTAATTGAATGTCTGCACAGTGGTATGCGAGCGATTGTACAGCTGAGTGGAGAGACCTCGGATGACTTTACAGTTGTCTCTGGTGTGAAGCAAGGCTGTGTGTTAGCTCCTGCCCTGTTTAATATATATCTTCATGCAATGTTGTCTTGTGCTTTTGATGCGGCTTGTGCTTACAGTGTTCGTGTGGAGCACCGTATTGATGGTGGGTTGCTGAACATCCGTCGTTTCGGTGCGAGAACTCTAGTCTGTGAGACAACTATCCGTGTGTTGCTGTTTACTGACGACTGTGCGTTGTTTTCACACAGCGCGGATGACTTGCAGCACATGACTAGTGCTATGGCTACGACAGCGGCAAAATTCGGGCTCACCATCAACACAAGCAAAACTGTCTGTCTCTTTCAGCCTTCACCGGAGGTGCAATCTTCAATATTGCCACGAATCAGCATTGGTGCTGAAGTATTGGAAACCACCTCCCGCTTCTGCTACCTTGGGAGTGTGATGTCGACTGATCAGCAGCTACACGTTGAGTTGCATAATCGCGTGTCCAAGGCAGCGGCTGCATTCGGGAAGCTTGAGTACCGAGTGTGGAACAACCATTAGCTTAGCATTGGCACAAGGCTGATGGTGTACAAACCCATGGTACTGTCTGTTCTTCTATACGGCGGAGAAACTTGGACGATGTACCGTCGGGATGTGCGATATCTCGAGCGGTTCCATCAGCAGTGTCTGAGACGGATTTTGCGGATCGGCTGGGGCGACAGAGTTGCAGACACGGAAGTGTTGCGACAAAGTGGGATGTATGCAGTGGACTGCATACTTTTATTGAGACACCTGAGATGGCTCGGTCATGTGAGCCGTATGGATTCGGGGCGGATACCGAAACAACTCTTATACGGTCAGCTGAGTATAGGGAAGCGGCATGCTGGGAAACCAAAGTTACGTTACCATGACATGATTAAAGTGAGCCTCACACGTTCTAATCTTGATTGCAGATCATGGGAATCGAAGGCGGTTGATCGTGGTGCATGGCGCGATCTAATCACGAAGGCAGTTGCTGAAGTGCGGGAGAAAGCCCTCATGCATGCAGAGAAGAAGCGGCAAGTGCGGAAGCGGCAAGCACCAATGAATTGTACTCCATGGACATCGAGCGCATGGTGCTGTAGAACATACGGTCGCGAGTGCCTTAGTCAGGCAGGCCTAGTGAGCCATGAGAGAGGTCACTCGGGACCACTGCCGAAGCAACGACGGGTCCCGCAGTGAACGTAGGCAGCACCGGCGCAGCGTTTGTAGGCACGCTGAATTCGATTTACTAACCGCATGCTTGCATGCTAAGTCTCTTTATTTCAGGTGGTGGGTTTACAGTTTATACCTTAATGCTTTTCTTTCTCATATAAATATCTCCCTGTACTCTATTCCATTAACTTGCACACATCGCTTCAGCCAATTGTAATCGATTTCCATAATATTTTTGTGTTCGTGGCATTCCGTGAACTATACTTTCTGACATCGTGCACTTAGTTAGGATCTGTTTGTAAACAACTTATTACATATGCTATATACTAAAGGTTTATATCACCGCTTCCTTATGCATTAATCGAGTTTTTCTCTTTTTCTTTTTTTCCTTTTCTTTCTCTCTCTCTCAGGTGTTTGGCTGTTGTTTGATATCCCCGGTGTGGCTGCGATTGATGTGCATGTTGAGAAGGTGCCTACCTGTCTATTACCCACTACCTCCTCCAAACTGGCTCCAGGAGACAGTTGGTCGTTGCTGGAGGGGACGGGGTGCACGGTTCTTGTGGTCGTGTTATGCTCGAAGAGTGGTCCCATGCACTCAGTGTGGAACGGACTACGGTCCAGCCACCGCCTTGTGTGCGCTTGATTCCCAAATACAGTGTACTTGTGTTTGCCTGTGAAGGAGTGTGGGCCGGCTCCGTTAATGAAACGTGGTTCCCATTCGCATGCCTCCCGGTCTTATTCCTTCGGGTTTACACTGGATATGGGGTATGTGGTTGGAGCTGTGGGTGATGCAGCGCAAGCCATCCATGGTCCCTCTGTAGGCGCAGGCGTCCTGTGGCTTGCCACAGTGACAGGCAAATCCGAAACCGGATGCCGCCAACCATGTATGTATGTATTTCATTCCGCTTTATTTGGTTTGTTCTGCCTCCCTGAATAATGTTCTATTAACTGGCCACGTTACATACACTAATTGTGCTTATCTTCGGTAATTTTGTTGCGTTTGGAGCAATTTAAGTAACTTGTGGACATTTCTTACTTTTCACGGATTTGTTGCTAACCAACTTACTTCATATGGTAATTTAGCGAAGAGTTATGCCACCGTATCTGTATGCATTATTTGATTTATTTTATTTCAGCTTGTCGTTTAAAGTGAATGGCTGTTGTTTGATATCCCTTGTATGGTTGCGCTTGATGTGTATGTTGACAAGGTGCATACCTGTCTATTACCCACTATCTCGTTCATACTGGCTCCAGGAGACAGTTGGACGTTGCTGGAGGGGACGGGGTGCACGGGCATTGTGGCCGTGCTAGGCTCAAAGAGCGGTTCCATGCACTCAGTGTGGAGCGGACTACGGTCCAACCACCGCCTTGTGTGCGGTTGATTCCCCAAATACAGTGTGCTTGTGTTTGCCTGTGAAGGAGTGTGGGTCGGCTCCGTTGATGAAACGTGGTTCCCATCCACATGCCTCCCGGTCTTATTCCTTCGGGTTTACACTGGATATGGGGTGTGTGGATGGAGCTGTGGGTGGTGCAGCGCAAGCCATCCATGGTCCCTCTGTAGGCGCAGGCGTCCTGTGGCTTGCTACAGTGACAGGCAAATCCGAAACCGGATGCCGCCAACCATGTATGTAAGTGTGCATGAACGTATCTGTGTAGTCTGTGTTTGTGAATGTGTCGCAGCATCTTTGACTGTTTGTAGTCATCAGGAATGTGAGAATAAGCGATTGGTGTCCGTGGGTTTCACAGCATTTCCCAGATATCCACGGGGCAGTGACTTTAGTTGTGACGAGTCACATCCACCACGTCTTAATGTTGATAAGCAGACATTTGTGGCTTTTTTACTGGGAGAACGCTTGCCAGGCGAAAACCCACCACTTCCTGGAACACTGACTCCAAATTATTTGCTGGAACGGATTAAAGCCGAACCACCCAGCTGGCGCCACTAGGAGGTTGTTCGGATAGCTATCTGAGCTTTTGAACCTGTACCATTATCCGACATTTACATTCGGGTCATTCATTTGTGGTGTAGTAGCCTGATGAGCAACCACCGAAAACGAGTCTGTTCGCTAACTATTGTTTCTGACAAATGTGAGACTTTTATAGTCTGACACGGTGGCAACGAGGGTGTAGCGGACACGTCAGTTCACAGTGGGGCGAGCTGCTGCATCGGAGATGGCTAAGTTGCTTGATAACTTGTTTACTTAGGCATGTGTATACATGTGAAAATGTGCGTTTCCGAAAACAGGAAGCACTTTATGGGCTCCACATTCCAGCACTATTGTGTGATAGGCGTAAATAGCCCAACAATTCCCTAAACCCAACTTGTGCAGTTTACTCAACCACTGAGTAGTTGTCCACACAATGTGGCTTGGGTGTTTCCCAGGAGCAAGATGATCTGACGATTCAAGCAATACTGTAAGTGTAGAGTCAATTGATGGATGTTTGGTCGACTGCGAACTCTCTTACTGGACAAGTGTGAACCAAGGGAGCATGGTGAACAGCTTAAACCTGTTATCCCAGTTCGTCTCATTGTCGTGTTAAACGGATTACTCAATCAACCCAACGGAACTGAGGCTTCTGCGGTGGCATCAACCTTGATAGACATATGGCAATTATAAAGTGCTTATTCGTCCGAGCACATCACGGCACCTTGATGACCGAGTAACTTGCAGATAAGCTTTACACTGCTATCCTGCACTCAGGCGGTTCACGACTATCATGTCCACCTCAGTGAGCATAACGACGCCTAAGTCAGTGTTTCCTTGAGGCCTGATCATGTTTGGATACTCCGGCTGCAAAAGTTAGCCTTCCATCTTTGCTGAACTGACAAACATGTGCTTGGCCGAATACTCCAAGCTGTCTGTTGTATCGTCATCAATGGCCCGCACTCCACGACAGCAATGAGAGCACCAACGACGGGCTAGGACAGAATTGTATGCATGCGAATAGTGGGATAGTGATAGGAGCAAAGCTACTAAAACAAATCGAAGCCGACCAACAAGGTAGGAGACACTGAATAACGTAGGGTAAGGAGAAATGATAAAAATACGAGCCAATCACGTTTGTCCGATAAAATGGCATCAGCGGAAACTGGACACTGAGATATTAGCTATTAAGAGAGGTGGATGCTGGCCAAGCAAATTAAAGAAACGACGCATTTAAACGAAGGTCATGAAACGAACAAGAGCAAAATGAAAACCGGAACATAGGGGAAACGTCACATAAATATGTCTTTCCAGTAGGTATCCTTCTAACACTGTGACTTTCCGATTGTTGTAGGATGGTCATCACATGTAACAAGAGTCGCACACTGCTTCGACTATACCGATAAGTATCTTGTGGTTCACGAGATGACGGAATTGCTCACTCACGTCGTACTTCCACCACATCAACAGTAAAACACAGTACTGCCTTCCATCAAATGAGCAACAGTGTGATGGTTCACGTAGAACTGGTTTATGTGGTTACCCATCATCCTGACCGAGTTCACCTATAAATAGCTACGTGCACAATTGTACAGCGAATGCTGCTGGTTTCACTGTTGTAAACGAAGTTCATGTTGGTTATCGTGATGTTCGTTTCACGGAATATTATGCTTACTAAATTTACTCAGATTATATGAGATCATGAAGCATTAAAAGAAGAATTAAAAATCTACTATGCTCCGTTGAATAGGTACTATCACCGACTGAAGAAATCCGAAGGCAATTTGAGCAGGTGGACACCCGTTAATTGCAGTAGGATTCAGACTACAAAACGGACTTTTCAACTTTATTTTAGGCCTCACTTGTCTTCGCTGAATCGTTTCCTCGACACGAAGATCGGCCAATTTTGACTGACACTGGATTAACTTCCGTTCAAGCGATTCCTTCTTTTGCGAACTTCCAAAGTCGGTAGCATCATCGACTAACTTGAAGTGCTTCACCAGTTCGTTCCGTTCACGGTCACCCTGCAAACTAGCTTCTGCCTTAATGGCACGTTGTATCGCGGTCTCCAGTTCCAACTGCAAACGAGCACGCTCGCGTGAAATCTCAGCGTACCGAGAGGCTACTCGCTCTTGTTCCGCGATGGGCACACAGCCGGCGTAGCGGGCCCTGAGAGTCTGAGATAACCAAGGGAGAGGCAGACAATCGATAAATCCTGAATCACAAAAATTGTTATTAGTATTGGACCTTTTTACATACATTCAATTATAGCGCAGTAAAAATGGGCGGTGCGTAGACCGAAGTAGCACTCGGTGTCAGCTCCTTTAGCTGAAACGAATGAATTAGTTGATTTGTCCTTAAGAAACCAACCAAGTAGTCAGCTAGATTATTCCCACCGCCCATCGACGCCGAGTTATCAGAAGGCATTTTTAAGAAGTTAGCGACAATCTGTTGGTTACATAACTTACCCGACAGGTCGTTAACGACCACAATTTTAGTAAACAGAGTTATTAATTTTTAATCGGTACTGCTAAAGTGCGTCAAACTCGAAGTTCTGCTACAACAAGAAACGCCGACAGTCGTAGCTACAGCGAAACGCTGAGCAAAGTGATGCCACTGGACATATGCTCCATTGTAAACCGAATCGCCTTCATTCTATTGAACACTGGTGACCGCTGAATCGCATTCCTTGTAGGACAATCTTTCTTCTAAGGAAGTGTTGAACACATATCTTTTGCTTTGTTAAGATTATGCAATTGCCCGAATCGATTGGAATGTCAGTTCATCCTGCTTGCATTGAGAAACTTTCCGCTGCCCTGACAATTTTATAACCTGAGTTATTCTACTTTACACCAAAATAACTTACCATCCATGCCGGACACTGGTGAGTTTGCTCGACGGACTAACTTCGTATAGCTCAACACAAGGAAGGCGCATTTGTCAAAAATACGAGGAGGATCAACAAAACTTTGATCAAGATGACATCACAATGACCGATGGACAAGGGAGACGTTTTAAGTCTTGTGGAAACACAGCTGCGAAACTACACGGACGGATACCGGAAAATGTAGTTGTATTTAGCTCTCAATTGATTACAGTTTTCCACTGGTATTAGTGAAAGATTTCTACAATGTGGTGATTCAAAACGCTTTTGAGCACAGGCTGGAGGATGAGCCGTGGGGACTAACGACAACCTCGAGTATTCAGATCTGGCATTGGTTTGCGAGACTGCGCGAATCAGCATCAAATAGCTGCACTGAAGATGTTACCTAGTTTGGTAACGAAACGTCTGCAACAGAAACGCCCAGCTCGGAGAACAGGACAATCTTTTCAAAAACAACCGTTTGCAGACTTTCTTGCCAATGATTTGACGAACAGCTAATTGCCAGTTGCGCACATAAAGTGACTGACCCGAAACCCCTTCGTTCAACATCCGTGTCTGCTAAGGATATGCAAATCCGAATAGCGGCAGGTTGGACGTCGGGAAGCCTTGCATTACCTGCGGCATTCCATAGCTGGACTCACTAGGTCCTTCCCCTCTATGACGACAATCGTAATTTGGTCCCATTTGTTTATCAAATGTGATGAACCACAGGCCATGGGCAATCATTTCTTGTGTTGTTGACTGGCCATCTGATTCCACGTTAAATGCCACAGTAGCTGGTAAGATAAATGTATCGCGCACATCGCAAAGAGGGTGGACGTTATCGGGGTGCGACGATTTGAGCGCTTCAGATACATTTGTCTGTGCTGGGTGGTGCTTTGCACCTTCAATGCCACTCATACCAGATGGTTAGAGGCCTGACAAACTCAGTCTGCTGGCCCTCCAGGTTGGGGTTTGGAATGAGGGTGGCTCCTTATTCCTTAGAACGAATTCCTTGTAGTTCACTGCCAAACCCCCTGCCCTGCGGTCAGGTTTTTAAATCAAAGACTTCGTTTGAGATCCCTAATCATTTCCTGTCTAGGCTTGAGAATATTGTCAGTATCCTGCCCACGCAATACAATCTTATGACTCTATCCTCAAGCAATCTGTTGATGCTCTGGCCGTCGCACAGGATTAAAAGCGGGTCCTACCTACTGCTTCGAGAAGGGTGGGTAGGAGTTCGAACGCTATTGCTCAAATCTTCCCATCTACTTATTCCCCTCCTTCACTCTTTCCCTTTTATTCCCCCGTTTACAACCCCCGTTTTCAATCCCCCGATTCTTGGTCTTCTCACACAGTGCTTTGGTAGGCATTTATCCTCTAGTTTCAACTCACACACAGACGCGGCTTTTCACTACTGCCATGTCAACAAGCATATGTCTAACTAAGTGGACAAGCCCAGTTCGTCGACTTCTAGTTGGAACCCTCGATTCTTCCTCGGACTGGCGTACCTCAACGGACGCACCTTGTTGATGATCGGTCAACAGGCAGCACTTGCGCGAGAATCAGAGCCCCTCTCGATCGATATCTGCTGCTCATCGGAAACCAAAATTCAAGATTCTAGCTTTGTGCTAGCTTTGCGATCCCCTTCAGATGACAGCAGCAGTTCTTTATCACTTCGCCTATCCGGAGATGAGGCGCCTACGAGAGTCGACCAAGCCGGTGTGCGTAATGCTCTGAATCCCCGGGGCTGAATCGGCTCTGATTGATTGGATCCCAACTAGTGGCCGGATGTGCGCCGTCCGACTGGCTGACTCGTTCCAAGCATCGAAGTCACGTCAGGCTAATAGGTACCTATTTGACACCGCTGCATACGCGACCACAAACTAGTACTGACTCGGTGGAAAATGACTTCTTTTGCCAATCGAACAACTTACCTCGTTACAGAAGAATCACGGACACTGTAGTGCTAGCTGGGGATCTGAAGGCTCAAATCGAAAATTTTTCCACCGACGGGCTGAATCTGGGCGATCAACACCGTGTTGACCCCCTTAATGATAGCAACGAATGGGTCGCTAGACCTGTGTGACGATGCTTGTCTATTTCTCGCGAGCATTAACTTCCGACACAGCACCCGTCGGAAGGGAACACGGTGTCCACCAGCCTTGGACGCAGATCGATCATGTTGCTACCAGGTACCGCTGGAGAGGCTGCGTCAGGAACTGTCGCTCGATTTGGAGCACAGGTGTGGACACTGACCATGCACTTGTATGTGCTGACACGCGGATGCGTTTTAGTGGACACCCAGGACGATCCTGTGAGCGCATTGACACCAGCTAACTGGCGAAGCCAGCTGATCTGTATGCATATCGAAGTACATTTTTATTAGGGTTAAGCAAGCGCTCACGGAATACAGTAGAAAGTCACGGGTTGCAGGTTCACCAGACCTTACTAGCAGCAGGTAAATCCTCATGTGGTAAATCCACTAGCGAAAATAGACAATGGGTCTCTTCGCAGTCTCTGGAACTTATCAACGCTCGTCGGCACATTTCGGCTGGAAGTGAACGAGACTCGTAATGATCTCAGGGAAAAGCTCCGTACAGGCGGGGAGAAACAGCAAATCCTGTTGGTAGTAGCCGCTGGCCTGGGTAACAATCGGAAGCTATTCCGTCTGATACGGGAAACGAGCAGCAGGAGACCCAGTGTTAGTAAAACTACGTGGTGAAGGGAGACAGACTATCCATGACAAACCAATACTTTGGCAGATTTGGGCTGAGCACATTGAAGGCAATTTAATCGGTCCGAATTATCAGATAGCTCAGTTGCCAGTGATCGTCCTGCGTACCTATGCTGTGCCTTTGGATCCGACCTCTCGCTCAGAAGTCGAACGAGAGATCGGACTGCTGAAGTTGAGAAAGGCCGCGAGACCAGACAATCTTCCTCCAGTCCTTCCAGGTTCAGGGGATCTGCTCCTGTGGATGACATACAAAGGTCAATAGTGAAACTGTTGGAGTGGGAAATAGTCCAAACCGACTGAAGCCGCTAGGTTATTGTCTCGATTTGCGACAGAGGTTCACATACGGAATGCGTAAACCATAGAGGATTCAGTCTGATTTCCATCGCCACCAAGTTTCTTGCCTCCGTCAACCTTCGCAGTCTGAACGGCAACCATAAAAGCCATACTCGCGAGGAGCAAGCCGGGAGTTGTCAAGGTCGGTGGTGCAGAGATTACATCTTTACTTTACATCAGTTGTTAGATTACTGTCCCATGTATTAGAGGCCCACCATTGTGTCCTTCGATATCAAAGGTGCCTGCGGTCCGGAAATTCAATGTGCCCTTTAGAACTGCTTGCTAAGGAAAGATGTTCCCGAGAAATATGTAAATGTTATCGACCGCTCTACGTGCGTAGCTCGCACAGAGTTAGGGCTTACGGCAAGTTGTCGTAGTCCGTCAATATCGCCGGTGATGTAAAACAGGTATACCTGCTGTCACGTTTCCACGTTAACTTCGCTCCTGATGATGTCTTGGAAATCCCGTTTACAGGACACGATTTAGAAGGTATGGACCTCCTCCTAGGTAAACGAATTCTTGAATTGGAGTATGCTGAAGAGATTGTCCTCATTGGTGACAGCTCCCAACGTGACAGATAAACACTGGTTTTTAGCCGTTACCGTCTTTGCTTTGCGCCATCAAAGTGAAAGGTTTTCCTCCGAGGATGGCAGGGGCCACTTGCTTTATTGATCTTTGGTGGGGATCAGCTAGAAGTCGTACAAAAATCCAACTGACAAGGCAGTTGTATCAGCGGCTGTGGAAGCGAAGGCGAAGTCACAAACCGTATGGTACAAGCTTGAGGGACTTCTGCTAATCTACACAAATATCCGCCACCTGTGACGTCGGCGCGACATCACTGTCTTCCTGTAGAGTAGAATGTACTGTGCGGCCGTACGCTCGACCCTACGGTGTTGTTGCGAAACCTGGCGAATGAGATCAGCCGACATAAAGAGGCAAGTTACATTTGACACCGGTGCTTTCGTAGTTTGGCGCACAATTGGAGGGAACACCGTGGGAGCAATGAGCATGTTCAGCGTCGCCTATTTGGTGCAGGAAGAGGATGTAAACCGCTCAGCACCGGTATTTCACAAATCAGGATCCCATGACTTGGCCAAGTGTTACGCATGCCAGCACACCGACCTTTGCGACGTGCGTTGTTTGCGCGACCGGGGTGTGGACAAAACAAGAGGAGTGAAGGCCAAGTGATGAGTTAGTGAATAGGTATGAAGACACTTAGTTCGAAGTTGGCCTCGGTTGGAGCCTCTCTGCTCCCAGGTTGCTGCCCGAAAGACGATAAACATATTTGGCTGGATATACTTGTTGATATCGCTAGGAGCCTACCTCAATGGCCTTTGTGTTGTGAGTTTCTTCGTCCCTCCTCCTCCTCCCGCTTAAGTTTTCCCTACGCCACCATCTCATCTCTGACACAGAATATAACTTTGTTATGTGGCATAGTAGCCGGCTGCTGGCTCTCCGGAACGATATCCCTCCATTACTGGTGGCTCAGCTGGTTTGTCCCAGTTGCGTCCATTTTTCCTTTACCATCTTTTGTGGCACAATAACTAAGGTGTTTCCAACCTCTAGCTAACGTGTATAACGATGATGATGACTGTGTCACGCCCAATGTAGCTCTATACAGGGTCACTTAGCGCTCAGCTCCGTGGCTGATAGACATGTCGGAAAACGCAGGGCTTCCCGTATGGGCACCTACTTGTACGTGAACTTGTTACTTGGCAGAAAATAGAACATAGGAGCCTTCTTGTGATTTTCGTAGCCTTCGAGGATGATGGCAGTTATAAGTGTCTAAGCAACATATCTAGGGTTTTCTACAGCTATATTGCGATATTTCGTATGGCCCCAGACCATCCTAATGCCGCGTGAGCCACTGCACGAGTGCCTATTCCCGGCTGACTGCAACGTGAATCAACCGCCTAGTTGCGGCGCAGGCCATGTATCTACGATGTGAGGGTTCACATGGAGTTTTCGGAGTTAGTCTACTTGCTTAAGCTGGGAGCGTGAGAAGCTCAATTCAAGCATAACTACAGTTTAAGAACTTTAGGCTTTAATGCTTTTGTCACCCTTGTCCGGGGACGCGTTCTTCGGCTGAACCACCGTGGCGAACTTGACTAATTTAGACTCCATTGAACCAAAACCAACTGCTTTACTCCAAGATTGTTCAACTGCGGGAAGTCTCCGCCTTTGTCACAGTGAGGAGATTAGGAATGAACACCTAAAGTGCGTCTGGATAACGTTTTACTCTCACGATGTAACCAATGCTTGCGTAGATCAAATTACAGACAACCCTTGCTCGTATGTTAACTTGTCGCCATAGCAACATTTCCATTTCACCAAAATTCGCTGCTGTAAATCCAACCAAACGCCTAGGCTAGTGTTCAGGATTGTGACTTTCGACGAGATGTTCACCTTACGTCCATCCAGAGCCGCGAATGCTGAAGCCGCTGTCAATGCTGGCACAGAGGCAATCCTACTCAGAGACCTCATCTAACAGCCAGTTCTGCTCAAGTCCATCAGAAAGCCTAATGAAAGTGTTCAAACACGATGGCCAACAGAAGTTTTCCATTTGCTGCAGTGCTTAATTCCCACACGAATTGAAGCTCAGAGTCACTTAAAGGCGAGTTCTACTTATGTGTGATGTATACCAACAAAACGACACTGCCGTACAGACACCGTGGTACTTAACAGGCCGGTAAAATAAGTTGTCTAGAGTGAACCCAGAGATCAATTCGCAAGTCGGATAAACGTTGTTGGTACTTTCAGGTTTGTGTAGGGCACGACCTTTTTCTCCAGAGTCCACTTGTTACACTAATACGAAATCAGAAAACAGAGATGTGTAGGAAGACTTATTTCACGTAGGCGGCAAGAACCACTGTACACCAAAAAGAGGGTCGGAATGCATTCCTATGTTCATGTGTCACACGATCGCTGCACCAAATCAATAATCAATGGCTATGGCAGAGAGCCAATAGCCGGAGTACACACACCGTATGCACGCACGCAGCCAGCGCTTTGCATAGAGTATGACTAATGCTCGGTAAGTGGCGTCAACTGGTAACATTCATCGCTCGGTATGTGAGGGAAGTAGGCGATGCTGCGAAACGAACTATAGTGAGCTGCACTCATGCTCCGCATCACGTCGCTCCGCTGCATAATAGAGAACTGACGTTGTCACCTCAAGTGGTGATGAAGCGTTAGCAACAAAACCACACTCCGACTACTAAGTGAAGAGCCGGGACGACCAACATTTGATTCTATATCACAAGGCAACTTGGTGTAGTTACCTTACGTGGGATCCCACATGCGTCGGTGCCATGGACTCTGTATGTTTTGGCGAACGCCAACAGTGTCACCGTAAAACGTTTATTGATAATATTTACTAACGACTGTTAGGATGTATTAGCTCCGAATCCGGAATGCCCATATTTTTATTCAGCAGTGTGCGCTAGAAACATCCAGAGCACAATGCACAAAGCTGCTACTAGACGTACTATCAAGCAATGAATATCTGCATCCTTTTCACAAGTGCTTGAAGCCTGACAGAAATTTCTCGTCCGTGTCGATTACAATTTACAGCGCAGTGTCTGGTGCATGGAAATTAGATAACTGTTTCGTAGGAAGGATGTGAGGCTTGTTGGATAACGCATATGGTTGGCGGCATCCGGTTTCGGAGTTGCCTGTCACTGTGGCAAGCCACAGGACGCCTGCGCCTACAGAGGGACCATGGGTGGCTTGCGCTGTACCACCCACAGCTCCAACCACACGCCCTATATCCAGTGTAACCCAGAAGGAATAAGACCGGGAGGCAGGTGGATGGGAGCCATGTTTCATCAACGGAGCCGGTCCACACTCCTTCACAGGCAAACACAAGCACGCTGTGTTTGGGAAATCAAGCGCACTCAGGGCGGTGGCTGGACCGTAGTCCACTCCACACTGAGTGCATGAAACCGCTCTTTGATCTTAACACGGCCACAAGGACCGTGCACCCCGTCCTCTCCAGCAACGACCAACTGTCTCATGGAGCCAGTATGAACGAGGTATTGGGTAATAGACAGGTATGCATCTTGTCAACATGCACATCAAGCGCATCCACACCGGGGATTTCAAGCAACAGCCAATCACTTGACAGAAAGCTAACAAAGAAAATAAATCGAGTAATGCATAAGGAAACGTGACCAAGATCTTAACTTAATGATCATATGAAATAAGTTGTTAACAAAGGATCCGAGATAAGTTCAGGGGCCTCAGCATATACCCGGGTGGTAACAGCCACTGGCCTCAGGCAATCCCGTGATATCTTTTATTCCGGCCTGATACACCGTGGAAAAAATGCCAGCTGTAAATCAGGTTTACCTAGACCTTACGTTGAGTCAACTCGCACTTGTCAACCTCGGTTGATACGTTGGGCAGGGCAGTTTAAGCTAATTAAGTGAACATTAGCTTCATCAAGTTCCTCTTTTGGTAATCGCAGTGATCCTCGGTTTGGAGGTATCATTTTTATTTGATGTTGACCTTCTTCTTGAGCTTCACTGCTCAAAGTCACTAGGTTTCTGGCACAGATATATTTTGACTCTTCGTACATGGAAACTACAGTGGCTTCTTTCCTCCTAAAGTTTTGTACCACTGAAGCTAATCCGTTTGAAAATATTCGACAAACGTGTTTCTTTTCTCGAAAGATATCCGAGCTGAATATGACGACAATTGAAAAATGTGTTGTGAATGGGACCATTCGAAGATGCTCACAACCCTGTCCACACGGAGGCTCAGCTGGGTACGCGAACACCACATACGTGATTAGCAAGCTGCTTCGTTCGGGTAGGGATTGGATAGCAGCTCGGGGAAATGTCTACCGATCTTCATTGACGCACCGTAAATTACCGCACGTTGCGCGCCATGAGAAAACCCCGAGGAATTCTAACGGCAGTCCGGAAATCCAAACGGATGTTACATGTTGCACCTACGTACACATTCGCGGCTTTCGCGTACCCCAAATTGCACGGCACTGCACGCGAAAAGGCGCAGATTACGGATAATTGAACGATCGATAAATTTTGGTCAGCGTTTGAGGACAGAATGTTTCGCGGACCAAACTAAGTGGTTGCATTCTTGTCATTTCTCAGTTGATCACTGTCTCAACCATGGAACACGAGAATACCCACCCGTCGGGGAGGTTCCTGCAACCGGAACGCGGTAGCATGCCTGATGTTCAGCGCGTTCAAAGTATTCAGTAGCATGGCCAGTGTGAATTAAACGCCGCAAAAACAGCTCGAGGATATAACACTCTAAACGCTGGAAAGCGACCAGTCAGCGGCCGTTACGTGCTTCAATTTGTGAATAACTTCCACAAAACTGGGAGTGTGTACGAGGCCAGAAATCCCGGGCGGCCTCGCACTGGTACTGCCGATTTTGCAGCTTGCACCGTTGTACGTGAAGTCTCGGAGGGGCCAGATCTCAGCATACGTAGAATCACCCAGCATTGTGAGAGCACACGCTACGCGGTTCAGATTTTTGAAGAACGCAATCTTCCTTGGTTTCGCACACTCCAGGTTCAGGTATTGAATCCAAACCATCCGGATAAACGGGATACACTTTTTTGTTCGTCGCAGTCAGCCGACAATCCAGATAAGTCAACTACCTATCCGGAAAAGCACCAGACGGCAGTTTCGCCCTATTGGGGCTCGTCAGTGGTGCGCATCCTTCGGTCCTCTACGGAGGATCGAACCCATGACTGCTAGTGGCTTGTGCCAACTAGCCCGCAGCTTATGCAATTGTGCCATGAAGGACGGTAGCTGACCATCACGAATTGTTTTCTAACTGCAATATAGCCCGACCCATCCTCCACTGCCATGCAGGCACCTGCCATGCAGATGACAGTGGTTGGCCTTCCGGTGTCAGGACTTCCCGGTTACGGCAGCTATGAATCGACATAGCATTTATGGAATCCGTAAGGGCGAACTTGTATTACTTATGAGTAGAAGGATTTTTGTGAGTATTTTTGTTCGTCGCAGTCAGCCGACAATCCAGATAAGTCAACTACCTATCCGGAAAAGCACCAGACGGCCGTTTCGCCCTATTGGGGCTCGTCAGTGGTGCGCATCCTTCGGTCCTCTACGGAGGATCGAACCCATGACTGCTAGTGGCTTTTGCCAACTAGCCCGCAGCTTATGCAACTGCGCCATGAAGGACGGTAGCTGACCATCACGAATTGTTTTCAAGCTGCGATATAGCCCGGCCCATCCTCCACTGCCATGCAGGCACCTGCCACGCAGATAAGTAATACAGTTAGAAAACCATTCGTGATGGTCAGCTACCGTCCTTCATGGCGCAGTTGCATAAGCTGCGGGTTAGTTGGCACAAGCCACTAGCAGTCATGGGTTCGATCCTCCGTAGAGGACCGAAGGATGCGCACCACTGACGAGCCCCAATAGGGCGAAACTGCCGTCTGGTGCTTTTCCGGATAGGTAGTTGACTTATCTGGATTGTCGGCTGACTGCGACGAACAAGAATACTTACAAAAATCCTTCTACTCATAAGGAATACACTTTGCCGTTGAATTTTGGATCACATGTGCATTCACTCCGTAATGTTTACGGATGAATCCGTTTTCCGTTCGCATGGAACGTGAAGACATTTCTGAGCTACTTCAAATCCACGAAGATATACCACGTTACGTATTTAGCATATTGCCAAGCGAGCATTTCGTGTCATCTCGGCAGTACCATTGTGATAACAGAAAATAATAAGTGTCATCAAAGGGTGTCATCAGACTAATCAAAGAGTGTTACCTGGTCAGTCACGTGCAGCAGAGTGAACGACGGCTATGGCCCTAAGACCAAGGCAGCCGAAGAGTTACAACCATTTCTGAAGCGGTCTCACTGCGGTAGCTGCCCTAAGATCGTTGTGCATCGCGCAAACGCTGTTTCACGTGGCGCTTGCCTGGTTAACTTTCACATTTCGTGTATTGGTCTATGCGTGAACCAATATCGCGTTAGCAGCGAAATTCAGCATGACTTTGGCAGGATTATATGTAAGACGTGTCGGTGCAAACTGTAGCCCAATTCCCCTGGGAAACCTGATCAACGGCTCGGTAAAGTGAAGCGTTCCAAGGCCAGCAGCTCTGTAAATCCTGCGCAGCAGCACAGGCACAATCACCTAGAACGTTTAGGAACAGCCCCGCTGAGCCAGTCCCTAGATCTCCGACTAGCCCCACTTTGACACCTGATGAATATTAATAATGTATTAGCTGTACGCCGTAACGGCGCTTCCCTGCCGCGTGGCCACCACCATTCGCCCGCGGGCTGAATATACCGCGATAACGCCCACCCCTACGCGGATTCGAACCGGGGTCCTTATGGTTGCAAACCGAATGCGCAGACCATTCGGCCACCGGTCGACACCACCTGCTACTGCTTCTACGAACACTGCAACTCGGATGTGTGACAAGCCAGGTAGTGACCTGAGGCATGGCAGTTTGATGGTCTTCACACTCCTGACTCGTAGGATTCGAACCCGCAGGTTCGCTATGAACATGATGTCGAGTTTAAGCAGTCTGGTTGAAAGACTGCTCGATGTTGATGAAGACGGTCTGAAAAAGATGCAAATTGCCCGCCTAGGAAAGAAAACTGAGGGAAAAATTCTACCCATTAGGGTTATCTTTGCTGAGGAAGCTGGTCCGTGGTTGATATTACCGCGTCTCGGTAGACTTAAGGGTCTGAAGGTCCGTGTGCACGCAGACATGGATCCAGCAGACCGAGCAAAATTAAGTCTGCAGTGATTGAACTAGAGCGGTGCACTCAAGGCGGGGTAACAAATCAGCGCGCCGTAAATTTTCGAATAGTTGCCCGAGTCCCTCTCCTAATCCGGATGAACAGGTCGCTAAAACTTCATGCGCGCCCGACCGTTCCTACTGCGGTCTGCGTGTAGCCTTTACGAACGGTTGTAGTCAAGTGAAAAAACGTGACGGCGCTTGCCACTACGTTGCCTCTCGACAACCAGACATATTGGGCCTAGCTGAAATTGGCTTAAATGCAGAAATAACTGCGCAACAAGTCGAAATCAGCGGGTGTTCTTGCTTCCGCTGTGATAGGCCATCAAATGACCGCGGTGGCTTGCTGCTACACATACGGTCTTCCTTGTGCGGGAGACTCGTGAGTATCTACAGAAGCGGTGATGGTCTGCTTGAGCAGCTATGGTGTTCGAGCCACCTGAGGGGCGGCGAATTTTCGTGGGTGTCGTGTATCGCAGTCCACTGAGCCACAGATTGGACTAGTTGCATCATGTGCTCAATCACATGAGCCGTCCGCAATCCCTGGTCATGGGTGATTTCAACCTTCCTGGAATACGGTGGCCTGAGGTCGAGCTTCTCCCCGGCTACTGCGAAGTCGAGACGAAGTTCGCGGATGTTTGAAACTTGGGCCTCAAAGCACATGAATCAGCCGACGCGGATTATCGCGCGCTCAATTCCATCGTACCTGGATCTGTTGCTGACCAGCTGCGATCAGCGTGTGTTGGATGTTCAAGTCCTAGATCCCCTGGGCAGCTAATGACCACTCGATGGTCATGGCATGCTTAGAGCTGCTACTACCGTTTACTCGTTTGCCGGAGCCAGCCTTCAACTAGTGGAAGGCAGACTTTCATGGCCGCACTCCAACCGCCTGCATAATCGACTGATCGCTACCGAAGGATTCATCAGTTGAAACCTGTTGGTCTATCATAAAGGAGGGAGTAAACTCACTGAACGCGCGATTTGGGCCCCTCAAATATCAGAAAGCTGAACCCGTCAAGCCACAACAGTTTGGCGCGACGGCGACGTCACCTATGGAATAAAATTGCGCAATCTGTCTCTGCCGATGATTACGATACGTAGGAGACAACAAAATGCCTACCATAGCGCGAAAACGTTCAAACGTCGAAGCTTCGAAGAGCAGGTTGAAACCGCAGAGAAAACAGCTCCCGAGAGGATCACTGAATAAGTGAAGTTAATAGAGAGGTAAGCGGAGCCAATGTCCACATACGAGGTCGCGCACAGGCGTACCGCGGAGCACATGAGCTGTCTGCTGCATGCAAAGGTCACCTATACGAGCGTGGAACGACCTTCGACTGTTTTGCCAAATTTGGGAATAGGGTGCAAACTGATTGGCCGGCAAACACAAGCCCGAGTCAACCGAGGCGAACCATTCTGCCAAGTATGGAAAATCCGTGGGACGGAATTAACTCACATTGGCTGAGAGCCAAACGCTTCCAAAAGTAGGATGGTTCGTTCACCAATAAATAGAACTGACCTGTCGTGTAGAATAGACTCCCTGTTTACCGAACCTTGGGCTTCTGTATCCCGTCGGTTGGTTGGGAGCGTGACTGAGCAATCAAGCGGTCGTAGTCTCGCAAGCGCAGAATAGCAGCAGTGCAGCAGTACGAAGGCAGGTTTACGAGAAGTGACGTCTGAACTCAAAAGGCGATGTACCTGTGTTGGAAGGCTCGGACGGACAACCCCTAGTTTCCAGCACTTACCTGGCTTCCGCATTGGCATTGCAGTTCGCTTTCGTTTTTGCAGCTAACCAAGCGTCCGTACCGAGTTCGACGCATATCGCCTCAACCGAGCTGGACAACCTGGATTGTAGCGTTGAGGATGTGCGGAAATTTCTCGCCGGTCTTGACGGTACCAAGCCTGCTGGGTCTGACGGTTTCCATTCACTGATCCTCAAATCTTTATCGGACATCATCTCGCCATCGCTGACTGAGCTGTTTAATAGGTCGCTGTCTCCCGGTTCATTGCCGAGCGACTGGAAATGGTCAGTGGTGAAACCGATTCCAAAAGGCAGCGATCCGAGCAAGCTGGCCAACTACCGGCCGATATGCCTTATCTCTATTTCGGCTAAGACACGGGATAAGGTAGTGAAGCGTGGCCTTCTGGAACATGTCGATTTGAAAAGCATCTTAACGCCCGCGTAGCACGATTTCATGAAAGGTCGATTACGCATCACAAACCAAGGGAATTTGCTTGACATCATTTACATGGACTTCAATACAGTGTTTGAAAAGGTGAACTATGTGGTCCTCCTTCGGAAGCTGAAGCTGTGCGGTGTTGGTGGCTCACTGCACCATTGGATCAGGGACTTTCTTATTGGTCGGACTTGCGGGGTGCAGTTGGACAATCACTTGACCGAGTAGTATCCGTCGACCAGTGGTGTCATGCAGGGCACAGTCTTTGGGCCCAGTTTGTTCCTGATCCACACCAACGATTTGCCTCAGCTTCTCAATTCATCTTGCGCGATGTTTGAAAATGACCTTAAGGTATGGAGGGTAATTAAGGCGCCCGACGACGGCAACCTGCCTCTCCATGTGGTCAGCAAAGGTCAATCTTCTGATAAAACGCGGCCAAGTTCGTATTCGTGAGTCTGGGCAAGGGCGGTAATAGCCGAGTCTACAGTCTAGCTGGTCAACAGTTCTCTAAACGCTATTTGTGAAAGATCTCGGCGTATTCTCAAGGTGCAATTTGCAATCCTTTGAAAACACGGACGTACTTTAGCAAAACGGACCGCGTATGCTCTGGACGCTTTAACGCACCTTCTGCACTCGCCCCGAAGGGGTTGCTACCTGAATCTTCTCTTTTATCATCAGACCGATACTAGAGTACAGCTCACCCGCCCTCTGTCCGCTCACCCGGGGCAAGGTTCAAAGGATTGAGCGGGTTCAAAATGTGGCCAAAATGCTCATCTCCGGTTTACGAGGTGTGCCATATGAAGACCGGTGCAAGAGAATACACATTTTTCCAGTAAAGTTGGACATTCAGGCAAAACATTTAGGCCTGGGGGTCAACAGGGTTGCTCCTCCGGGGCAATCATTTTGAGTCTTCGGTATGCGGAAATGAACCACTCTCTGGCTTTGTAGGGGCTGTTTCATTGGCCAAGCGCCTTCAGCAAATAGGACCTCAGACGCATATCGGTGGCATGGACCCAATTGAGACGCCGCAACCGAAACATGAGCTCACACACCTCTGTGCACAGTGGACGGGGGTGACACCATGTGCGACTGTGTTCCTCTACCCACAGAAGGGCATGTAACCAATCAGCGCACCCCAAAGGCACAGGCGATTGGAGGGTAGGGAAATAGGAGAACGAGACGCAGCCAAATACATTAGCAGTTTGCTTGTTAACGTGCAGTCATCGTAAACACCATGCTCCGGAGAAGACCATGCGCTGTACACTCCATAGAGGTGAAAAATGTCATAATGAAAGCGTACGAAGAAGGAGAAGATTGTATGCAGGTTGCTCGTACTCTGCATGTGAAGGTGAAAACGTGCCGCAATTGGATTCAATCGCACGAGTCCACGGAATCAATACGACCGCACGGAGGAGGTCGTCGCAGGGTACTTGGGGAAAGCCACGTAGATTCGCTGGTGGAGTGGGTTTCTGCGGAGCCAACAATTACTCTCGAACTCCTTCGCTTGCGTTTAAAGGCGGAATTCGAAATAGAAGTCAGTCATAGCACTGTCTCAAGGTATTTGGAAGGAAGACTGATAACTACGAAAAAACTGCACACCATTGCAGAATCCATGAACACCTTGGAGAACAAAAAGCGACGCAGATCGTTCGTACTGCAGCTCATGGATTATGAGGTCGAAGGGAGGCAACCTGTGTGGATCGACGAAACAAACTTCAACCTATTTTGTGGTCGCACCAGGGGCCGGTCTCTACGTGGCAGTCGAGCGCAATGTACGGTGGCGAACAGCCGTGGACCGAATGTGCACCTTGTCGGTGCCATGACGAAAAATGGCTTGATAACATGTACCATCTTGAGAGGTAGCTACAACAAGCAGCGATGCTCTGGGTGGCTGCGGGAAGTTCTCGATACCAACGGAGCAACGTTTGTGCGAGGTTGCGTTGTGGATTGCGACAACGCACCCTGTCACACGAACCTGGAGCAAGTGTTTTCGGAGGACCGTTATCGCTCTGAGAGACTTCTACGTCTTGCACCATACTCTCCAGCACTGAACCCCATCGAAGGAATCTGGAGCATTATAAAGGCACATGTCAAACTGGGGATGAGGGGAAGATATGCCGAAATGCTCCGGGGGGACCCTCAAGAACTTTTAAGTAAAACAGAGTGGCGGCTCTGTATTCTCGAGTGTGCGGTGTCCGAAGCAGGGGCCTTGATTACGCCTGAACACTGTGAACGAATGGTCGATCACGTCAGAAAGAATTACGGACGTGTCGTACATTTTGTTGTGTCGCCGCTGATGCCTTCACCCCACGACCGCAAGAAGAAGTCCAAAGACGAGCCAGAAGGAGCTTTTTATACATGAAATCACAGTTGCTTATATAGTTGAAGGCAAAATGAAGCGAAGCTACTAAAGTACACTTGAGCCAACCAACTGAAGGAAAAACGTAAAATGCGACGGCGAATAAGCAACCGTGTATGTAAGAGCGAATCGCGTAAGTCCCTAAAAATAGCATCATTGGACTCCAAGCGTAAAGCGAACGACCATTTACAGTGACGGGCACTGGCCAATCAGAATGACGCACTGAAACGTTTAAACAAACGTCACGAACCAAACGTGACTAAGAAATGCAGACCCAAAAGTTGAAAACTAGTACAATAATTGTGTGACACTAAATATTCCTTTAACATAACCAAGTAGAACAGTAATGAGAAGAAAAAACCAATAGAATATGTTCTTACAAACAGCGCTGCTGAGAAAGGCATGACAAGGAGCGTCCATTAACAATGACGCGGATGTACCAATCGGGCGAACCCAGTAGAGCGTTTAAACAACAGACAAGAAACAGAAAATAGGAAGAGTAAAGAATAGCTATCAAGCTCGGTCACAATAAATGAAAGTCTAATAGCTGTTCTCCTAATACATTTAGTCGCTTTGTAACATAATATGTTGCTAGTAAACTTACTGTTTGTAAACGAGTGCTTTATTAACTGTATTGTTGTATTGGGCCAGGGTACATTGTGTACGCTACAATAAGTAGCCAGTTGTGCACCCGCAGTAGCCATGTAGAGCACAGATTTGTTTTCCGTGTCGCGTTGTAGAGCAAACCTGCGAGAGCTGGAATAATCGTTGCGCGCGTAACTACCGTTGCATAGTCGGTAAATATGATTTATCCCTTGTCGTTGTTGGTGTTAAGGAAGCCGGTTCCACCAAATCGCCTTGACATTTTGAATTAGTGATGCCTACGCAGGTGATGAATTGCTCCGCATGGCGCATGCCAGACAAGTTCAAATGGGAACAGCAAGATAGGCATATCCCGTGAATGTTCCCCTTAAGCGGGTCGTTGCAGCATGAGTTGACGTAGTGTTTCGAGACGTGGATGAAGCAAAAACAATGACCTCATTGCACTCGGAACATCCAATTAATGATGACAAATCAGTTAGTAGAAAGGGAAGGCTTGGTGATGCCACCAAAGAGCATCGAGGTGACTCACGAAACCATTCACCGTAGATTCCGTTAGTGGTGATCTGGTAGCGAGTTATGGCGCTCTTTAACTGTACGCGATAAACGCGTTTCTGCCCAAATCGGATCAGATGGTGGTTTGTGCAGTTTCCGCGGATGATCGCGGAGACTAGGTAACGTAGCGGGATGAAATAGCCAGGACAGATCTGGACCAATCTTTCCCGTCGGTTGATTCGCTTTGCAAGTACTGCCTCCGAAACTTCCAAGCGTGGCATTAAAATTAACTTCAGGGCGAGTGAATATTTTCTGGAAGATCATTTGTGTACACTAAAAATAGTAGTGGGCCAAGGACGGATCCTTGTGGCATACCACTGGAGACACACTAGCTGTCCCAATGGGCATCGGCTAATGTTACCTTGATTGTTCTGCCATGCAAGTAAACTTGCAACCAGGTGAGCAGGGAACCACTGTTAACGTACGCACTGATCTTTTGTAGCAGAACGGAGTGGATGGCTTCATCAACTGCCTTGGAAAAGTCGTGTACAATTTCCGATGAGTCACAAATTACTTGCACTTGAGTGCCTTTTACATAATCGTTATACAGCGCAAAATAAAGTGTTGGGCAAGGGCTGTTGTCATCGGTCGACCGGGTGTTGACATATCTTTCCTTTTGATTTGATTACAGCATGGTCCCACTCACAGGCGGACGAACTAACAAGGGACAGTGGTGTGCAACGCGTTAACTGGCTCTTAGCAAGTGAACTGACTCTATCCGTTGGTTGTATCCATCTTCGTGTCAAACACCAACCATTGTTGTCCACCGTCCAAGACTGTAAGACTTTAACTCCGCTTGAAGACGGAATTGGAAATCAAAGTCAACCGGAAGCACGGGCCTCGGTTGCGCCGGAACACTGTGAACGAATAGTCGAACATGTCAGGGAGAATTACGGACGTCCTGTTCATTTGGTCGATTTGTAACATATTCCGCTGTTAGTAAACTTATCGTCTGTAAACCAGTGCTTTTCTGACTCTATCGTTGTATCGGGTCAGGGCGCGTCTTATACGCTGCGAGAGGTGAACATTTGTGCACCCGCAGTAGCCCTGTAGATCCCAAGAAATGTATTTCGTATGCTCGCGTCGTTTCCGCGATTTAGTTGTCCCGTTATAGAACAACCCCGCGAGTGCTAGAAAATTATTTGCTTGCGTTACTATCGTTGTATAGGCAGTAAATATGATTTATCGTTGGTGGTTTTTGTGTTAGGAAAGCCAGCGGATAGCGGCTTACATATGGACATGGAAAAAACAAACGCTGATCTGTGCCTACTTGATCGCAATGGGGGGAGTGTGTGGCTGTTGACCAATTCGTTCAGCCTTTTACGTGAACGCATGCAGCTAGACGTTGCTTGACCTCGTTCAATGATGATCAATGCGGAATAAAAGAGCACGTGATGAAAGCGCAAATAACGTTTACCGGGACCTAACGTGGAGTAGTTGCGGAACGTTATTTGCTATTAACTGGATCGAACAATAAGGCTACGGATTGAAGGGGTTTTGCAGCGGAAACAAAGCGTGAACGTTGCAGCAAATAACGTTGCAGCAAATAACGTTCCGCAATTACTCCACGTTAGGTCCCGGTAAACGTTATTTGCGCTTTCATCACGTGCTCTTTTATTCCGCATTGATCATCATTGAACGAGGTCAAGCAACGTCTAGCTGCATGCGTTCACGTAAAAGGCAGAACGAATTTGTCAACAGCCACACACTCCCCCCATTGCGATCAAGTAGGCACAGATCAGCGTTTGTTTTTTCCATGTCCATATGTAAGCCGCTATCCGCTGGCTTTCCTAACACAAAAACCACCAACGATAAATCATATTTACTGCCTATACAACGATAGTAACGCAAGCAAATAATTTTCTAGCCCTCGCGGGGTTGTTCTATAACGGGACAACTAAATCGCGGAAGCGACGCGAGCATACGAAATACATTTCTTGGGATCCACAGGGCTACTGCGGGTGCACAAATGTTTACCTCTCGCAGCGTATAAGACGCGCCCTGACCCGATACAACGATAGAGTCAGAAAAGCACTGGTTTACAGACGATAAGTTTACTAACAGCGGAATATGTTACAAATCGACCAAATGAACAGGACGTCCGTAATTCTCCCTGACATGTTCGACTATTCGTTCACAGTGTTCCGGCGCAACCGAGGCCCGTGCATCCGGTCGACTTTGACTTCCAATTCCGTCTTCAAGCGGGTTAAAGTCTTACAGTCTTGGACGGTGGACAACAATGATTGGTGTTTGACACGAAGATGGATACAACCAACAGATAGAGTCAGTTCACTTGCTAAGAGCCAGTTAACGCGTTGCACACCACTGTCCCTTGTTAGTTCGTCCGCCTGTGAGTGGGACCATGCTGTAATCAAATCAAAAGGAAAGATATGTCAACACCCGGTCGACCGATGACAACAGCCCTTGCCCAACACTTTATTTTGCGCTGTATAACGATTATGTAAAAGGCACTCAAGTGCAAGTAATTTGTGACTCATCGGAAATTGTACACGACTTTTCCAAGGCAGTTGATGAAGCCATCCACTCCGTTCTGCTACAAAAGATCAGTGCGTACGTTAACAGTGGTTCCCTGCTCACCTGGTTGCAAGTTTACTGGCATGGCAGAACAATCAAGGTAACATTAGCCGATGCCCATTGGGACAGCTAGTGTGTCTCCAGTGGTATGCCACAAGGATCCGTCCTTGGCCCACTACTATTTTTAGTGTACACAAATGATCTCCCAGAAAATATTCACTCGCCCTGAAGTTAATTTTAATGCCACGCTTGGAAGTTTCGGAGGCAGTACTTGCAAAGCGAATCAACCGACGGGAAAGATTGGTCCAGATCTGTCCTGGCTATTTCATCCCGCTACGTTACCTAGTCTCCGCGATCATCCGCGGAAACTGCACAAACCACCATCTGATCCGATTTGGGCAGAAACGCGTTTATCGCGTACAGTTAAAGAGCGCCATAACTCGCTACCAGATCACCACTAACGGAATCTACGGTGAATGGTTTAGTGAGTCACCTCGATGCTCTTTGGTGGCATCACCAAGCCTTCAACTTTCTATTAACTGATTTGTCATCATTAATTGGATGTTCCGAGTGCAATGAGGTCATTGTTTTTGCTTCATCCACGTCTCGAAACACTACGTCAACTCATGCTGCAACGACCCGCTTAAGGGGAACATTCACGGGATATGCCTATCTTGCTGTTCCCATTTGAACTTGTCTGGCATGCGCCATGCGGAGCAATTCATCACCTGCGTAGGCATCACTAATTCAAAATGTCAAGGCGATTTGGTGGAACCGGCTTTCTTAACACCAACAACGACAAGGGATAAATCATATTTACCGACTATGCAACGGTAGTTACGCGCGCAACGATTATTCTAGCTCTCGCAGGTTTGCTCTACAACGCGACACGGAACAAAATCTGTGCTCCACATGGCTACTGCAGGTGCACAACTGGCTACTTATTGTAGCGTACACAATGTACCCTGGCCCAATACAACAATACAGTTAATAAAGCACTCGTTTACAAACAGTAAGTTTACTAGCAACAGATTACGTTACAAATCGACTAAATGTATTAGGAGAACAGCTATTAGACTTTCATTTATTGTGACCGAGCTTGATAGCTATTCTTTACTCTTCCTATTTTCTGTTTCTTGTCTGTTGTTTAAATGCTCTACTGGGTTCGCCCGATTGGTACATCCGCGTCATTGTTAATGGACGCTCCTTGTCATGCCTTTCTCAGCAGCGCTGTTTGCAAGAACATATTCTATTGGTTTTTTTCTTCTCATTACTGTTCTACTTGGTTATGTTAAAGGAATATTTTGTGTCACACAATTATTGTACTAGTTTTCAACTTTTGGGTCTGCATTCCTTAGTCGCGTTTGGTTCGTGACTTTTGTTTAAACGTTTCATTTCGTCATTCTGATTGGCCAGTGCCCGTCACTGTAAATGGTCGTTCGCTTTACGCTTGGAGTCCAATGATACTATTTTTAGGGACTTACGTGATTCGCTCTTACATACACGGTTGCTTATTCGCCGTTGCATTTTACGTTTTTCCATCAGTTGGTTGGCTCAAGTGTACTTTAGTAGCTTCCCTTCATTTTGCCTTCAACTATATAAGCAACTGTGATTTCATGTATACAAGTCTCCTTCTGGCTCGTCTTTGGACTTCTTCTTGCGGTCGTGGGGTGAAGGCATCAGCGGCGACACAACAAAATGTACGACACGTCCGTAATTCTTTCTGACGTGATCGACCATTCGTTCACAGTGTTCAGGCGTAATCAAGGCCCCTGCTTCGGACACCGCACACTCGAGAATACAGAGCCGCCACTCTGTTTTACTTAAAAGTTCTTGAGGGTCCCCCCGGAGCATTTCGGCATATCTTCCCCTCATCCCCAGTTTGACATGTGCCTTTATAATGCTCCAGATTCCATCGATGGGGTTCAGTGCTGGAGAGTATGGTGCAAGACGTAGAAGTCTCTCAGAGCGATAACGGTCCTCCGAAAACACTTGCTCCAGGTTCGTGTGACGGGGTGCGTTGTCGCAATCCACAACGCAACCTCGCACAAACGTTGCTCCGTTGGTATCGAGAACTTCCCGCAGCCACCCAGAGCATCGCTGCTTGTTGTAGCTACCTCTCAAGATGGTACATGTTATCAAGCCACTTTTCGTCATGGCACCGACAAGGTGCACATTCGGTCCACGGCTGTTCGCCACCGTACATTGCGCTCGACTGCCACGTAGAGACCGGCCCCTGGTGCGACCACAAAATAGGTTGAAGTTTGTTTCGTCGATCCACACAGGTTGCCTCCCTTCGACCTCATAATCCATGAGCTGCAGTACGAACGATCTGCGTCGCTTTTTGTTCTCCAAGGTGTTCA
>OX104060.1:9170017-9259270 GCA_944474145.2 Dicrocoelium dendriticum | reverse complement strand
GCAGCAGAAGTAGCATCTCATATTTTCACCGCCTAATTGTTACGAATTCTTATTTTGCTAAGGTGGTTTATGTGAAGGTAACATTCAGTCTACAACAGCGTTGTCACTAACCCTTTTATCATTTGCTGGGATAACATTAAGCAACTGTCGAAGCGCCATCAACATTTGAACACGGTAGCCAGTGCATTATGCACTGCTGTCGAGATGTTGCAAACCACCAGCCAAAAACGTCGGCATCGACCCAATCTGAGCTGGCCTTTGTCGAAATCGACGAGGGTCATTAACATATTTCAAGGACACATGCACCGCAATGCGTCCTCACGTCGTATTCACACCTCCAGACATGCGTGGATGAGTAAATACAGTAGACGTACATGCCATTGGTGGGTCGGCAAATTAGTGCGTTCCAATCTACCCCTGACCAGCGCGGCGACTGAGCAAAAACGAAAGACTCTTCTCAAATGCACTGTACACCGGTATCCTAAGGTGGAACAACAGAACTTCACTCATCATACTCGGTCTGTGTTTTGTTGCATGTCGTGGTAACTGCCACATTGTGCTGGGTTGCGCTCAGCCAGTTCACTGTGGCTTGACGTGATGGACACACAAGTGTTGTTAGCAGGATTCTGTTGTTCGTTGCAGCTTACACAGTAGGCACAGTCATGGGCTGAGTGGAGATCAGCTGGTCCACGATGACTTGCATCTGCATCCTTTGGGCATGCTCGATGGTTACCAACGCAGTTTCGCTTGTCTCTTGGTGATACACAGAACGATAGACAGTTTACGGCGAATGAAGGGTCCAAACATGGTTGATTACGGAAGGGTTATACGCATCGAGTATTGCTAGGTGTTAGTACATGCCTCTCCACACCGTGTACTACGGGTTGCGCTTCTTGTTGTAACATGGCGAGCACGTATTGTCTGGTTAAACGATGAGATTACAGTCTTACACTCTTAGGCAGTGGACAACAAGGGTTAGTGTTTGACACGAACAATGAACAATGAATTTATACGGGTTAAGAAGCATTGGTTTACAAGTTCCGTTGGATAGTTGGTTGGGATATCAACATAACAATAATGATAATAAAGATAGTAAAATAGTTAATACTTTAAATATGAAAGTAAGGACTTATCGTTTACTTCGCTGTAGTCCTGCGATCCTCTTATATTCACAACACCCACAGTTAAGAACAAATAATTCCATGGTAAACTCCAGGTGTAGAATGGAGACGTAGTGTTAAGTAACAAAGTGTAAGTTGATGAGTGCATCATGCAACCGTTTTTTAAATACTGTTAGTGTCGTTGCATAGGCATAACTAATAATAATTGCGAAGCGATTTGCTGCAGCGTTCACGCTTTGTTTCCGCTGCAAAACCCCTTCAATCCGTAGCCTTATTGTTCGATCCAGTTAATAGCAAATAACGTTCCGCAATTACTCCACGTTAGGTCCCGGTAAACGTTATTTGCGCTTTCATCACGTGCTCTTTTATTCCGCATTGATCATCATTGAACGAGGTCAAGCAACGTCTAGCTGCATGCGTTCACGTAAAAGGCTGAACGAATTGGTCAACAGCCACACACTCCCCCCATTGCGATCAAGTAGGCACAGATCAGCGTTTGTTTTTTCCATGTCCATATGTAAGCCGCTATCCGCTGGCTTTCCTAACACAAAAACCACCAACGATAAATCATATTTACTGCCTATACAACGGTAGTAACGCAAGCAAATAATTTTCTAGCCCTCGCGGGGTTGTTCTATAACGGGACAACTAAATCGCGGAAGCGACGCGAGCATACGAAATACATTTCTTGGGATCCACAGGGCTACTGCGGGTGCACAAATGTTTACCTCTCGCAGCGTATAAGACGCGCCCTGACCCGATACAACGATAGAGTCAGAAAAGCACTGGTTTACAGACGATAAGTTTACTAACAGCGGAATATGTTACAAATCGACCAAATGAACAGGACGTCCGTAATTCTCCCTGACATGTTCGACTATTCGTTCACAGTGTTCCGGCGCAACCGAGGCCCGTGCTTCCGGTTGACTTTGATTTCCAATTCCGTCTTCAAGCGGGGTTAAAGTCTTACAGTCTTGGACGGTGGACAACAATGGTTGGTGTTTGACACGAAGATGGATACAACCAACGGATAGAGTCAGTTCACTTGCTAAGAGCCAGTTAACGCGTTGCACACCACTGTCCCTTGTTAGTTCGTCCGCCTGTGAGTGGGACCATGCTGTAATCAAATCAAAAGGAAAGATATGTCAACACCCGGTCGACCGATGACAACAGCCCTTGCCCAACACTTTATTTTGCGCTGTATAACGATTATGTAAAAGGCACTCAAGTGCAAGTAATTTGTGACTCATCGGAAATTGTACACGACTTTTCCAAGGCAGTTGATGAGGCCATCCACTCCGTTCTGCTACAAAAGATCAGTGCGTACGTTAACAGTGGTTCCCTGCTCACCTGGTTGCAAGTTTACTGGCATGGCAGAACAATCAAGGTAACATTAGCCGATGCCCATTGGGACAGCTAGTGTGTCTCCAGTGGTATGCCACAAGGATCCGTCCTTGGCCCACTACTATTTTAGTGTACACAAATGATCTCCCAGAAAATATTCACTCGCCCTGAAGTTAATTTTAATGCCACGCTTGGAAGTTTCGGAGGCAGTACTTGCAAAGCGAATCAACCGACGGGAAAGATTGGTCCAGATCTGTCCTGGCTATTTCATCCCGCTACGTTACCTAGTCTCCGCGATCATCCGCGGAAACTGCACAAACCACCATCTGATCCGATTTGGGCAGAAACGCGTTTATCGCGTACAGTTAAAGAGCGCCATAACTCGCTACCAGATCACCACTAACGGAATCTACGGTGAATGGTTTCGTGAGTCACCTCGATGCTCTTTGGTGGCATCACCAAGCCTTCCCTTTCTACTAACTGATTTGTCATCATTAATTGGATGTTCCGAGTGCAATGAGGTCATTGTTTTTGCTTCATCCACGTCTCGAAACACTACGTCAACTCATGCTGCAACGACCCGCTTAAGGGGAACATTCACGGGATATGCCTATCTTGCTGTTCCCATTTGAACTTGTCTGGCATGCGCCATGCGGAGCAATTCATCACCTGCGTAGGCATCACTAATTCAAAATGTCAAGGCGATTTGGTGGAACCGGCTTTCTTAACACCAACAACGACAAGGGATAAATCATATTTACCGACTATGCAACGGTAGTTACGCGCGCAACGATTATTCTCGCTCTCGCAGGTTTGCTCTACAACGCGACACGGAAAACAAATCTGTGCTCCACATGGCTACTGCGGGTGCACAACTGGCTACTTATTGTAGCGTACACAATGTACCCTGGCCCAATACAACAATACAGTTAATAAAGCACTCGTTTACAAACAGTAAGTTTACTAGCAACAGATTATGTTACAAATCGACTAAATGTACCACACGTCCGTAATTCTTTCTGACGTGTTCGACCATTCGTTCACAGTGTTCAGGCGTAATCAAGGCCCGTGCTTCTGACACCGCACACTCGAGAATACGGAGCCGCCATTCTGTTTTAAAAAATCCCATAGTATGATCTGAAAAAGTAAGCGAACATATGTTTTCGATAATTCATCTTCAGGCTTATACAATTATATGCAAAATCAAAATCAAAATGTAGACAGACATTATAAGTCGTTACTAGTGGCGCGAGTTATTTGGATGCTGAGAGCGCTGTCTGTTAGGACACGACAATCGACCGCGTTTGGCCTCGTGGGTTAGAGGTCACCGGCCGTTTGGTGAGTTTTGGTCGTACATTGGTCGTACGACACGGCGTCTATCCGAGAGAATGAAGGAACACCATCCGGTCGGGCTTACAAATAGAAGTGGAAGTACAGCGAACTCATCAATAGCCGCGCACCTAGCCGATACAGGACACGTGACAAAGTTCAACGATTCATTCAAACTAATCTACCAGGCCCCAAAGCATCGCTCGAACTGCGTCCGTAAGCGATTACTAGAAGCCGCTGAAGCAATTGCCATCAGGCTATATGAACCGGAGCTATGTGTTCAGAAGAAGTTAACTAAAGGCTTGGAACTACCCTGGCCCAAACGGCCGGTGACCTCTAACCCACGAGGCCAAACGCGGTCGATTGTCGTGTCCTAACAGACAGCGCTCTCAGCATCCAAATAACTCGCGCCACTAGTAACGACTTATAATGTCTGTCTACATTTTGATTTTGATTTTGCATATAATTGTATAAGCCTGAAGATGAATTATCGAAAACATATGTTCGCTCATTCTGTTTTACTTAAAAGTCCTTGAGGGTCCCCCCGGAGCATTTCGGCATATCTTCCCCTCATCCCCTGTTTGACATGTGCCTTTATAATGCTCCAGATTCCTTCGATGGGGTTGAGTGCTGGAGAGTATGGTGCAAGACGTAGAAGTCTCTCAGAGCGATAACGGTCCTCCGAAAACACTTGCTCCAGGTTCGTGTGACGGGGTGCGTTGTCGCAAACCACAACGCAACCTCGCACAAACGTTGCTCCGTTGGTATCGAGAACTTCCCGCAGCCACCCAGAGCATCGCTGCTTGTTGTAGCTACCTCTCAAGATGGTACATGTTATCAAGCCATTTTTCGTCATGGCACCGACAAGGTGCACATTCGGTCCACGGCTGTTCGCCACCGTACATTGCGCTCGACTGCCACGTAGAGACCGGCCCCTGGTGCGACCACAAAATAGGTTGAAGTTTGTTTCGTCGATCCACACAGGTTGCCTCCCTTCGACCTCATAATCCATGAGCTGCAGTACGAACGATCTGCGTCGCTTTTTGTTCTCCAAGGTGTTCATGGATTCTGCAATGGTGTGCAGTTTTTTCGTAGTTATCAGTCTTCCGTCCAAATACCTTGAGACAGTGCTATGACTGACTTCTATTTCGAATTCCGCCTTTAAACGCAAGCGAAGGAGTTCGAGAGTAATTGTTGGCTCCGCAGAAACCCACTCCACCAGCGAATCTACGTGGCTTTCCCCAAGTACCCTGCGACGACCTCCTCCGTGCGGTCGTATTGATTCCGTGGACTCGTGCGATCGAATCCAATTGCGGCACGTTTTCACCTTCACATGCAGAGTACGAGCAACCTGCCTCCAATCTTCTCCTTCCTCGTACGCTTTCATTATGACATTTTTCACCTCTATGGAGTGTACAGCGCATGGTCTTCTCCGGAGCATGGTGTTTACGATGACTGCACGTTAACAAGCAAACTGCTAATGTACAGTGCATTTGATAAGAGTCTTTCGTTTTTGCTTAGGCGCCGCGCTGGTCAGGGGTAGATTGGAACGCACTAATTTGCCGACCCACCAATGGCATGTAAGTCTACTGTATTTACTCACCCACACATGTCTGGGGGTGTGAATACGACGTGAGGACGCATATCGGTGCATGTGTCCTTGAAATATGTTAATGACCCTCGTCGAGTTCGACAAAGGCCAGCTCAGATTGGGTCGATGCCGACGTTTTTGGCTGGTGGTTTGCAACACCTCGACAGCAGTGCGTAATGCACTGGCTACCGTGTTCAAATGTTGATGGCGCTTCGACAGTTGCTTAATGTTATCCCAGCAAATGATAAAAGGGTTAGTGACAACGCTGTTGTAGACTGAATGTTACCTTCACATAAACCACCTTAGAAAAATAAGAATTCGTAACAATTAGGCGGTGAAAATATGAGATGCTACTTCTGCATAAATGAGTCCGGAACAATGTCTACCAGCTACTGGAGGCTCATCGGATCTATTTGCAAGTGCGCGGCCGCCTAAGGAGTTAATTCCAGCAGAATACAGAAATAAAAAGAAAGCTGAGTGCAGTGCCTTTTGAACAGATTTTATCAAATCTCATTTTATTCCATCAGCTTGGACAATTAAATCAAAATCAGTTTCGCAATGAGCATGAGAAGGAATTTTACAGTATTGGTATGGTAAAAGAATCCTAAAGTAGATAAAGAAGCGTTTAGGTCAAATCTAATCACCCATTTTAGAAAGAAAGGTGATGGAAGAATCCAGCGCGTACGATGCATTTATTTGATGAAGCCAGTCTGTTTACGGCTGAATATTCAAGCGTTGTTGGTGTATTAAGCATTTTATTGACTTGACTTGAGTTCCCCGCCTTGGCAGACTTGAATGTTTAAATATTCCTTATCGCCCAGATACGTATCCGGCCAATTTGGAAAACCTTAATATGCCATCGTACTAGAATTTTTGGTATTTTAAGTATCCATGGAAACTGTGTAAATAGATCACTGAGGATTCACGTTCAACCGTTTGTTCCACGGTCATGACACATTCAGTAGTTGCGAATGACTTAACAAGCGTAAAAGTATTGCCCATTAGTTAATTTCCGGTGGCCGGTGGGACTCTCTGGGACTCTTTTAACTTCCGATATAATTCCACGGGATGTACAGCTGAGCGGCTAATCGTACTCCCACAACGACCGAACAACAACAGATCATGGTGACGTGCTGGTATAGATTTGTTTTCCTATTTCGTTAGACTGCTGCTACCAAAAGAAATGCGGATGTTCTACGTGTGCCCTAAAGCTCGATCCACCTGAGTGTTGGCGAAATGTGGGTGGGTGAGATTTACTGTTTTATGTGAAGCTGCCGTTTGCACTAGTTGCAAAATACCCAAGACAAAATGAACCGTAATCGCTAGATCGTAGATAAACATACCATGGCATTCCAAATAGCCCGTCAATGCGTCGGCCAGAATTTCTTCCATAACTTTGGCGAACACCGGGAGAAGATGCCCGGGCGGTTATTGGCAGGCTGGTACCGACTTGCTCCCTTGTGAATAGGTTTGATGAAACCTAGTTTCCACTTTGACCGAGCTATGTTGCAGTCCAGAGATGGCTGAAATAATCCGGCTAGGTGCGTGATTGTTACCTTTAGTGCTTTTGGGGTGGCTATTGTCCACTCCGAAATGAAGACGAACTGATAAGCCATCGAATTACTTTTGTTGGCAAGTTAACCTGGTTTTTCCAGTTCAGCATTCTGCAATGTTCTCATCTTAGTCTAAAACCTGACCAGCAATGGTTTGCGAGGACATGCGTCAAACCGACAAGTAGTGAAGCATATTTGAATGGTGGATGCTACCAAACCCACAATGCGACCCGCAATCTCAATGTGGAACATGATTCGCACAGATTTGAAGCAGACAAGTAAATGCGAATCGTTAGGTATAGCATGTGAAGCACCGCCAATTACCAATGAATATCTTGCGAGCATCTACTATGCCGAAATTCTTCTGTCAAAAGGGGCAGGGCCTACACAAATCAAACTCTGTACCGCCTCCTAAATATTTGTGAATAAGGAATTGAAATGCACCACAAGTGCCGACGCATGGTCCCTCCTGGAAGTCAGGGACTGCCCGGCTGAACCCTTTAACATTGCTCCGTCATCTGTACTCCTCAAGTGCAGCGTCACTTAATGAATGATCCTCTTGTGGGTCGTCTTCGTTGTGGCTGGGATTTTTGAACACTGGTGCTGTTGCGTGAAATCAGCCATGATTATGACACCACGTAATCGGCGGCAGAACCCATCGGACTGTATTTATTCCTTAGTACACGTCAATGTCTAATGAAATAAAATATACTTGTCGAACCATTTTAGTTTCATTAGTGCAACCATCTGATAATTGAGGGTTACGGATCTTGCGCACAATCGTTTTCCATACTCCTTTAGGATTGCCTATATTGCTTCGATAGATGAATCTTGCTGTAGTGACCAGTCCACTTAATTTGTAGCTCAGGTAAGTTCACGGAAGCCAGTTTACAGTATTCCTAGGATGACTGCTATGGAAGCGAGTGTGACAGCAGCAGCTTTCGCCAAGCTAGGGCCACTGGATGTTCACTTGGTATTACTGGATTCATGCCTCACACTCCACGACAAGTTGTTAGCAACTCGTCAACTTCAAATTCATACATGAGGGATCTGATTGCGGTTTGGTGCGAGTCCACCAGCATACGTGTAGTGCTGCCCCAATCTCAGATATCATCTCCGCACTCTCTGCTTCCAGATCACTAGGCCTGTAGGGAATTTGAACCCTTGTTCTATTTCTTTGACGTGTCAAAAGGACGTATGAGCTGAAAGCGATTACGGTTCATTTTGTCTTGGGTATTTTGCAACTAGTGCAAACGGCAGCTTCACATAAAACAGTAAATCTCACCCACCCACATTTCGCCAACACTCAGGTGGATCGAGCTTTAGGGCACACGTAGAACATCCGCATTTCTTTTGGTAGCAGCAGTCTAACGAAATAGGAAAACAAATCTATACCAGCACGTCACCATGATCTGTTGTTGTTCGGTCGTTGTGGGAGTACGATTAGCCGCTCAGCTGTACATCCCGTGGAATTATATCGGAAGTTAAAAGAGTCCCAGAGAGTCCCACCGGCCACCGGAAATTAACTAATGGGCAATACTTTTACGCTTGTTAAGTCATTCGCAACTACTGAATGTGTCATGACCGTGGAACAAACGGTTGAACGTGAATCCTCAGTGATCTATTTACACAGTTTCCACGGATACTTAAAATACCAAAAATTCTAGTACGATGGCATATTAAGGTTTTCCAAATTGGCCGGATACGTATCTGGGCGATAAGGAATATTTAAACATTCAAGTCTGCCAAGGCGGGGAACTCAAGTCAAGTCAATAAAATGCTTAATACACCAACAACGCTTGAATATTCAGCCGTAAACAGACTGGCTTCATCAAATAAATGCATCGTACGCGCTGGATTCTTCCATCACCTTTCTTTCTAAAATGGGTGATTAGATTTGACCTAAACGCTTCTTTATCTACTTTAGGATTCTTTTACCATACCAATACTGTAAAATTCCTTCTCATGCTCATTGCGAAACTGATTTTGATTTAATTGTCCAAGCTGATGGAATAAAATGAGATTTGATAAAATCTGTTCAAAAGGCACTGCACTCAGCTTTCTTTTTATTTCTGTATTCTGCTGGAATTAACTCCTTAGGCGGCCGCGCACTTGCAAATAGATCCGATGAGCCTCCAGTAGCTGGTAGACATTGTTCCGGACTCATTTATGCAGAAGTAGCATCTCATATTTTCACCGCCTAATTGTTACGAATTCTTATTTTGCTAAGGTGGTTTATGTGAAGGTAACATTCAGTCTACAACAGCGTTGTCACTAACCCTTTTATCATTTGCTGGGATAACATTAAGCAACTGTCGAAGCGCCATCAACATTTGAACACGGTAGCCAGTGCATTACGCACTGCTGTCGAGATGTTGCAAACCACCAGCCAAAAACGTCGGCATCGACCCAATCTGAGCTGGCCTTTGTCGAACTCGACGAGGGTCATTAACATATTTCAAGGACACATGCACCGATATGCGTCCTCACGTCGTATTCACACCCCCAGACATGTGTGGGTGAGTAAATACAGTAGACTTACATGCCATTGGTGGGTCGGCAAATTAGTGCGTTCCAATCTACCCCTGACCAGCGCGGCGCCTAAGCAAAAACGAAAGACTCTTATCAAATGCACTGTATTTGGCTGCGTCTCGTTCTCCTATTTCCCTACCCTCCAATCGCCTGTGCCTTTGGGGTGCGCTGATTGGTTACATGCCCTTCTGTGGGTAGAGGAACACAGTCGCACATGGTGTCACCCCCGTCCACTGTGCACAGAGGTGTGTGAGCTCATGTTTCGGTTGCGGCGTCTCAATTGGGTCCATGCCACCGATATGCGTCTGAGGTCCTATTTGCTGAAGGCGCTTGGCCAATGAAACAGCCCCTACAAAGCCAGAGAGTGGTTCATTTCCGCATACCGAAGACTCAAAATGATTGCCCCGGAGGAGCAACCCTGTTGACCCCCAGGCCTAAATGTTTTGCCCGAATGTCCAACTTTAATGGAAAAAAGGTATAGAGTTGTACACCCTCTCTTCTCATCGAATGAGGGATGACCTCATCATGGCGCGCTGGATATTTCCACTGGTTGATTACCTCATGTTGTGGCCGCTAAGTGATCTGCACACATCAAGAAACACACAAGGAGACCGGATTTAAAGCGGATCGCTCCCCAACTCTTCTTCCAGCGGAGGGTGGTGAATATTTCGAACAACCTGCCTACAGACATAGACGAAGCAAAGTCGCTGCCGGATTTTAAGAAATTCTTGGTCTCGCACTTTGCCGACTTGAGATTTCTAGAATAAGCTGCATCATAATAGGTAGATTTTCTTAAAAGATTCTAGATGTAGCCACACAGATGCAACTCTACAAGTTGCATTTTCTCAGTATTCAGTATTGCGTATTCGTATCTTGCAGGCGGTTTTCCGATAAGTAGCATATGTCGATCGATAGGGTCTCTAATGTTCGGGCAATTGTTGCCTGTTGCACAAGCAGCAACAAAGCGCGCACGTTGAGACATGTCAGTCTCTTCGAGCATCAGGGGCTCCAGATAAACGGGTGAACCACCGCTGTCCGCTTGGTTTAACATGGACTACTCTACTGGACTGGAGCGACCCCGTGCGCTTACGTGTGGGTCGACAATAGAAGACATGCGGTTATTGAAACCAGATAAGTGAGGGCCAAGGGTTGGGCGATTGAAAACAGGGGGATAAAAGTGAAGTTGGAGCGGGACGATGAGAATGAAAAGCGCAAGACGGGAAGGCTTGAGCAGTAGTATTCTTACCCCTATTCACCCTGCTCAATGCAGCAGATAAGGCGCCGTTTATTATCCTCAGCGGCGGCCAGAGCATCAAGAAAGCATATGGAGTAAATTTCATGGAGCAGCTTTTCTGGTTTCATGGTCAAACCCGACAAAGAGCTTCTGTCAGTAGAGAATATGCTGCGAGACTCCTCTACGCTCAGTTTGTTTTACTGTTCCAATGTGTTGTAGTATGAAGGAGATAGATAGATTAACGGCGACACTGAGACGCTGCAAGTAGAAAACGCACCATGAATAAAGGGTCAGTGTAAGGTAGATATCTTCCTACTGCGCGACCAGAGTCGATAGTCTCTTCCGTAAGATTGATGGAAGTATACACATGAGGCCTACACAGGGAGGTGACCGTACCGTTGTAATCCCTTTAGAGGTCTAACTGTGCTGTCACAATGAATATGTGTACAACTTCACGAGGTAGTGGTTATCAGTTACGTGAATGCAAATGATGGTGTCGAATTTCGTCCACATCCACAGCGATGTCAGCAAACACAAAAGGGCGCGCGACCTCACTGGTTTCAGCTTATGTGGATGAATAAGCACACAGATCCGTCTAAAAGAAAACAGATCCTGACCCAAGGAGAAACGCAGAAAGCTAGTTTCTAGAGCATCGTTTTCAGTCATGAATTCAATCAACATTCGCATCGACCTCGATCCAGCATAATAACCAAAAACCGAATGATCCAGAAGGATTAAAAGCATCAGCTCGAATGAACCCAATCCACCACTAAAATAATGAACGGAACAGCCAATGTGAGCCCAAACTTCTGATCTAAGCCTAGTGCACTAGTCTGGGTGCGAGATTCCCAACCGTGTCGTAAAAATAGTTTTGCAGTCAATGGTAATGCACAGAGTACAACTGTAGAACGCATAAATGACCAATCAGAACAATATCAGCGTAAAGGCCCAAACGCCTATATGCTAAACGGAGTAGTGACTGACGATATTCAGCCATATTCTCTTCTCCGAAATCAAGAGGTCGGTTTTAGGTCGGTTGGCTACGAGCATCCTCCAGCGCAGACCGTTTGATGCTCGACTGATCACATTGGACTTACTGCTCTGCTGTGCTTTGTCCGAATTTATTGGATAAGCATTTCAAGCTGCTTGATAAGCCGCTGAAACAGTTGTCTTTCTATAATAGTAGGCTAAATCCGATGGAGGTCCAAATTATATTTTCTACTCATGTTAATTCCTGTACAAAACTCATTTCGAATATACCAACCCATAGCAACCGTCTGTACGGTGGGCCAGCTTGCCGTATAGTCAGTTTATCTAGTACACCATAGTGTAGAGCAATAGATGCCAGCATGTGAACTCACACTTCTCTGATCATTTCATAGAGAGCTAAACTTCCACTTGACTCGAACCTTATCGTCAGATAGATAACTGTTAAGGTTTTACTTCACAGATAATGGTTTTCGCTGCTACTTTATGGCTGTTGCCTTGTGTATCACTTTGATGATATGAGCGTGATAGCTGAAGCTCACTCCTCCAGGGTGAACAGAAATGCGCCCTTGAGTTCAGAAAATCGGACTCCTGTTACACCGAATAAAACAATACATCCGTGCCCCGACACCATTTGTAATATCATCCACCCTATATTCCGTCCTCCAATCATGGAATTCCCACCGCATTTCCCATATGCTCTAACTACCGTGGATGAACGTAAGCCGCATGGAGTAGATGATGACTGGATTGGGACATAACGATTCCAATCAAAACCGGCCAACTCGGCACCCACCAAGCGTATACAGAAACAGCATCGCTTGGAGGTCAATTGTGAGAGGCTAACAGGTGAGGAAAATCGTTAATGTGCACCGACCATCGCGGTGGCTTAACCTTACTATTTCAATGTTCCGCGGCCATTTGAGTGAGGACGAAGGCATTGGACTCCCGACGGGGGTTAATGTCAGCCAACGACACTGCGGTTTGTGAGATTTTGCTGAGAGCATCGCAATTTGCAGACCCAAGCAAGAGTCCCTGAAGAGGCAAAAACATCCGTTTTGTGTTCTTCCAAACGGTCCACGGCTGTCAGCATAGCTTCAGTTGAGGTGAATTCCATGTATGCACATTACTCTAAGGAACAGACAGCGCGTTGACCTGACTGTTTATCCTGTCACAGGTTAAATGGTGGTTTCCATTTTGAACACACTGGTATTGCCTCAGGTTATACCCTGAAAATTTACACAGCCATTCCGATTGTTGCTATGCGTCAGAAATTAGAGAAGCAAACGAAGCTGCATAACTTCAACCAGAAAGTGCATTACATACAGGTGCCGAGTCGTAGAAATGGAGTTCAGCCATTGACTGACTGGGCATAGACGCGACAACTTTCGTGGAACAATGTACCGATTTATGTCGGTTCGACCATCTTCAATTTGTAGAGTGGGCCTTCTCTCACTAAGCAACAGTAAAGGAAAACGAGGTGAATGTCTACTGTGTGTGTTAAATCAGACAGAAAGTTCGAATCGTTTACATTGTGGCGACGCTTGGAATCACCCGAACATTGTGTAGGGTTGAAATTATCAGACAAATCCGCGAACTGGAGCCGCATATCAGTAAACTGTTGACCTTAAGTCCAACGTACTAGGTGCTCCGTTGGTCGCACTGCTAGGAAGCCCGAGATCCACAGCTGCTCCGTCTGTTACGATACTCCTCATTAGAACATAATGAGATACATCCATCTGGTTGGCTGGCTGGTTCAAAACTAGGTTCGTGACATCCTTGAGGAAAAGTTTAACCTCGTTAGAAAGCCTGTCAAACATGTGGCCATGACAGTATCAGTCCATCGGCTCTCGCTGTGTACAGATGATCTAGTTGAGCAAACAGTTTAAAACAATTGAAGATGAAGGAGATGGCACAGAAGCAACCTAAAATTTGTGTACGCAGTGTTTAATAGCGAAGAAAAAGCCTCACATTAATTGTCTCGCTGTATCGCTTTCGCCATCGGTCGTGGTAGTTCCGCTGTTCTCTTAACTCAGCTTCACGTTTTGCCAAACGTTGCTCCACGCGTAAGATGACAGATTCCAAATGGGCCGCTTTCTTCTCTGTAGCTGCAAGCCGACACACGGCTGTGGATTCGGAAATCTAAAAAAATTAGCAAGGAAGCCGATGAACTTGTGTTGTTATTTCCTCCCCTACAACAAAACAACGAATGGAAAAGCGGCAAAGGAAAAAAAGAGGAAAATGGATGCGGCTTAAAGTGTTTGAATCTAGAGACAACCAGTGGTTATGCTGTACATTCAGGTAGAATTGCTTCCACGCGCAGCATCGGTTGTCGCATGGGACATTAAAGTTTCCACCTAAATGTACCGACTGGAAGCTCCCAAGCGATCGCTGGCCGATACGATGGCGTCCGCTTTCGGATAACATGGTTGGCTTAGCTCAACTGAGCAAACAACCTTCTTAATGCACACAGCAGCGATTTTATTTCGAATTATTTTAGTCTTGTCAATTGCAATTTATTACGCTACTTGCTCGTCTCTTAAAGCAGTGCGGGATTTAATGAAGACGGAGCGGTTCACTCTTATCGTACTGGTTCTACATTTTCATTGATTCCGCTCACAAAGAGCCACATCACTCAGATATTGCCGGTGAAACACATTAGGTATGGCTAAGGTAGGCGTGCATCCGAGAAGTAGCTATCTGGATGACATAAGCACATTGAAGCGGATACTTCAACTTGTAGTTAACCGAGAGAGTATTAAGAAGATTTTTCGCTACCACTTTTGCAAACCTATTTTCTGGAAGACAGCACTGACACGACTGCGTGATGCGATACATCGTTTTCTCTTGTATCCTCGATTACGACAGGTAAGGACAATATGCCATCTACAGAACGAACTGACAGCTCATTGTCTGACGATTCGATTGGTAACATTTGCCTCCAGACTGGGGCATATCACTGTGAATGAAGACGTCTGTGGAACAACTGCGTCTACCGGGTAACCATCATGGGGGGGGGTGGGGTGGAGATTACGCTGCAACACCTACTGCTTCATCCACACATCTCATATCCCAGTGAGAGTGTCCACTGTTGTCGCCCTAAGATAACGGAGTTTGAGTGATGTTATGACTGCGTCATGTTAACACCAAGAGGCTGCGGGTGCAAAGTGCATTCGAGGAATCAGGTGTATAGGGGGGGTGCCAACCACAGGCAGCCAGGGTGGCTAGAGGACCTTGCTCGTTCCATGATGGAACTGTCAGGAAGACTGTGTCCCACATAAATGGAAACGATGACAACCTATGAGTAGGCACCTTACCGACGTTCACCTTGAAAGCAGCCAATTGGGATATATCACTCGGAAGGAAGAACTATAGTACCGCGTCAGTCGTCCAAGTTATGGATCAAGTAAAGCAATCCGATACACCATGTGCATCTAACGTTCCACATTAACTCAGTGCTGTCGAAATCATCGACCGATTTGGATGCCGATACGCATTGGGAACATTAGCTCGTCTATGCTGTACGACTCCTCTCAACTGTTGCCTCGAAAATCAGTCAACCTGTTGAGCTGAAAACGAGTAAGTCGAATGCACTTAATGACGAGTAGATTAACTTGTCATGGTACAGCTGATTCGATGGCATGATTGCTCCACACAGAACGCAAACATGATATTAATGATAAGTAGGGGAAAATGATTGTAACTGATAGTCCAAACATTGCAAATGTGAAAGCAGATGGAATGAGTATTCATTCTACAAATAAACTTGTCCTTGCAAAATTACTGCACTAGTGCATAGCATTAAAAAGCAGCTAAATTGGTGCCGCCGCACGGCAACCCCTTAGCCCAATCCCAGGCTGCAAGTCGTCAGTTACCAGGTCTTGACTTAGACCTTCCGAGATGACATCTCGACATCCAACACACTGAAGTGAACCTACACAGCTAACCCGGTGATCTAGCTAAAGTTAGACCGCCGTCTGTGAACTTACTTGCAATCCCGTCACTTGTCGATGTAATCTGGCTACGACTGCGCTGTGCTCATCTTTGGACTCAAGTTCTTCCAGCTGTTGTCGCAAGGTCTCAACTTCTAATTCGTGTGCCTTGTTTTGTTGCTCTATATTCTGTGTTTGGAAGACGGAAATTAGCGCAATTTCTTTTAACTGCTCCATCTCATGACGCAGACTGATGTTGGCAAGTTCCAGCTCTTCTACCCTCTTTTCCATTGCACATGTGACTGACCTTGGGACGGCATCTGTGTGAACAAGTTCATGATTGTAGATGATTCCTTATGCGGCAATAGTATCCAGTTAGATTACATACAAATAAAGGGGTACTGCTAGTAAGTAAGACACCTGATCGAACCACATTCGGAATGCGCGTCATTTTTAAGCAGATTACGATTCGACATATTGTTAATAGCCTCGCTCAGCCCCATGAATGAGAGACGGTGCAGGTTCGGATAAAATTCCCAACATTGTCGTCCGGGGAGTTTCGAGCGTTACTGGTTTGTGGCCCATGCATTCAAATCGTTCCCTTTCACTTAAGCGCAATCGTTCAATGTACTTTTGAACCAAAGATCCAGTCCCGCGCCCTTCAGTTGGTTGCCGGATGTCTTGTGATGACTAGTTTTAACAGCTCATCGGGGTAGAACAAACGATCTTGTGTAACATTTATACTGTCGCATGGAGCATCCGCTTGCAACAATATGCATAAGGTATAATGTGATTTCATTGAAGCTGCATCACGCAGATAGTGCCTAGATAGCACTACAAATGTGATCTACCTGGAATTTTTGATGGCTTTCGATCGTCTAGACCAGTGGATACTACTCTCCAAGCTCTAGCATTACAGAATCAGCGACTCCCTTTTAAGCTGGATTGCCAACTTTCTACTTCAACGGCAATTAGTGATCAGAGTTTGGAGCTCTTTATCTGACCCTATACAAGTCGAGTATGGTGTGCCCCAAGGCTCAGTTCTAGGTCCACGTCAGTTCGAGTAAGCACTCGAAGAGTTTGGGGGCGAACTCAATTAACGACGGCTTGCAAGGAAGTCGCGGCTGTAAGAGTCAATCTCTGTCCTTTGTACCCTGGTAACAAGTATATTGTTGTTTGGTGAGCCGTGCTATATCGCAGGTATATCACAGTTATGGACGTTCACTAACGTAACCAATGGCCCTGTGACATAAATCATTAAATTCCAAACACACATTCATTGGAGGACTCATGGAGAATTATCAATGTTGAAGAGTCCCAAGATGATAAAATGCTCATTTAGCAAATTCCAGTGATGTGGTAGACTGACTGTAAGCTGACTGCGACTTATCTTTTCTACGCATATCGTTTAGGTACCGGAGCGTGCTTTCTCTGATGTGAGGCCGCACACTCTTTACCCATCGCACCCACCTTGCCATCATTCTGCAGACTAGCTGGAGGTGAGAAATGCCGCAGCTAACGTGCCGAAACACGATACTGCAAGGTATTCTTAAAAACAGAATGAAGATTAATAAGGAGTAAAAGTACAAGCTAGAAACAATAACTATTATTCTTTGTTATTATTATGCATTAAAAAGGAGTTCCTCGTGCGGATGCGCGGCTACGGATGTTGCGAGGTCTCGCGTACCTGGGCAAATTCGAAACGGTGGCAAATCACAAAACCTCAACAGGTCATCAGCCGAATAATGACAGTTGTGTTGGGAGAGCGAATGCGTATAGCATATGTCCTCCTTATTAGAAGGGGTAGAGTAGTTGAGGAAGAGAAAGATCATTTTATTTATAGTGTCGATCCTTAGTGCTCGTTCAGAGTTGCCTATCCTACGGTTAGACCCTGTATGCGCCAGTACGGCGGTGCAATCAATACAACTTAATCGATGATTATATGACGCGGATGAAAGGTGCGAGGGAACACAAAAACCATTTGACGGCGTCGAAGTACTAGAGGCGCTTGGTAGACCAATGGGTACACTATGTAGAAGGAAGAGCTGCTTCAAAATTATTGATGCGACCGCAAGTGGGCCACTTGAACTGTCATAAAGTTGGTCATATGTGAGCGTTGTGAAACAGCATGAATATGCTTATACGCAAAATAACGTCTCCTAGCATATACATAACACCAACTTTGTTGCTCATTCCTGTGTTGTGTTCTGTTAGCTGTGCAGTAAGCACGTTACTTCGTTCAGTGTACACCAGTACGCAGTACCGACGCTTCACTGCCGCGCAAACACCGCCAGTTGCACGTCCGCTAAGGATGTTTCGAGGATCGCCCGGTCACTCTACAGCCTCGAACCGGCGCCCTCGGATTATGAGAAAAGCTTGTGATCCTTAGGTCTACGGGGAAGTCAAGCGATGACGTAGTCAAGCGCAATGATCCTCACTGCTAACTTAGCGTCCGTTGGTGTCTTCCGATTGCCGGGCTGGAATACGAAAAGAGAGGAGCACGTTTAGTTGGATATGATTGTTTACATGGCGAAGAGCCGACCTTAATGGCGTTTGTACCGGGAGTTCCTTCATTCCCTTCCCCGCTTAGCTTCCTCTTAAACGACGATCTGATATCCGTTGTATAATCTGATGAGCAATGAACAGTGCTTTATGCAGGGTAAAAAAAGCAATTGCTTGACAAGTCCCGCAGGATGGTGCGGGTAAAACTACAATTAGCAAAATATAAGTGAGTTGTCTGTTTGAGCGTTTATCTAGCAGATACGCTGCTAAATAATAGTAGTGTAATTGGAAATTGGATCCGAACGACGAGGCAACATGCGGACAGTTATAGTTGATGTACTCGGTGAGAAAAGTAAATACGCCTCCTCAAGTTTTATATGAAATATTAATCTGTCTTGAAGGGATACTTAATATATTCCAAAGGAACACCGCTCAGGTAAAGAAGTGTTGGGAGCAAAGGGCAAGATCTAATCGTCCTTTGAGAATTTCCAAGGTAGTGGAAGAAACAACGAAGTTTGGAGGAGAGTTCCAGGGTTGGTTAACCTGAAGAGCAAAATAATTCCGTCGGCATTCCAGACGGCTAAACTGTGCACACAATTTAAGAGAGTTACCCCTGAGATTGATGTTATGGCTGATCTTCAGCAAGTGACGGCGTACGTGATTAGGGTCACTCAATATTTGATAGATTAATATGGGATCGCTGCGCAGCTTTCCGTAGTGGCCACTAAAAACTCCCAGTGACTTCAGCCTTTGATGGTAGAACAGATTTCGTAGACCCTTGCTGTTCTTTGTGGCCTATCGTTTGGGTTTATCTAGTACTTCTAAGTCGCGTTTTAACCAAGATTTCTAGGGTTGGATGGCGTATTCAACGTGAGGGCACACGTAAGCATTGTGCAGTATGGGGTAGATGAATGGGTCGAATCTTCAGAATAATCTCCACAGCAAGCCGACGTGCTGGTTTGCTCTATTCGAAGCCGCCTCTGATTGTTTTGAACAGTTAAGCTCACATTTAATGAGCACACCAAGTTCGCGTTCTTGGGAAGATATCTGCAATACACGTGATCCAAGTCTCTGCACGTAGTTATGTCTACAGCGCAATAGAACATAGTGACGTTGTTCCACATTGAACAGTGGTGTATTCAGAACTGACCAGATCGAAATTCTGTTGAGTTCACGCTGGAGCTTTCGTGGTCGTTCGGTTCTCTGATCACTCGCTATTACTTGATATCAACGGCGAAGAATAGAAAATCCAAGTAATTTCTCTCGCCAGATGGTTTGTGGTAATCCGAAATAGCCGGGGCCCGAGCACTGAGCCTTGTGGTACGACGCACTCCACTTGAATTGAGTCGGACAGGGATTCTCGTACTCTCACTTCCAACCGACGTTTATGCACGAAATTGCTTATCCAACGCAGCAGTAGGTCACCAACGCCATAGAGCTGACGTATATGGAGGAGAATTCGGTGGTCTAAACAATCAAACGTTTTTGAGAAGTCCAAGTAAATGACATCAGCTTCTGCTCCAACATCAACTGTGTGCAATTAGCAGATTCGTAGTGTAGCGAGAACGACAAGACAGGGGGTAGACGTTTATTGCACACCGAAAATGGGCACATGAGGGTCTCGCGCGCGCCATCGAATATCGACTAGCTTTCCGTCCCACAACGCAACACAGGTACGGATGTTGGAGACGAGCCAGTCCTTTCGCCTCGGGAGCTCTGACTTGGAAGATCTGCCTTCCTGTTTTCGCCTCGATCCCCACTTATCTGTACCCAATTTGGATCGGCCAGGAGTCGTTCGAGAGCTCTCGACTTGCTTGTTCTGGGCTGTGTCAATCGGCTCGGCGTCGGTCCTGTGGGCTGCGCTAGCGGCGTATATGTCTGATTTATTGCGCTGTCCACATATTCCCGCTCCGTAGTTCCGGGCCCAGGCTCGTCGCTAGCCGTCCTTCTCGATCCGCTCTCAGCTAGCTCCGAAGAGCTCCCCCGAGGCATTCTTGGAAGCGGCCCATCTACACCCGCCCCTCCTCCAGGACCTTTCTTCCTCTCGTACCATGGTCGCAGGAGAGCAGCATTCACCCAACGTTTCATTCCTCTGCAGTCGATTAAGAAGTTGCCCGCTTTCTGGTCGATAATGGTGTAGGGGCCTTTCCAGCGTTTTCTGAACTTGCTTGCGCCCGGCCCGTCATGATCCGGCCGATCGTTGTTCCGTAACTTGACTTGTTCTCCAATCCTGAATGGCCTCCACTTGTGAGCCTCATGCCTGGCGTCGTAATTTCGCTTATTCCGCGCTTGTCGAGCTTTGGTTTCGCTTCTAGCTTTCCCTCGCAGTCGCTCTTGATGCCCAGCTGGATGTTCTCGCTCGCCCTGGTTGGGTAGGCAAGTATCGAGCGCAATCCGTGGTTCTCTGCCGAACAGTAATTCGAATGGCGCGACCTTGGTGGTTGGTTGCATGCTGGTCCGATACGCGATCAGAACCTGAGGCAAAGCATCTTCCCATGCCAACTTCGTGCAGTTTATCCACGTCTTCAATGTCCGGTTGAACCGCTCGGTCATGCCGTTGGTTTGTGGGTGGTACGGTGAAGTTCTCCGTCTCTGGATGCCCCACTTGTCCAACACTGCCTTAAACGCTTTTGACTCGAAGCAGGGCCCTTGATCCGTGATGATACAGTAGTGCATCAGCGCTTCTGTCGGAGTCCATGTTGCTCTGGTGTTATCATCTCGTGATTGTCAAGATACTGCATAAGTGCACCAGCTATTATAGACTTCATAAACTCGGAAAGCAAAGGGAGCAGCGTTCCCAGACGGTAATTGGTTCAGTCTCTGCGATTATCTCCCTTGTGAATAAGAGTGATGACCCATCGCTTCTATAGTGTTGGAATATGATTCTCCAAACTGCGCTGATAGAATATAACCAGAGGTTCCGCCAGATCAATAGCTGCTGCCTGTAAAGCCTTCAGTCGAATGTTATCGACACTAAGAGAGTTGTGAATACGCAGTGACAACAGTATTTTTGACACACTTTCTGCAGTAAAAGTGACATTGGATAAAGCTACCGGTGCGATAATAAAAACAGGGCAACCCTCGGACCCGTCACTCTCTGGGACGTTTGTGAGTGATGGAAACTTAAGGGATCGGCTGCTTCCGTTGCTGCTCGCGTCCACCCCACAGTAATGATCATTGCTGGAATTCCACGTTGCACCTAACGTCGGCCATTAACATGCCTGTATAAGAATTAGCGGTTCGTGCAGAATCGCTTCATTAACTCCTGTCGATGCATCATCTTGTCCTCGCAAATCCAACTCACACAGAAGTGACGCTGTGCCCCATAGGCAGTCCAGGTTTCGGAATTCGGGGAGTACCTGTGGACTCTCCAAGCTAAGTCCCTCAAGCACATGCGTCTGCGTGTTCTGCTCCTCAGAAATGACTTCATTTTCCTTTGACGATGGAAGGATTTCTTCGCAGTCGTGTGCGTTACCAGTGTGCTAAATGTCCTTGTGCGTGTGTCCCAGGAAATTTCTGGGGAGCATTCAGGTAAGTAGGTCCAAGATACCTCCTTAACAAGTGCGGATAACACGTTGTAGTGCGTGCCAGTAAACACTTTTCATCTTCCTCCTCAGGATATTCCGCGTAACATACAGAGTTAAACAGTAGAGTCACATGGTCATGGCGGCCCAGTCGTGTGCTTGTAATTATTCCGTCGACTATGAGTTCTTCGTTGGTGAGCACAAGGTCAAGTATCGATGGCTTGTAAGCAGTTCGAAATTTGCTGGGAGAGGTCACGTAGTTGTACACAGGGTAGCTGGAAATTAGCCATTGTAAACAGGCTTGGAACTGCTTATGTATTTCCCGATCGTGAATATTAAAGTCGCTTGCGATGAGAATGTGACTTTATGTCTTGCTCAAAGCAACCTGAAAAACGTGGTTTAGTTTGGAGTCCATTTCATACGTGGAGTTCGATGGACGGTAAATCACTGCTATAAGACATGTGTCTGTTCCGCAACCATAGCCGGCACCAAAGCGAATCTGGTGCGCGGATCTCTGGGCGGGCAATAAGAGCACATCGGAGGTTAGCCTTGTAATACAGAATTATTCTACCAGCACTATCAGCTCTGTCATTCCGAAGCAGTGACATACCAGGTAAATTGACTTAAGAGTCTGATATCTCAAACCTTAACCTGGTCTCCGTAATCATAATGAGATCCCGCGGTTGTGACGCCTGCTGTTCTCTAACTTTGACGAGCTTGCTAAGAAGAGCTTGCGCTTTACTATACAAACATGCTAGTGATTTTGGTCTTAGCAGTGTGTGGGTGCATGACAAATTCATGTTTAGTTTTAAGCCGACCGATCGTCGGTTGCACATTTTAATGAATTGCTGATAAATAGTGACCATGCACCTGCTATCTTTAACCTAATCTCGGTAGGCAACTTGGAGTGATGCTTCTACCAGCTATCCAATAGGACCTCCGTCATTCCTTCGGAGTGTGGCACGACTTGCAATATTTTTGGACCGCAGCCCTTGTAGTTTGGAGACGATGGAATCCTCGTTAGTGATTTAGCGATCACGTTGTCCAGAGAGAGTGCTTCATGGATGCAGCACCACTGCTCACGGTCATGTTTTTGTGCTTCGTGATCAGGAGAGCCCAGTAGTGCAGAAACATCATGAACAAATACGGTTTTCTTGCTTTCGTACATAGAAGTGCCGCCATGCTATCCTTTTTCCTTTGATCGTCCGCTCCAAGGAATTTCTGGTAATATGCGTACCCCGCTCGATGACTTGCGAAGATGAACTATCGAGAGTAGGACTATCTCTGTTACTACAGTTGAGTTCAAGGTTACTCGAAGAAATCGTGGTTTGCCGTAGTGCACTGAACTTATATGACGCGCTACGCGCCGTAGCCCAGTTGGTTCTACCTGAATATCAGTCGCATCGCAGATGGAATTCCACTGGTTACAATCATCTACCAATTTGCTTTTTATTGTGCCAGCTCTAGACTCAGGAAGCTTAGTGCACACGACCGTTACGAGCTGTGGTTCTGTTTAGCAAATGTCGGTTTGTGTGTTGCGGCTGGTAACTGAATTTTTTGACAGGTACTTAAGGAACGTTGTGAAAACGGCGTGGCAGCGCACGTGCTTGGTGCAGAAAATGGGGGGACAGGTGTCTTCTTAGACGATTTTATTGTGGCGATCGATGCGTATGTTACCCGGCTCTCGACTGCCGGTGTTGTGACCAACTCATGAGATGTGGAATCTAAGGATGAGTTAGTAGCAGTCAGGTCGGATGTAATTTGCCTACTTAAAGGGTTAATAATTGTCGAAGTAGGTGACGCAGATGCCGTTGGGCCGTTAGCAAGCCTGACTTTCGCCTTCGACTTAGGGACAAAGCTCTGAGGGGTTTGCTGTAGAACAAGATCGGTGTTGTTAGATTCTAATGGCACAGCCCTGAAGCTCACCATATGCTGGACTGCATTAGTTAATTTTTCACACTTTTCACCAGCGTTATATTAGTTGATTTTTGTTTTACTTGTATTCTGTAATGTGTACTATCTGGCTGTTTCATATATCGTGTCCAATGAACAATGATTTATAACGGGTAAAAAAGCAGGTGCTTGACATGTCCCGTAGGGTGTTTAGCGTGAAAAAAAGATAGAGCAAGGGATAATGGAGTCGTCAGTTCGGGCGACTACAGATGTAACTGCACTGTCGTATAAAGGGAGTTTGAAATGAGAATGTACGCACACAAAGCAAAAGGGGAGTGGTTATTGATCACATCATAGGTGAGAAAAATAAATAGATAGCAAGGACAACGCTTACTCATGTGCAACTATCTTGGGTCGACAGGATACAGAAATCCAGTTTCCATAGTAGTAGCGTTTATCAAATTTCGTGCAAGGGGTTTGGAGTGACTCATTCTCGAGTAGGGTTATGGCACTATCCACTGTCTGTTGTGCATTAGTGCCAGCATCCGGTGGTCATGGGCTATAGCACGTAGTGTAAATGTGACAGAGTATCATCAAGGCGTTTTTTGAAAAGGGATAGGGTGGGTGCATTAATTACATGTTCCGGGAGGGCGTTCCAAGGCTGTGACACTCGAAGGGAGAAATAGTTTCGCCGACATTCCAGGCGGCTGTACTGCGTGACTAACTTAAACTGGTGACCTCTTAGCGAGGTGTTTTGACTGAGTATTAGAAGGGAATGGCATGGGTGGTTGGGGTTTCTCAGGATCTGGTACACCATCATGAGATCGCCCCTTAGACGCCGATAACATCCACTGTATATTTTGAGGGTCTTCAGCCTGAGTGGGTAGGGGAGGCTGGTCAAACCTCTGACGCTCTTCGTTGCCCTACGTTGTGCAGTATCGAGCGCGGTGAGATGGTGCTTGAGCCAGGGTTGCCACGCTTGTATAGCGTATTCCGCGTGCGGCCTCACGTACGCACTAAGCATTTTTGGAAAGACTGAAGAGTCAAACTTCCCGAAAGCTCTGCGAAGAAGGTCAAGGTACTGGTTTGCTTTCTTAGATGCCTTTTCAATCTGCCTCGAACAACCGAGGTCATCTTGAACTATCACGCCGAGATCGCACTCGTGAGAAGCCCGCTGTAGAATTTGTGGTCCTAGGCGGTACTTGTGCATACTCTTGTGCCGTATACTGAGAACTTTGCACTTGGTGACGTTGAAATGCAACATGTTCTCGATGGACCATGTGTACGCTTTGTCCAGGTCCTCCTGTAACACTGTGTGATCCTCCACTGCAGCTATAGTGCGCCATACCTTTAGATCATCAGCAAATAGCAAACAGTTAGAAGATAGCACACTCGCGAGATCATTTATGAAAACCAGGAACAGGCGGGGTCCAAGTACCGAGCCTTGAGGTACGCCGCACTGAACTTCGATGGATTCAGACAGGTTGCTTCTAACCCTCACATTCAGGTGACGTTGCACGAGAAAGTCTCCTATCCAGCCCAGAACAGGATCGCCGATTCCATATTTCTGGAGTTTGTGGAGGAGAATGCGATGGTCTATACGGTCGAATGTCTTTGAGAAATCCAAGTAGGCCGCGTCGACTCCTACACCAGCGTCCACAGATTCCGTCCAGCTTGCACGAGCAATCAAGAGATTAGTGGTACAGGAGCGATTTTGGCGAAATCCGTGCTGCTCCGGAAAGCGATTTTGTTGTTCTCCAGGTACCCCATCAAATCCTCAGCTACAATGGACTCCATAATCTTGGAGATCACAGGAAGTAGTGTTATCGGGCGATAATTTGCTGGTTCAGCATGACTGCCACTTCGGTAGATTGGCGTGATGATTCCGTGCTTCCACATCGTGGGGACGTGCATCTCGTTCAGACATCGTTGAAAGAAAATTGCTACTGGTCCTGCCAAACTCATGGCAGCAACTTTCAACGCCTTCGGGCGAATGCCGTCCGCACCCGGGGAGCTGAACTCGCGCAGAGACATCAGCCTCCTCAGTACAGCTGCGGAGGTGAACGATATGTGATTAAGCCCTGATGGCGGCGTTATCTGCTTAGGCAGGATGTATGATGATTGCACGCTTTGGAAGGTACGGCCAAATTGTTGTCCAAGGAGGTTGGCCGCCTCTTGTGCGGTTTGGGCTAATCCGCATGCTGTGTGCAGAGCAGGAATACCGCGCTTAACACGGCGCAAATTGTTTACGTGTCTGTATAGCAGTTTGGGATTGGAGCAAAACATTTCCACTAGACCTTGTTGGTTCTTCAGTTTATCCTCCCGGACGAGTTTGACACAGTGGTTCCTTTGCATTGTGTAGACATCCCAGGTATGGTCGTTCGGGGAGGCTATGTAGGTGTGCCATGCCAAGTCCCTTAATGCCATACATTTACGTGTCCTGCTCCTTACGAAAGACTTCATCCTTTTAGGCCGGCAGAGTTTGGTTTCAGATGTCCTTGCCACGAGCTTGGTAAATATGTTGACGAATTCACCGCAGGCCACCTCAGGGGTTAATTCAGCTAAGAACGACCAGCTGGTTGCATCAATGAGGTCGGACAGGTCGTCATAGTTGGTTACGACACGATATTCCTCGGCATGCTCTTTAGGATAATCCGCGTAGCACATGTAATGAAACACTAGCGTCGCATGATCACTGCGGCCCAAAGGAATATCGGTTATCACTCTCTCGACCATCAGTTCTTCATTGGTGAATATTCGGTCCAACATGGATGGCCTGTCAGTTCCCCTGAATCTGCTGGGCGTAGTGACGTGGCCATAAAGCGGGAAGTCTGAAACCAGATTTTGCAGGTCTGCTTTGAATTGCTCTCCTGGTGTGGCCTGGGATTCGAGAGCATGTAAGTTGAAGTCACCGGTGACTAGAATGTGACTGTACTTCCTGTTTATCACTTGCCTCAACGCAGCCATCAAATTGCAGTCCATCTCACGAGTAGACGATGTTGGGCGGTAAACAACAACCAATGGGCCAAGGTCGTTCCCTCTCAGCCGGAAATTACACCAAATGGCGTCAGGTACGTCCGTTTCCGAATCGTTTATGGGTTCGCATTGCATGTTGTTACGAAAATAAAGGGCTACCCCACCACCTTTGCTGGTTCGATCCTTCCGGACAACGGACATGCCAGTTAGCTCGATTTCAGCATCCGTTATCTCGCAGCGCAACCACGTTTCGGTGACAGCGATGAGGTCCCAAGCTGCAGACGCGTGTCGAAGTCTTAATTCAGCTGAGTAGACCTTGGGCGTTTGAGTACATGCGTGAGAGCTTCTCGGAGACCAAAAGTGTGTTAGATTGGATGGATGAAGCAAGTGAGTTTACGCCGACCAATAAAGGGTCGGCGACCAATCGTTTGTTGGATGGGTTGCATATTCTCGTGAGGTATTTGATATACAAGCAGGTATCAGATGCCCCGGATCCCGGTGTGTGCTCGTGCTCTGCTGTGTCCCTCCGGATAGTATGGCTACTCTTGAAACCGTCCCCGAGTCGGGTCCTGCAGTTGGCGTTTTCATTAAGAGTTGTGCCTCTACTGAATTGTCATTAGAAGGTGTTGATGTTCCTGCTGCTTTCAGACGAATTTCTGTTGACAATCTGCAGCGGAATTTAGTCCAGTTCTTCAGTAGGGTTTGTGCCATTAGTTCTGACGGTAACACAAGTTTTAACAGCCTGGGACCGCACCTCTTATAGTTTGGTGATATGGGGATCCTTGTCAACGAAGTGACCACGACATTTTCGAGAGAAAGAGCCTCCCGGATGTAGTGCCATTGCTCGCGGTCGTGCATCTGAGCACCGTCGGAAGAGGAATCAGTAAGCTCAGGAACACCGTGAGCAATCACTGTTTTCTTATCTTGACTTTTTCTGTACCTCTCTTTGTTAGCGGGATCCACTGAACGTTCTTTCCACGGGATTTCGGGTAGTATGCGCACTCCACTTGAGTCGTTGCAGAGACGATTCGCAGACAGCAGAACGGCCTCAGTCTCGTCCACCGAGTTTAGTGTTACCCGAAGTAACCGGGGTTCGCCGTAGTGCAACGCGTTTAGGTGGCGCGAGATTCTTTTTGTTGTCGTGGGATTATCATGTACACCGAATGATGAACAGATGGAACCCCACTGTTTTCGATCATCCGTCAACTTACCCTTAATTGTATTGGATTTGGATTCGGGGACATTTGTGCATACAAGGTTTGGGGCACCATGGTTGCGCCTGGTGGCTACTGGTTTTGGATTTGGAGGCTTAGTAACCGGTGTTTTTGGTGAAGTTGTGAACGGCACTAATGTGTGCCATCCGTGCTGCGACACTTTAGTTTTTTCTAGTCCGGGCCCAAAGGTTACCGGTGCTCTTTCCGGTGTTTGTTTGGCGGCAACCGATGCGTACGTTGCCGGGTTGTTCACTATTGCTGGTTGACTGTAGCTTACGGTCTCGTGTGTACCGAACAGACTACTAGGTGCAGCATACAGTACATAAGTTGAGGCAGGCGCGCTGCAGGCACTGTTTTTACCTATAGGAGGGATAGAATGGAGTTGATACTGCTGGAGGCTGAGTCTTGGGGGTTAGGTTGGGACGCGTGACTCGCTTCTTCGGCCTGATTAGGGAATTCGGGATGTTATTTTCACTCACAAGTGCAGGTCCGTTTCCTCCCAAGGGTGTAACTCTGGCGCTCACCAGTTGCTCGACCGCTTCGGTTAGTCTTTCACACCTCTTCAGTAGCACAGATAGGCAGCTAACAAATGGGATGTAATTGCATACTTGGCAGAACCAAAACGCTTCTGCGGTGTTTGCTTTTGTCGACCCCTTCCCAAAGCAGGTAGTGTGATAGGATTTCAAACACATGGTACACAGCAGACCATTTTTTACCACTTTAGCACATGATTCGCATTTGCTCTTCATACGAGACATGTTCACAGTAGGCGTGCTGTTTTGAAGGGTAGCAAGAGGACAGAGATACTGACGCACCGTTGCGTGGCCATCGGCGCTGGTTTGAGGTCAGCGGGTTCAGGCGTGTCGCGGCCAGATGAGTCACACGCTCCTTAGGGTAGATAGGCGACGTGCGTGCTATCGATCCAGCCGGTAAGTGGGTAGTCAGCGATGCAGCGTAGGATTGAGGCAAAGCAAGATGACTCGGAAAATACTGTCTAATGACGACAGTGGCTGTTCCAAGGGTGGATCAAATTGACGACTATCGCTTTGTACAGCGACTTGAAGGAATGGTAGTAAGGTGATCGGGTGACCCTCAAATGAATGTTTATAATATGACCACAAGCGTTCTTGTGCGACGAGAGGAAAAATAAATCCTCCGATAAGGTTCAAATCCGGTTGACTTCGAAGTTACAAGAGCACGGCTTGCTGGTGATCTGCGAATGATAGAGCCAATAGATGAACAGTGGTAGGAGGAGCTCGCATAGCCACATCGAATGATGGCACGTAGGTCTCTGTGAGAATAAATCCAAAGATTTGGAGGCGAATAACACAGGAGGACACTTTTTGCGACCGCTCGGGTGATACAGTAACGTTATGGCACCATAGCTGAGATGTTCTTCTTTAGCTAACGTGTAATGATAATGAGGATTATCCTTGTTGTTAGTATCCTTTTCGTCACTTGTATAGCACTCCCCTGGAGTTTTCCTGCACGTAGACTACCGTAACGAGCTGAATTCTGTCAGGCGAAGTTAATTGTCAAGATGAACTAAATCTTCTATCCGTCTAGACAAGTCGTTTATCAATAGCCCAATAGTGAAGCTAGGATTCACTTTGATGCCATCTACCCGTTCACCAACACATTCCACAGAGAGGGACTAGGCTATAATTCACATGTCAAGGCATGAAAAAGACAGCTAACATAGCTATTCAATAGGTTACTCCGCATCAGTTACACCGGTTTAGAGCTTGGTGGATAACATAAACCAATTAAGATTATTTGCCTTGGATAAACAATGTCACAGATCTTTACGTTGCGGGCCATCAAAAGCTGTGTTAGATTACGTAAATTACTTTTTAGTTGATGAACTAGTGTGAGAATGTTTACTTTTCTGACTGAATTGGCATCAGTGACAAGATGATGAAGTTTTTAGTACAAAAATAAAATCGCATGTTTGCCACACGTTGAAAACACTTGCAGCTCTGGGTGCGGATGAGAGATCTGGGTGGCCCTCCGAGTCGGGTATTTCGGTCTGGAAGATTTATGAACAGAGCTAGGTTACCTCGTTCGTGTACTTTCTGATTCAACTTTTCTGAAACTCGGATTGACAAGGTAGTGACGGAAAACTTGTAATCAAAATACCTATCGCTGAGAATAACCAACCTCTCTCAGAAGCGTATGGTGTCCTGTCTCCAATTCAGGCCCCTGTTAAGCTTCCTGAAATTGAACAGTGCATGCTGCTGGTGATAGAGCTAGTAGACTTGACTTGGAAAATGCTACATAACATCGATTCGAAGAAAGATGAGAACAGGTGCGTAGTATTGTGTTGGAAGGGAAAAACACCGAAACACCCCAAAACGGATGTGGTCTCAGTGGTCGGAATCACCGAGGTCTAGTTCCAAGTAAACAGCGTCTCCAGTTGAGATCGCTCATTGGAATCCAAGACACGCGGTGGGTAGTCCAAAACGTAACCCAAAATTCTCTCACACTGCTCTTCATGACCCCAGTTCTTCCGCACTGACTAAAACGTTATCACATTAGTTATGCCTTAGTTGGAAAACGGGACTGCCGTTGATGATTGAAACCAAATTCTCGGTGACTCATCAGGGTTTTTAAACGGCTGACAGATGGGGTATCATCAGGCGCGCCTAAAGGCATCTGTCATAAAGTATTGAGGTATCCAAGTGCGTTGACGTTTGCTCAGATACCCAGGTAGCTTAAGTTTCGGCTTGAAACTCGCAGTCATAAAGTTGGCGGCAAAGATAGTAAGACAATACGAACCCCTTGTTTTAAAGATTTTTGGCACGAAGCATGACTTCCCAGCTCTTGGACAATAAGTGCAGCTGGTGAAATGAATGCTCTCGGAGGACTTTCAATTTGTGATCTACTATAACACAGGTTTTGGCAGTAGGACAGCAATCCGTGGTCGGTAGTTGCAGTCTTCAGCAGTGGTTCCTGGTTTCTCAAACTTATCCTTCTACCGCATGGATGGGCTACTAGGAAGATACTCCTTTAATACTGAAATCTTGCTGGTTAAATGCATCCAATTGCAACGCCTCAAATCACACAGGCATATTTGGTATACTTACCCGCGAGTTCTTGCCTCAGTTGATGCTCAGATGATTGCAGACTCAGTGAGCTCTCAGTGAGTCTTGACACTGCTTGCTCGAGCTCTCGATTACGCTCTTCCAACTGTTGATTCGTTTGTCTCATAATGTTCAGCATGTGTTGTGCATGCTTGGCTCTTTCTCGCTCGTTCAGTTCCTTCATCTCTAACACTGCTATTTTCCCGACCATCTGCTCTCCAATCAACGTAAATGGGTCACGTGGCTCCGGAGAGGGTTTCTGCAACTGCGTAGGAAAAGAAAAGAGGACAGCGACTTATTAGTAGGCGGCTAAACGGAGTGAATGCCTACGAACTGAGTTACGACAATAGGCCGTGCCGACACCTTGGACGGGATTTACGCCGCATGCGCGAACGGGCGATCAAATAGGGAACGTAGGTGCGGTATGTGTGACTAGCGATTTCGAGTGTGCTTGGACTATCGTGTGAAGGGGGTTGTACGCTGACCAGCGAACCGCCGAAAAATATGGAACACAGGTGCGTTGTGTGGCTGGCAAACTCGGATGAGCGTCGACGGAGTGAGAGGAGCCCAAGCATTGAGGAGAACAGGTGGCAAAATATTTTAATCTGAGTCAAACCAGGCAGATTGAAAGTGTTCACATTGGTTGAGGTAAGGACGCCAAATATAGCTTTCTGTCAAAACGCTCCTGCGTTACTCGACGGCTACAATTCTACGATCATGTCACGACTATGACTTACAGAGGAATGAAAATCATTATAATTCTGTTGAACATTCAAAAGGCGTTCGACCGCGTGCCGCACAACCCAGTGCTGTCTGTTCTGGAGTCATATGGCATGGGAAACCCTCTGCTACATTGGTTCGACTCATATCTAAACGGTCGAACCCAGCTAGTTAGAATCGATCAACAATACTCTACGTCAAGGCAAGTAACTAGCGGCCTCTTCCAGGGAAGTGTGCTTGGACCACTAGTTTTCATATATATATATATATATATATATATATATATATATATATATATATACATATATATATATATAATCATCAGTCTATAAGATAGACATAGAGCCAACGAAAACCATGAAATGAAAGTAATAACTACAAAGACCAAACAGCAAAGAATGAACGTTACAAAAAGTTATTTTGTTTGTTGCACCTTGTCTTTTCTTTGTTGGTTTTCACACGCCGCTTTTTCTTTTTCGTCTGTTTACTGTTTGCGATTTAAATCAAGTAAATCAAGACAAACATTCGTTCATATTTTCCAATGAGCCCGGATCTGTGCCATCTCCGAAAGAGATCCCAGTCAGCGGTGTTCTTCATTTTTGATCCCCAATACCGAAAGACGCACGGGACCTACGACAGCCAGGCTGAACGTCAGCGCTTTAATCGTTTGTCGACAAGTGATAGGCTGACCACCGCGCGATTTCTTCTAGCCTGTTCCTATGCGGGCGAAGAGAGCGCGTCGGGGCAGCCGTTCGCATGACATGCGTGAAACGTGGCCCAGCCATCTCAGTTGTCGCAGCGGTTACCAGTCTGTAAAGTGGAAGTCCCGTGTTACCCAAGACGCGACATCTAACATCATCATTGCGCACGTCGTTCTTCCACCACACTCGAGCTATTCTCCGCAGACATCTATTGTCAAAGGCCGAAATCCGACGCAAATCATTCACACGGATCGGCCAGAACTCACTCCCATACAGCAGCACCGTGCGAACACAGGCATTGTAGACCCTGCCCTTTACCAGCCGTGAAAAGTCACGGCCTCGCCACAGATGCCTTAAGTTGGCGAATGCCGAACAGGCTCTGGCAATGTGGATGGAAATCTTTTCTCCAATGCTACCATTAGCAGAAACACAGCTTCCCAGGTAAACAAACGTTTCCATTTGTTTACGTTGTGTACCTTGAAGAGTGAGCACTGGGGCAGTTAGATGCCCATCCAGGACCAGGACTTTGCATTTCGTATGGGCAAAGGTCATTCCATATTTTGATGCTTCACTTCAAGCGGTTTAAAACGGCCTGTGTGCTCTGTGCGTCATCACCAAGCAAGGTAATATCATGGACATAATCCAAATGGGTCACACAGTTGCCAGGAAGAAGATACACCAGAACCCTGGGAGCCCACGAGAGTGTTCAAAAGGACATCCTGGGTCGCGAGGAGCTCGAGCAAGCCTGTTGTACACCGCTAGTGACGGCACAAGGTGAAAAGAGCTTACCATAAGGCCTCACTTTACTTGAGTCATTGCAATATGATGCTCGAAGGATGGCAGTATAATCCTTTCGGGAACTCCATTCCTTTGTAAGCAACGCCATATTGCTGGCTGATTGACGGAGTCGAAAGAGGCCCGAATGTATAAAAAAATAACTAGTTGGCTGGCGGTAAAGATGACGCGTTTCAAGGAGTTGACGGAGCGTAAACAAGTGATCTATACACCCTCGACTAGGGCTGAAACCAGCCCGTACTTGACGGGAGTGCAATCCTCGGATCGGAGTTAGTCTACGGAGTAGAATGGATGTTAGCAGCTTGGAGGCAACGGACATTAGACTGATTCCTCGGCGGTTAGTGCATAGGGTACGGGCACCTTTATTGAAGATCGGGAAGAGACTTGACTCGCCCCATATGGATGGAACTGTTTCTTCACATCAGATTTTAGAGAACAGAGCTGTTAGCTGGCTGACAATTACTTCGCCCATGAACTTGTACAGCTCTGAAAGAAGTACGTCTGGGACAACAGACTTGAATCGCTTCAAGCATCGCAGCTCAAGGCGGATCTCAGCTTCGGTGAGTGATTCCAATGAGATGTTCCAAGACGCGCAACTTGGTATACTCATTTGACTCACCGGCGGAGGGGGCTAGCTGAATTGAGTGCGGAAGTGTTCAGCCAAGCGGTCTATACGCCTGTGTAAGTTGCTCAACGTTGCAAATGACCTCACTGACACCAAGTCTTTTGTGACCACTGGCCCGAATGACCTGGAAGAACTTACAAAAGTTCTCAGAGTTGGCTGCCGTTTCCATCCCTCAGGCGTACTGGGACCACCAAGTTGCGCGATCCGCACGCAGCCTTTGTTTAAATTGATGGCTGAGAAGGCGACGTAATGCACTGCTATTCGAATCGGTTGGGATAGCTCTACGAAGATCAAACGATTTCAGTGAGTGTGAAGGAATCCGGGCCTTTATAGGGCGCCTTGTGTTTCCTCAGAATGAATGACTGGAAGTTAGCATCGCTTCACGTAGGAAACTCCAATGATTTTCGATGTCTCGGAGTGGAGTACCAATGAATGCATGCGATAAGGAAGCTTGATAAGTTGGTCGGGTAAATAACGTATGTGACCCGATCAAACACGGACGCACATAACTGTTTGCAGCCGACATTAAACTAGTATAATTCTTTCATCCAGACCAACTACAAATGCGCCTGAGAAGCAGCTGTGAAGGCGTATCCACACTAAATATACCTAGTGAACGTTTGTTAATGGTTTCTCCACAGTAAAATCCCAAGTATTTGGGTACGGATGCCGCATTCCGGAAGGCTCTATCACGCTTGACAGAAACGTGATCCCAACGTCTGGTTCAATTCGCGACTTAGTAATTAGGTACTCCAACTCTTTCAATTTCTCCGAACATGTGTTTTATCACGTTGCGGAAGCAAGGCAGTTATGCGGATATATCACCAGAACTATTTCTTATCCTGAAATACGACTTCAGTCATTCAAGATAACAGTACGACTGACTCTAGAATACTGTACTATCGTTTACAGTCGATTGAGAAGGAAAGACAGAGCACCTCTGGAAAACGTCTAACGATCATTTACCAAGCTGATCATGGGGCGCAGCTCAAACCTTAGTTAGTATGATCACTGTCGACAACTCAAAATGAATCCTAGTTGGTTAAGACGCTTAAAGAACAATCTCGTTCTCTTCTGCAACATTATTAACCAACGCATTTACGCAGACAGCACCGCACTTCAGCTACGGAAGACTGCAGTCTACTCCACACGAACTGGCGGCCAGTTGCTACGCACAAAACTTGTAAGTCATTAAACTCGATCGAATTTTTCTTAGTGAGATACACCGACCTGTGGAACAAACTGTCCCTACAGATACGAATGAGTGCCAACCATGTCACGTTTTTAAATTTCATACAGAATTTCCTCACTATATCAAATGGTTTAATATTTTTGACGCACAACAGTCTCTAGAATCATTGAAGGAAACCGATGCAAATAACCTATGAGCAGATAGTTAATACAATCAGCTTGCCCACTCCATATCACTACCCACAAAACACATCCTGTCTACGTGCAACCTATTATCCCCTACTTATTATTATTATCTACTCCTTTCATAAACTAGAAACTGGTGATACAAGTATCGGTACTTTTTATATGTTAGGTGATCGGGTCTAGGATGCAAGTGAAAATGCAGTATGCGCACTCCCATTATTTAATTTTGTTTCATTAGTATACATCTATGTGGCATAAACCATGAAACTGTACAAATGGTGGCACCCGTTAATGGGCTGGTATACCGTTTGCCCGTAAAAATACGAACTGTTTATTTAGGCATGTTTGGAACATATGGTTGACCTGTAAATAAAGTCGACTTTTGACTGTTGTCTTCACTGCTAGATTGGGTACCAGGTAATACAGCGGTCGAAGTAGTACGACAGTACGAAGTAGTACTGACAGAAGCTCACTCAGCATCGTGAATCATTTGAGGTCAATTCACTACTCAACATTTGAGATGGGATGTGAGTGTCCTATCAGAGTGAAAGGTCGCATCAAAGGACCGAGCCAGTCAACGAATGGGAGACGGACATGACGGATTCCATCCTTGGATGCTGATTGGCCGATATTCTTGTGCGACACGGGGAGCTCCTAATATTTTGTTTCACGGAATCAAAGGAGAAACATAGGCAACTGACAGCGTGATTTATGAAAGTGTATTGGCTATATATATATATATATATATATATATATATATATATATATGATGATGATTGGGCGGCGTCCGTATCCGGATTTGCCTGTCACTGTGATGTCCATGGGGACAGTCACAGGACGCCTGCGCCTACAGAGGGACCATGGGTGGCTTGCGCTGCACCACCCATAGTTCCATCCACACACCCCATATCCGGTGTAAACCCGAAGGAATAAGACCGGGAGGCATGCGGATGGGAACCACGTGTCATCAACGGAGCCGGCCCACACTCCTTCAACAAGCAGAACGGAAGCATTCCGGCCTAATTGGGAATTCATACACACCAGACGTACACGAGGCGGTGGCTGGACCGTAGCCCGTTCCCTACAGGTTGCATGGAACCACTCTTTGAGCCTAGCACCGTCAAGAGGACGGTGCACTCCGTCCCCTCCAGCGACGACCAACTGTCTCCTGGAGCCAGTATGGACGAGGTAGTGGGTAATGGACAGGTAGGCACCTTGTCAACATTCACATCAGGCGCATCCACACAGGGGAGCTGAAGCAACATCTACTTCTGAAATGCAAGGTTATTCATCACGCAGGCAAACGTACCACATACGCCGCTTTATTGGCCTGGATTAGTAAATTGAATGGGAACATACTCATGGTGCTTCTATTCCGCGTACAACTGTGCCTTCTCCGGCACCTGAGAAACCGCCTTTTTGAGTAGTTCACGGAATTCGCATCGATCAAATTTGCCTTGGATTCGCAACACCTGAAATCAACAGGAGTTTGTCATAAACTCACCTTCTTCATGTTCTGGTACTATTATTTTCGGTTTGCTCGAATGTCGTTCTACTGCACTAAGTTAACCGTACAAAAGCGGTATGAAGATCCTCGTGAAATTCATTCGGTATATATATATATATATATATATATATATATATATATTTATATATATACATAGATTGGCGTCATCTTTGTCCAATGGCAGTTCGAATGCAACATATATACATGCGTTTATCCAAACTTAAGTGTGAGCTGTCCCAAACTGGATAGAGACACATTAGACATCATCATCAATGGTACGACAAACGTGTATGGGTTTCGTTTGGAGGTCAGGCTAACAGCCACTTTCGCAGGTATGAGAATAACTACCCAATACGAACTGTTGATGTTTTCTTCTACATTTAGACGTGACTGCCTTAAATCTTGGGCATCCATATTTGAAGGAATCCGATGTGGCAATAGTAAAGCAACTGCTAGATAGAATGATGACTAGACTATTGGTACAGTGAAATAGTGTGCACTTAGGTGTTGCCCTCTACATGTACAGTCTGGTTTGAGTAGCTGATGTGGGAGATCACACAGCATGCGAATGCGATACAGTGTCCACTTCTGGCTCTCTGTGTCTCCGACCGGTTCGGTCATGTGCTGCCCGAGGCATGTGCACCTACTCAAAGAACGATTGATGCGCAACCTTTGGTATTGACAAGTGACATCAACTAAGTCCCCCTGCCCACTGTCAAACATGCGACTTTCCAAACAGTGTTCACATTTATTGTGCAAATGTCCAAGTACTCAACCGTTTATACCTACCGACCTGTACTCTACTGTGGCCATAAGCTATTTGCTAACGGTCTATATCGTACGTTCCAGGTGCAGCCCATTCGGTACTCATAAAACCATTGTCGCTATGCGCCGATTCATTTCCGATGTTATATAATAACACACTGACGTACCATTCCCGTTAGATGCAACCTTTTGCTTAATCCATTCAAAAGATTGGCCATGTGCAATGCAACTTCTGGTAGGCGTCTCTGCACGTCTGCCTTCCATCCGGTTAATACGTGTGTTTTCATAGGCCCCGGTAAATTCAGTATGGCTGAGGGATAACTGGAACTATAACTATACTCACTCTCTTCACTAGCCTGCGGAGTGGAACATGGAATGGCAATATCGTGATAATCGCTAGTCGGTTAATTGTCGGGATTGTTCACTTGACACAGATTTTCCAGGGAAATTTCTCTTCGAATGCATAATCCAAAGTGGGCACACGAAGGACAATCGTTGAGCATTGTGTTACAAATGTCAAATTTGACATTTTATGCGTACTGTAAACGGCCAAGCGATGATAACATTTCGATTCAAACGTATCCATCGAACTGGAAACATACACAATAATTCGCCGCCCTAGCATTAATCCGTAGCAAGCACACAAATCGCTCGGAAATACCGCACTCACATCAATTACGAATGAGCTCATGGATGGACTGAACCATTATTCTGCGATGCACCGGATCTCTAAGCATCATGCAAGTTAGCATTGAGCAGCTAGTCAAGCTACAGTTATGGTGAGCAATACCATGGAGCTGACATAGTGATATGAATCGCGGCCGAATAATAATACGAAAATGAAGATGTCATAGCTCACTCTCGGTATGTAACCATACTAGACGCCGCTTGCGGAGGTAGCAAGAATAGCATAGCATAGATCATGATGAGTACAATATTGTAATGGGCAACACGTGAAGTCATCGCGTAATACAACCGAGTTAAATAAGCCTAAAAAGGTTAGGTTACCTGTGACTTATCCATTCTATGCAGGTGCAATAAAGATACCACATTGCACCAAGTCGGTAGTTAATCATTCTAGAATGAAACTACACCCAAGCCCGACTTACATGCGGTATATAGAATAAGGATGACACCAAGATGAATGACGGAGATGGCGTAAGCAACTTTTCAAGTTAGCAGGGAAATGATGTGATTATGTCCACTGCAGGCTATCCGTGTCGTAAAGTAAAACCAGGGCCGGTTCTAATCGTCTATTGTCCCAGGTAAGCGAGAATCAACAGGGTAGAACCACCAAGCAGTCCGTCATGTGTTACTATTTATTTCCCCCTGGTCATTCGTTCGGACCGCTAACATATCTCGACCAATCCATCAGTGTCTAGAATACTACCGATGCCCATGCATTTCGATTGCAATCACATTGTAGGAACGCCCGTGGGTGAGACAACAGTGTTTGTCTGTTCCAAGTACTCACCTGAATTACCAGAGTAAAATGCGTGCGTCGCCCCTAATTATCAGTCTTGCGTTTTTAGCAGGATGATGTGACATGTATAAATACCGTAGTTCTTGTGGCGCATTTAGGTGTTTTTGGTAGAGTAATCTCGATTTCATGAGGATAGCATTCCAGTCCATGGACTTTATGGGGAGGTTCCATCTGCATTGACTTTGCTTCTAATGGTGCCATTTGGACAGCCACTTGTCAAAGCGTTTCAACACCTATGGGAGATCATATGGAAGTAAAGCCTAATTATCCTATGAATACATAGGTTCCTATGACCTTTACATAACGCCATACATGGAGACATTGATGTGATAACTGAGTAAAAAGTCGCCCATGGATGTGGAGGCAAACGAACACTCACTAACGTTGTGTCAATGCCACACTTGGGATCCTCTTAGTTTTTGTTCAGGCATCAACTGTGACAGATGCAATCAAACATAGCATTCTCGTTGTTCAGCTTCAAGTTGGTCTGCCAAGTTCAGTGGGAACAACGTTCACCATGATCGTCGCAATAACAATCGCACAAAATTGTGTAACCGCGTAGCAGCCAGTACTGAACTGCGGAATCTCAGTTAGAAGATTGCCTGTCTATGCCACCACGGTTAAGCCTCTGAATAAGCCACCACCAGGTAGCCGCTAACGATCACTAAGGATAGACCGATTCATGTGCTGTTTAGCATGTCTGTCCGCACCGGTTACGGCTTAAGCTTCGGATCATGAGATTAGCTAGGATCTCCACCTTAGACAGGCATCACAAGTTGCCCATTGGACGGTTTCAGTTTGGAGACCAATCATCGAGGTTTCCTTCAGATAGGCATCAAAATAGAACAGAAGGTGGTGCTCGACCACTTTCATTGGACTGTCTGTCGCTTATGCTGTGGGCTTCCAACCGGTGTCCCATTGGCTTACGTCCCATGACCAATGAGAGTGTGAACGACGCCAAAACCACGTTCTTAGCCTCGCTAACTTGAAAGCACTGCACGCGGTTTCGAAGAGGTAACGCGCTAAAAGCTTGGTAAAATGCGCTACCCTGCGTGTGACATGTTTTAACAAGTTCGAGGTTCTTATGCCAATCTCCTCTACCTGTGGCGCCTGCGCGGCATCACTTTCGTTCTGAAGGGTGGAGTTTAGAATGCAACCGTCCGTTTAACCCTCCTGTACGTTTGAGGAACCTTTGCAGGCTCGTTACGTCCGAACATTGCTCTCCGTGCACCTTAGCACATGTCTGATTGGACGACCGAGGGAGCAATATGCGTATTCGGCTTGGCGTAATTGGTGCCATACGAGCATGTGAACCGCTCAGCATCACGCGCCGGGCCCTGTTGGCTGGACACGCATCTTGCCTATGTCAACACTCCGACTTCCGCGACGCGCGTTGTGGATGGAAGCAGAGGAAAGGAGGATAAGTAATTACTTGGTTAATAGGAGTGAAGGCCCTCACTTCGAAGTTAGCGTTGGTTGGTGTCTCCCGACTGATGGTCTATGGGCCGAATGACGTTGCACATGTTTGATTATACACACTCACTGACATGGCGAGGAGCTGACAACAGCGGCATTTGTGTTGTGAACTTCGTTGTCCTCCTAGCTTAGGTTCCAACGCCAATCACGTTTTAAAGCCAGGTGTATAGTATGACACTAAGGATTGGATTGCTCAGTTTTTTCTGTAATGTTTATCATCTCGTTTTCCGACCTTTAGCTAACAACTATGATGTTTATTCTCCATATATACGAATGGTCAGTCACTCTTCATCTTTAGTTGCATGTGTAGTTCAAGCGGATTGCACTATGAGTCTACTGTTTCTTCATTGGTCAACTGAAGTGTCTCAGATATATATATATACATATATATATATATATATATATATATATATATATATATATATATACAATCTGTGGTACAGATATTGTGCCATCGGAATCATAGCTGAATAGGAAAACAATATGAATAATAAGAAAAGAGCAACAACAACAAAAGCTTTTTTGTCTAGTTTACCACTCACAGTTTTTTGAATTTTTTCCGTTTGTTCTTTTTTAGGGGGAGGAAGAAGGGACACCGCAACAAACCGACGCACACGTCCGCCATTGACATCGATCTTGAGCCATGACTTCCAAGGTCTTCAACCAGAAAGCATCCGCATCTCTCGGACTCCAACCAAGTAGTCGACAATAGCCGGCCGAGGCCAACTGCTTCGTCAACTTTTTCATGCGGCTTCTCCATGTTGTAGGCTGTCCACCAGACCGTCTCGTCCAACCCTGTCCAGCAAGTGCAAACAACGCACGACGGGGGTACCGCTGGACAGGCATGCGCAATACGTGTCCCAACCACCGCAGTTCATGCAGTGAGACGAGCTCCTCGAGCGAGTGGCTTCCACGTCCCAAGACACGCTGTCTAACTTCCAAATTACTTACGTGGTGATGCCATCACACACGGGTAATAGACCGTAGAGAGCGGTGCTCGAAGACGGATAGCCTGCGCAAGTCATCTTTACGAATGGGCCAGGTCTCGCATCCGTGCAAGAGTACAGCACGAACAGTTGCACAATAGACCCGCCCTTTGATGGAGAGATGAATGTAGTGGTGACGCCACAAATGCCTTAGCCTAGAAAAAGCGAGGTCTGCTCTCGAGATGCGCAACGAAATCTCGTCTCCAACAGCTCCGCCAGCAGTGATGCAACTTCCCAAGTAGACAAAGCTCTCCACAACATCTAGTGTCTTACCAGCAAGCGTGAGTGCAGGCAGAGGCAACTGCCAGTCTTGCAAGAGAGCCTTGCATTTGGATTGCGAAAAGTACATACCGTACTTTGACGCTTCAATCGCCAAGCGGTTTAACACAAGTTGCACGACGTGTGGATCTTCGCCTAGCAAGACGATATCATCAGCATAATCCAAATCAGTAAATCGACTACCTGGAAGGAGCACAACGCCAGCGTTTAACGAATCGCCTAGAGCGTTCTTCAGGACATCCTCAATGACAAAGTTGAATAGGAACGGAGAGATAGGGCATCCTTGTCGAACGCCACTGGAGACCACAAAGGTAGGCGAATATTTGCCATAAGCCCTAACCCTGCCCGAGGTCAGACCATAGAGAGCGCGCAGTATGGAGACGAACTTCTCGGGGACACCATTCCTCAGTAGGTGTCTCAGAACCCGCAAATTGTTTAGAAAATACCAAGTCACCGCAAAGTGCTGCGCCTCATATCCACCAAATGATCTAGCAGTACCTCAGGCGCGGTAACCAGTCTAAATTAGAGTGTAACTCCTCTGTTGCTGTAGGAAAGTATTGTAAGTAACAACACGGAAACGCAAAGGACACAGCTGTAATATGTACACACGACCAAGTCACTGGTTCGCATGCTAACAGGGACATTTATTCACACATATGTGTTACGTGCATGGCTAGACAGAGTGTGGCTCTCTACAACCAATCACAACAGCCCTCCACCGCTCGATTAAGAGTATCCAGCTTGATAGGGTTCTACGCTGCGCTTCTCACGAAGTGATCGCCATGGCTGTATAGGTTGCTCAGCGTGGTCTTCATTTGGAAATGCTTCTGGCGCTATTCTCAGGGGTGCAGGCGATGGGCAATTTGCCTGTTCCTCTACAGGACTCACAGGCTGTCGTCGCACTTGTTCCAAGTGAGGTTGAAGTATTCGCCCATCTTCCAATGCCGCTTCCACTGCACTGCCTCTTCTCGATCTCGTAATCTCTCGGATCCAAGTTCTATCCGTTGGCCTCAGTTTAACATACACTCTGTCGCCTGCCTCAGCCACCCGATCCGTCGTCTTCATGTCTTCGCGTTGCTTCATCACAGACTGGCGTTTACCGATCTTTCGATGCAGATTGGGTTTAATCAGATCCAACCTAGTGCACAGACGTCGTCCCATCAGAAGTTCACACGGTGAATGATCCGTGGTAGTGTGTGGCGTAATGAGATACTGCAACAGAAATTTGTTCAGGTGGGTTTGTAAAGTTCTTGACTGTTGTTTGGCCACACTCTGTTTGATTGTCGCAACCGCACTGTCTGCCAGACCACTGGAAGAAGTCTGATATGGTTCCGAGAGAATATGTTCGATTCCATTTCAACGTAGGAATTGTGCAAACTCGTCGCTAGTAAATGTAGTCTAGGTATAGGAAAGCTTTAGGCAACCCTGGTTTGATGTTCTCTATTGTTCGCTGCAAAATCGCCGGCGCCGAATGTATGCCAAATGGTAGTCTGTTGTACCTGAACAAACCGCGTTGGGTACTGATCGTCATTATCTTTTTGGAGTCTTCGCGTAGTTCGAGCTGCTGATAAGCGCGCGCGAGAGTCAAGGTTGAGAAATACCTGATGGTACCTAGCTGCGCGTAAACGTCCTCCATTTTCGGGACCGGGTATTTTTCCGTCGGAATAGAGCAACTGACCGGAATTTTATAGTCCCCGCATATACGAATCGATCTATCAGACTTGAGTACCGGAACAATTGGTGTATCCCAAGCCGAAAACTGTCCTGGCTCTATGAAGCCGCTCTTTTGCAGGCGAGCAAGTTTTTCTGCTATCTTCTATCACATCACATACGGCAGCGATCGAGTCTTGATGAATCGCGGTTGTGTGCCAGGTGGAATGCAGATTTTAACTTGTTCCCCGATGAACTTTCCTTTCCCCGGCGTCTCAAATACCGGTGTATATTGCTGGAACAGTGTTTGTGTTTCCAATAGTAAGAAAAGATAGCTAATCTGCAGAACGGGAAGTTGACTGATCCAGTCGCGGCCCAAAAGCTTTGGATCACCTCTGAGTGTGATGTTCAATAGTTCAATAGTTCAGTAGTGTATGATGGGATAAAAAGCAATAACTTTACAAGACCCACAGGATGGCAAATGGAAGAAAACAAAAGTTTCAGGTGTGACACAAAAATATCAGTAAGTTAGACACTGCAGTTTGTCATACCGTTATATAATGTGTATCATGTAAGTGCAAGTCCAATAGTCTTTCGAATGTCTCGATGTTTGGTGAGTTCACCACATGCGATGGCAGTGCGTTCCAGTGCGGACAGACACTAAGAGAGTAAAAAAACTTTCTACAATCTAAACGGGAATATTGAGTCACAAGTTTTAGTGCATGGCCTCGGCATCGTTTGTCGGCAGATAATGTTAACAGCGACTTACATGGATGGTCCTCTTCTCTTAGTATCCGGTAAGTGAGGATCAGATCACCGCAAAGTCGTCGGTATTCTAAGGAGTACAGACCGATCGAACGAAGGCGCAGTTCATAACTAAGGCCCGATAGACCACGTGTTGCCTTAGTTGCTCATCTTAGTGGTTGCTCCAGGAGACGAATGTCCCGTTTTAACCACGGACGCCATGCCTGCACCGCATACTCGAGGTGGGGACGAATGTAGGCGTTAATCAATAATGGCACGAGTTGCCGCTCGAAGGTACCGAGCGCTCGCCTCAAAAGCCTCAAGTTTAAGTTCGCTATGTTAGCTGCCTTTGAACATTGGAGCGAATTACCCAGACCTTCTTGCACGATGACCCCTAAGTCTCTTTCGTTGCTCACCTGTTTTATAACGCGCTGCCCCAGGTGATATGTGTTGCTGCAGTTACTGCGCAGCGACAACAGGTGACACTTTTGGGGGTTCAGGGGTAGTTGGTTGTTTACTGCCCATTCGTGAATCCGGTTCAGGTCATCCTGCAGATAGACAGGGTCAGATGTTGACTGAATAGCTCGCCACATCTTAGCATCGTCGGCGAATATTTGCATAGGTGATTGAATGTTGGCAGGGAGGTCGTTGATATAGACTAAAAAGAGTAACGGGCTGAGAACTGATCCTTGCGGTACGCCGCTAGTGACGCATAGGCTATCGGAGTGGGTGTTGGCGATCCTTACCTCGATTCTTCTGTCGTATAAGTAACTTTCCAACCATGTGAGCAAGGATCCGTGAATACCATAAGCCGCAAGCTTTCGGAGAAGTGCTGGGTGATTGACTCTGTCGAATGCCTTAGCAAAGTCTAAGTAAATCACATCTACGGGAACTCCCTCGTCAGCAGCCCTGGTCCATGAGTCCCGAGCAAGTGGTAGATTGGTGAGGCAAGATCGTCCGCGTCTGAATCCATGTTGGAGGTTGGAGATGATTTGTAGACTTTCAAAATATCTCACCATTTCATCAGCGATTATAGACTCCATCACTTTTGATAGAACAGGAAGGAGAGTGATAGGTCGGTAGTTTTGCAGGGTCTGACCGCTTACCTCCCTTGTATATCGGAGTGATAAGTCCACGTTTCCACTCAGACGGAAGTGTATGAGAATCAAATAGAAACTGGGAAAAGGTTGCAAGGTGGACTGCCATGGTGGGTGCAAGGGTTTTAAGTACTTTCGGACAGATCTTGTCAATTCCCGGCGCATTATTTTCCCTGAGCGACTGTAATTTCCTTGCCACAGATGTAGGGCTAAAGTTGACCGTGGATAAGCCGACGACATTTGCTGGGATGTAGCAAGGCGATGGTTCCATGGTGTGTCTAGTCACTGAGACAAACTGCATGAGCAATGCGTCCGCGGTCTCCTCTTCAGTAACCGTTAGGCCATTGACCGTCTCTAGTGGTGGTATTCCCGTCTTAACCTTCCTTTTGTCATTCACATACCGGTAGAGCAGTTTGTGATTGCTAGTGAATTTGCGTACCATAGTTTCCTGCCATTCGTACTTGTCAGCTTTAAGGAGTGAAGTGCAATAGTTTCTGACTTTTGTAATGATTCCACGTGATATCACTTGGACCTAGCAAATGACCCCTCCAAGCCTCGTCTCGCCTATTCAACCACTTACGTGTTCTACTCCGGATCCAGTTGTTGCTCCGTCGCGAAACTCGTAATGGTACGTCTTTTGAAGCTGATTGTAGGACCCAGTTTATCTTGCCTTTCAACACTTGCCAGGCATCATTCGCCGAAGTGTGCATCTGGAGGTCCCAGTCAACGGTTGTCACTATAATGTGAAGCTTGGAATAGTTGGTGATGAATCGTCGGGTTTCTGGTTCTTTGTCAACCATACTGGCATAACACACATAATCAAACGTTAGAACTGAATGATCGCTACAACCTAGCGCGGGGTTGTATGAAACCGACTCAACCATTAACTCCTCATTAGTCAGGATTAAATCAAGTATTGAAGGCTTGTTTGAACCGCGGTGTCTGGTTGGTTGACCCACATGGTTTTACAAAACTGCCATAGTCAAGAACTCAAGGAGTTTTGATTTGAAGCATGGCCCACTTGGGAACACAGATGCTATGGACGGTACATTGAAGTCGCCCATTATTAGGTAGTGTGAGTACTTTTTCGACATAGCATATTGGAGAGCATTTAACAGAATATCATCGCTGTCGGCGGAGGAGTTCGGCGGCCTGTAGACAACTGCTATGAGGCAAGCATCATGTGTCTTCTTCTGAGGACAACCATCGGGACCGGATAGCTGCAGCCGGCAAAATAAGGCGTCGGGGATAATAAGGGAATGCTCAGTGAGAGCTTCACATTTCAGGTGATCTCGGTAGTAGATAGCAACGCCACCACCGCGAGATGGACGATCATTTCGAATGACTGACATTTCACTAAGTTCAATTTCTGGATCCAAAATCTCGTTTGAGAGCCAGGTTTCAGTTAATGCTATGATGTCCCAAGTTGCTGCTTCACGCCGATGGCGCAATTCCGGCAACTTGGAGTAAAACCCTTGGGCGTTTGTGTAGCAGCATTGCATTTGTTGCCGCATTAGGAGGTGGGTTCGCTGTGTTTGACCGGCACAAACAGTGCCGGTCTGCCCACGTTTTTTGGCACGAGTGTTTGCACGCTTGGCTGGTCTATGGTCGGAAAAGCCAGGTCTGACTCAACTGTACCAGTGGTCTGTACTGCTTGCAGGAATGGTCTCAGTCGTACTTCTGGTGGTCCTAGCCTTCTGCTGTGGTACCACACGTTAATTGCCATTGATGCCATCTCCGGCGTAGCCAAGGTAACTTTCAAAATTTTCTGCCCGCTCCCTTGATAGTTTGGGGAGGAAGTTAAGCGGCTGACGTCGAATGCCACAACATTCTGCATGCCATAGAGTTCTGTGATGTAGCGCCACTCATCAATATCTTGTTTTTGTCTATCACTGGTGCCGCCATGTTTCAGTTCGGGCACACCATGAACCAACACCACTTTCTTCATTACATTTTGACGAGACGCGGTTGGGTCGGATTTTCGCTTTTGTCTTTCCTTCCATGGCATGTCTGGAAAAATGCGAGCACTGAGAGAAGAGTTCGGTAGACTGTGGCTTGCTAAGAGAACATCCTCCAAGTCCTTTGTGTTGCCAAATGTTACTCGCAGTAACCGAGGTTCCCCTACGTGAGGAGACGATGGGTTTCGTGACAGACGTGTAAGACTAGTTGGGAGAACGTTTAGTCCTAGTGCGCAGCTTATCTCAGTCCAGCGATTTTGCTCTTCGGCTTGTCGACCTTTTAACGACTCGCCGGTTTTTTCTGGTAAGTTTGAACATATTGTAGCGAGAACGACACGACAGGGGGGTAGACGTTTATTGCACACCGAAAATGGGCACATGAGGATCTCGCGCGCGCCATCGAATATCGACTAGATTTCCGTCCCACCACGCAACACAGGTACGGATGTTAGAGGCGAGCCAGTCCTTTCGCCTCGGGAGCTCTGACTTGGAAGATCCGCCTTCCTGTTTTCGCCTCGATCTCCGCTTCTCTGCACCCGATTTGGGTCGGCCAAGAGTCGTTCGAGAGCTCTCGCCTTGCTTGTTCTGGGCTGTGTCAATCGGCTCGGCCTCGGTGCTGTGGGCTGCGCTAGCGGCGTATTTGTCTGATTTATTGCGCTGTCCACATGTTCCCGCTCCGTAGTTCCGGGCCCAGGCTCGTCGCTAGCCGTCTTTCGCGATCCGCTCTCAGCTAGCTCCGAAGAGCTCCCCAGAGCCATTCTTGGAAGCGGCCCCTCTACACCCGCCCCTCCTCCAGGACCTTTCTTCCTCTCGTACCATGGTCGCAGGAGAGCAGCATTCACCCAACGTTTCATTCCTCCGCAGTCGATTAAGAAGTTGCCCGCTTTCTGGTCGATAATGGTGTAGGGGCCTTTCCAGCGTTCTCTGAACTTGCTTGCGCCCGGCCCGTCATGATCCGGCCGATCGTTGTTCCGTAACTTGACCCGTTCTCCAATCCTGAATGGCCTCCACTTGTGAGCCTCATGCCTGGCGTCATAATTTCGCTTATTCCGCGCTTGTCGAGCTTTGGTTTCGCTTCTAGCTTTCCATCGCAGTCGCTCTTGATGCTCAGCTGGATGTTTCCACTCACCCTGGTTCGGTAGGCAAGTATCGAGCGCAATCCGTGGTTCTCTGCCCAACAGTAATTCGAATGGTGAGACCTTGGTGGTTGATTGCATGCTGGTCCGATACGCGATCAGAACTTGAGGCAAAGCATCTTCCCATGCCAACTTCGTGCAGTTTATCCACGTCTTCAATGTCCGGTTGAACCGCTCGGTCATCCCGTTGGTTTGTGGGTGGTACGGTGAAGTTCGCCGTCTCTGGATGCCCCACTTGTCCAACACTGACTTAAACGCTCTTGACTCGAAGCAGGGCCCTTGGTCCGTGATGATACACTGTGGGATCCCATACCTTGCAGGCACATTGAATTCGAATACTTGCGACACTGTCTCGCCTGTTTGGTCCTTGATTGGTATGGCTTCCACCCATCGAGTGAAGTGGTCAATCATCACTAGAATGTATCTGTTTCCTGTTCGACTCACTGGTAAGGGCCCAAAGACGTCCAGTCCCCAACACTGAAGTGGCTCACCAACCTCCATCGATCGCATCGGCGGTCTCGGGGACTCCATCTCCCGACTTGTTTGGCAGTTTGGGCACTCCCGAAGGTATGCTGCGACGTCCTTCCTCATAGTTGGCCAAAACACTCGCCTCCGCAGCAATTCAAAGACCCGCTCGAATCCCATATGGGCGCCATCATGAGTTATGCGCATCACACGTTCTCGCTGATTTGGTGGAACAAAAGGCACTTTCCGTCCGTCTATCGCCACCACCACGTTATCGTTTTCAACCTTCAACCTGTCCCAGATCTTGAGGAGTTCCTCCACCTCCTCCGATGTAGCCTCCGGTTTGGTGCCAGCCCGTAAGTGAGAGCACAACACATTCATGAATTCATCTGTCCTTTGATCTCCCAGCAGGTTCCTCTCTCCCATCGCGAACGCACGCACCGGTATAGCATGGTCTGGCATGATGTCGTCCAAACACGGGCGTGACAACATATCTGGCAATACATTCTGCGTACCATCCACGTGCTCAATGGTGAAGTTGAATTCCTGCAATCGGTAGGCCCATCGCGCAAGCCGTCCCCGCGGGTCTTTCGCCGTCATCAACCACGAGAGCGGTTTGTGGTCAGTGACGACCCGGAATGCATTCGCCAGTAAGTAATTTCTCCACTTCTCTAACGCCCACACGATGGCCAAGCATTCTTTCTCCGTTGTTGAATACTTCTGCTCCGCCCCCGTCAGCACTCTGCTCGCGTACTCCACCACCCCAGCCGGTTGAGACAAAACCGCACCGATTGCCACGTTGCTTGCGTCGACCGCCACAGTGAACCTCTCACCAGGATTGGGTAGCCGTAGACATGTCGGGGCTTCTGCTATGCATGCCTTTAGCTGGTCAAAGGCTTGATCCGCTTCAGCTGTCCACACGAAGGGCACGTCCTTGCGAAGCAGCTTTAACAACGGGCTGACCTTCTCTGCGAACTGGGGCACAAACTTTGAATCATATGCCACCACACCCAAGAACGAACGGAGCTGACGCTTGGATTTTGGTTTTGTGAAGCACTTGATAGTCTCGCGTTTCTCCGGAAGTGGATGGATTTGACCATTGCCCACGATGTGACCCAAGCATACAATTGACTTTTGGCCAATCTGCGACTTTTTACGACTGAGTTTCAGACCAGCTTCATCCAGTCTCTGCAGTACTGCTCCAAGTCTGGTCACATGTTCCTGTTCCGTCTCAGAGAAGACGATGATGTCATCACCGTACACAACCACGCCTTGCAGGTTCGCGAGGACCATCAGCAACAAACGCCTGAATGTAGCCGGGGCGTTGCACAATCCAAACGGCATTCTCAAAAACTCATACTGCTGGCCATTGACACTGAAAGCCGTCTTGTGGCGATCTTCTTCTGCGATCGGCAGTTGCCAATATCCCGAGCGGAGATCAATCAGAGATATCTGCTTCGCACTGTGAAGGCTTGAGAAAATTTCTTCCATCTGAGGCATCGGGAATGCATCCTTCACCGTCACCCTGTTTAGTTCTCTGAAATCGATGCAAAATCGATAGGTTCCGTCGGCCTTCTTCGTCAATAGCACGGGTGATGAATACGGGCTGTGCGTTCGCTTGATGATTCCTTTCGATTCCATCTCGGTCACCTGCTTCTGTATCTCCACCAGGGTGTTCTGTGGAATTCGTCTGAAGATTGGCTTGCATTGTCCTCCTGGGATCAACGGTATTCGGTGTTCAACCCAATTGCAAAATCCGTAATCATCTTCCGCGTCTGTGAATAAGTGGGCATACCTGCTCAGTACGTTGCGTATTGCACGGTTCTGACAATCAGGCACGGCTTTGAGGGCACCAACCCGGTCGGTTCTCCCCTTGTTTATCTCGATCGTCTCGTTAGCCACGATCACCACATCGTTTTTCAGGTCAATTGTGACACCGAGCCGTTTCAGGATGTCGGTTCCGATGATGGTTTCGGTCGTCTCCTCCACGATGAACATGTCATGGCGGATGAGCGTTTCTCCTATCCTGATTCGTAACCGCTGGGTGCCCGTAACTTTCAAAGAATGCCCGCCGACCGTCTGCATCGTGATTGAAGATGGATTCACTGGAACCCCGTTGAACCTCTTCGTAATTGACACTGCCGCTCCTGTGTCTACTATGGCTCGGACAGACACCCCTTCTATAGTTACATGGAGGACTGGTACTCGCCACCGACTCGGCATGGATAGAGAGAAACAATGGGGCACATTGACGTTGGTGCAGAATTTCGCCACATGACCATTCTGGTTGCATCGGAAACAGCGGCGACCGTTCCGGATTACCCGTACATTGCGTTGTGAAGTGATGCTTGAAGACTCTATCGACAACAGCTGCTCCACCATTTCGGAAAGGCGATTTACTTTCTGTTCCAACTCAGCATGCTGGATGCTTCTCACTCTCACTCGCTCCGACAAATTCTGGGCGACTGTCACCAGATCCAACGCTTTGCTGTCTCCCACCAGCGACGCCAATTTCACCTGATCATGGAGTGGATTGGGCAGACTTCGGATAAACTGCTGTTTCAGTAGGCGCTCTCTTGCTTTGCCCTCTAACTCGGGGAGCCCAATCGTTAGATGTCTGTCCAGCTGCTGGATAAACACCATCAAATCCTCCTGTTCGTCCCACCTGGCTGCGTGAAATCGTTGCGGTGCTCGTTCTCTCTCCAGATCCTTCCCAAATTCTGCACACAAGGCAGCCCTCATCTCAGCGAACGAACAACCGGGTTTGGCCTTTCGAGTGAGCAAATACACCGCCTTGGCTCGTCCACTCAACCGTGTGCCCAAAGCAATTAGCAAATTTGCATCCCCCTCACACCCGTGCAAGCCGCAATTCCGTCGAAATCATCGAGCCACGCCTCCACGTCACCGGCCGCAAATTGCTCCAACCGGGTCAACTCCATCGCGATTGGTCACGGCACCAGTGTAGCGAGAACGACACGACAGGGGGGTAGACGTTTATTGCACACCGAAAATGGGCACATGAGGGTCTCGCGCGCGCCATCGAATATCGACTAGATTTCCGTCCCACCACGCAACACAGGTACGGATGTTAGAGGCGAGCCAGTCCTTTCGCCTCGGGAGCTCTGACTTGGAAGATCCGCCTTCCTGTTTTCGCCTCGATCTCCGCTTCTCTGCACCCGATTTGGGTCGGCCAGGAGTCGTTCGAGAGCTCTCGCCTTGCTTGTTCTGGGCTGTGTCAATCGGCTCGGCCTCGGTGCTGTGGGCTGCGCTAGCGGCGTATTTGTCTGATTTATTGCGCTGTCCACATGTTCCCGCTCCGTAGTTCCGGGCCCAGGCTCGTCGCTAGCCGTCTTTCGCGATCCGCTCTCAGCTAGCTCCGAAGAGCTCCCCAGAGCCATTCTTGGAAGCGGCCCCTCTACAATATGACTGTCATCGCTTGTTGGTTGTGTAGTAATTTATTTTGTTGCAGTTCTTTTTGGGTGGAGGTTTGTCGTGTGGGAGTGTTGGTCTTGTCTTGTGGGGTAGACAAGTCAAGGCTGCAGCAAGAATTCTCCTGTGCAACGACGTTATTCACACTGTTTGTAATGTGCTGCCCAGCTAATAGCGATGATCGTGCAATTTGTGCATAACTCTTTACGCCTTGCGGTACAACAGAAGATAGGCATTTTGTCGACATGCACATCAAGCGCAACCATATCGGGGAAAGCAAGCAACAGCCAATCATTTGAGAGAATGATAAAGAGAATAAATTGAGTAATGCATAATGACATAAATCTTAAATTAATGAGCATATGAAATAAGTTGCTTACAAAGGATCCAAGATAAGTTCACGAGGTCAGAAAGTATATTTTACGGATATGACACAAACACGAAAATTTTATTGAAATTACCTACAATTGGCATAAGCGACGTGAGCAAGTTTACAGAAGAGAGTACAGGTCGATATTTATATGAGAAAGAAAAGCATTAGGACAAAATTGAAAACCCAATACATGAAATAAATAGACTTAGCATGCAAGCACGCGGTTAGTAAATCGAATGCAGCGTACCTACAAACGCTGCGCTGGTTCTGCCTACGTTCTCTACAGGACCCGTCGTCGCTTCGGTAGTAGTCCCGATTGGCCTCGCTCACGGCTAACTAAGCCTGCCTGACTCAGACACTCGCGACCGCATGTGCTACAGCACCATGTGCTTAATGTCGATGGAGTACAACCCATCGTTGCTTGCCGCTTCCGCACTTGTCGTTTCTTCTCCGCATGTATGAGGACCTTCTCCAGCACTTCGGCAACTGCCTTCGTGATCAGATCGCGCCATGCACGCCGATCAACCGTTTTGGATACCATGACCTGCAAAAACATCAGGTGTTAGGCTCACTTGATCATGTCCTGGTAACGTAACCTTGGTTTCCCACATGCCGGTTCCCAATACTAAGCTGACCATTTAAGAGTTGTTTCGGTATCCGCGTCGAATCCATACGGCTCACATGACCGAGCCACCTCGTGTCTCAGCAAAAGTATACAGTCCACTACATACATTCCACTACGGCGCAACACTTCCGTGTCAGCAACTCTGTCGCCACAAGTGATGCGCAAAATTCGTCGCAAACACCGTTGATGAAACCGCTCGAGATATCTCACAGCTCACCGGTACATCATCCACGTTTCACTGCCGTATAGGAGAACGGACAGCACCATGGATTTGTACATCATCAGCTTCGTGCCAATGGTAAGCTGATGGTTGTTCCAAACTCGGTACTCAAGCTTCCCGAATGCAGCCGCTGCCCACGATACGCGGATACGCAGCTCACGGTGTATCTGCTGATCAGTCGACATCATACTCCCAAGGTAGCAGAAGCGGGAGGTTGTTTTCAATACTTCAGCACCAATGCTGATTCGCGGCAATATTGAAGATTGCAATTCCGGTGAAGGCCGAAAGAGACAGACAGTTTTGCTTGTGTTGATGGTGAGCTCGAATTTGGCCGCTGTCGGAGCCAGAGCACTAGTCATATGCTGAAACTCCTCCACGCTGTGCGCAAACAACGCACAGTCGTCAGCAGACAGCAACGTACAGATGGTTGTCTCACAGACTAGATTTCGCGCACCGAAACGACGAATGTTCAGCAACCCACCATCAATACGGTGCTCCACACGATCACCGTAAGCACAAGCCGCATCAAACGCACAAGCCATCAAAGCATAAAGATGATTTTTAAACTGAGCAGGAATTAAGACGAAGCCTTGCTTCACAGCAGAGACAACTGCAAAGTCATCTGTGATCTTTCCACTCAGCTGCAACCTCGCTCTCATACCACTGTGCAATCATTCAACTAAACCCACAAGGTTACGCGGGCAACCAAGCATACCCAATTCAGAAAAGCTATGCCACGATAACTCGTGCAATATTGGTTGCTTTCTTTGCCATTGTACAGTGGTACCACAAGGACATCCTTCAACTCAGCAGGCACCTCCTGCTCAATCCACCCTCATTACACCAAGTGATGCAGCGCAGTCACCAACGCCGGTCCGCAGTGTTTAAATACTTCAGGCGGGATCCGTAATACAATGTTCAACGCTCGTTCTTCGTCGTCCTTCGTTCGTTTCACCATGCGGTATCCTTTCAAGTCGACTGCTTCATCTGGCTTGATGCCTAATCGTTCTCTGAGATACTCATTCTCCAGGTTGGTCTCATTCACGGCCGTTTCCGCTTGACTTGCCACACGACAAAGTTCCTCCAGTTGTCGGTCTTTGGATTCCAGTTGGCTTTTGACGGCTCTCAATTCCCTGAGTGCTTCTGCCAGGCCGTATTCTCCGCACTCGAAGCGGTGCAAGCGTTGCTCCAAATTAGTAATCTCGACTTGTTGTTGCTGACATGTCTCTTCAGCCTAAACGGAAATAAGAGCGAAGTGTAAGGCGCTAGCTCATACATAAAAAATCAAGAGTAACAAGGGGATGACTAACTCCAACGGTGAATGGAATAGGCTCTTCCAATGAGGTGTAAGCAAAACACGCTTAATCTCGACACTTTTGCGTTGCCGAATCACTGGCGCTGCCCTTCGAACAGACCGACGACCGCTTCGATATCTTTCCCCGAGATTCGAGTAGCTGAGAGAAATTCCGATCAACGGTTTTGCGAATCATAGCTGCAGAATAAATAAAATGACCGCTGCTCAACAGTGACAGCAACACGCGCGACGAAGACGGAACTCATGACAGCAGCCGGTACCAACGAGAGAAAGGCTGACCTTTAACTAGAATATTTCTATTGACTCAGCTAAAAGCGAACACAGGGCACCACACACCGGAACTTGCAGTAAACCTAATTTTTCGTGGGGACACGAGTTCGGCCAGACAAAGGTGGGCCCTGAAACCCCGCTTTGTCGTGCTGTGGAGGCTACACGGACGCACGTTTGAGAAAGTGTTGGATCCCTTGGTGAGTACAGTTTGAGGAGTTACTGTGTAAAAAGTCTTTAACTTGGCTATCCACTCTCCTTGGAGGGTGTGCAAAAATCTGCTGATTAGTTAACGCCTGATATCGACTTTACTTACTTTTGAGCAGACAATTTTTGGTGCAGTTAACTGAGGGTTTTTGCATTAGCCCCTACGCCAGATACGCCTTCACGCGCCCGGAAAAGTGGTAGACATCCGGTTCGTCCTTTCGGGACTCAGCCCTGGACTCCATCAGGAACCGAAGTCATGACGGCACGCCTCTGTCTCCATGGCCTGGCGGCATAAGCTGTTTACTAGTGGCGCAAACCGCTAGTGTCGAACGACCGTGGGTTCAATTCCTGATGCAGCCGAATGCTGCGCACTAATGGTAAGACACTCGACTTGAAAGTCAATGACAACAGCCCTCGGATCATAGCTGGTTAACCACGTCTGGATGACCCACACGCGATTAAGAGCAAACCTACCTATACACATCAGTGAACTTGCTACGATGGGCTATGGACTAAACGATAGTTTATAAGCTGCTGTGATGAAATCTCAAGTAAGTACAACAAATCCATTTTTCATGAGTACATCAAAATATTTGCCTTAACTGCCTCCGATTGATAGGTTGTGCATAGCTACTGCCAGTGGACTTCGGGTGTTGCGGGGCCGACCGTGCCCACCGCAACGTTCCTAACTTGTATGGGAGTGAAGGAAAAGACGTGCTATAACACAGTTAGGTTGCAACTCATGACTGTCCAACACTGTCTCTCGTGGCTCAGTGGCATAAGCTGCTGGCTGACGATTTAAGCCGTTGGAGCTCATGTGTCCGGATCATGACTGGGCCGATGGATGTGCACTGCTGATGAGACCCAGCATGTCGATACTGCGGTCTAGTGCTTATCCCAGAATGTGGAGGATTATTTGATTTAGAAGCTACTGTCATGAAATCTAAATTAAGTACATCAAAAAGTCCCCAACTCGTGATTAAACTATATTTTAATGAAATTCCGTCGCAGTCTCCCCCTAGTCAGCAGGCTCTGACACGTCTGGAAAAGTACCAGGCAGCTGTTTCGAGCCTCTGGATCTCCTGTATAGTGCACATTCCCCGGACCCCTGCCGGGTTCTGACCTCATAACTTCCAGATGCCAGCAGGTTGTGCCACTAAGCCATGGGTGACGGCCGAAGACCTGCATGACTGACAGTTGAATACGATATAGCGTAGCTCATCCACCACTGCCAGACTAGTTACGAACTGTGCAGCGGACAGTGGTTAACCCCAGGAGCTACGACTTTCCGCATTGCGGCTATGTGCGACACAGCACTTAGAAGCCATACGGACGGAGGCTGGATTACTCATGAGTAGTGGGGATTTGGGCGTAATTTCAGAGGTAGTTCGTCGCAGTCCTACTCAGTCAACCACTGTCTTCAGCCCAGTTCGTAACTGACCTGGCAGTAGAGGATGAGCTCGCTATATAGTAGTTAACTGTCAGTCATGCAGGTCTTCGGCTGTCACCCATGGCTTAGTGGCACAAGCTGCTGGCATCCGGAAGTCCTGGGATCGGAACCCGGCAGAAGTCCGGGGAAGGCGCACTACTAACAAGACCCGGAGGTCGAAACAGTCGTCTGGTGCTTTCCCAGCCGTATCGGAGCCTGCTGACTTAGAGGGGATTGTGACGAACTACCTCTGAAAGTACACCCAAATCCCCACCACTCATTATTAAACGAGCTTTGCTCTAGCATTTTCCCGTTCGCAATTGAGGAGTTTGTTGACACATGTGAAGGTTTACATACTCACTATATGCCTTGAATCGCCTGTTTCATCAACTGCGTTACGGAAGCTCAAGGCTTGGAGCTACGTGTTGCTTTCGCCCTGCGAAATACTTCTTCACAATCCGGTAGGGGAGAACAACGAAAATGAACAGGAACGTAACAAATTGCGCCAAAAACTGTTGTGGGTGTAGAATTGAGCTAGTTAATGCAGTGAAGTACTGCGGGCGCAAGCGGTCAAATGCGATAGAAGTATGAAAATCCCTCGATTGTGTGTGCCAATACGCAATGAGCAAATTAAGCAGCAATCAAATTCGGTAAATAGACAGTTAGCGATGGTGGTCACATAAAGGAAAACTACGGCAGACTTCCGTAACAGATGACTGTAGGTGGCTAAACAAAATACCAAACTAACGCGTTAACTGCCACGCGATAGAGGAAAATGAAAGTTTACTGATACTAAATATTATGCAAAATGCTTCCGAAGTTACTATCTGCTCAACGGTGCGGAGAGGGTGATTGGAGCTGGCTAAGCGTATTGTCCATCTCAATCGGTTTACTACACTGGTGAGTCTCCGCAGATTTAAACCAACAAACGAAAGATCGCCAGGTTATGTGATAAACAGCTATATCACCTGTGAAAATTAGCTCCAGCAAAACATAACCTAAATTTTAGTGTTCTAAATACCCGAATTTTCCCGAAGCTGTCCGATTAAAACCCACCACAAATAATCCATCAGGACGTCCACTGAATATATGTGCTCCGACTTCACTTTGTAACCCTAGATCAGTGATTTGTCTTGGGAGAAATAAGTAGATGCTCGAAGCAGTAGTGGGTCCCTGGCATAATTTGAACCACCCAAATTGTTAGCGACTTGCTACTCAAGTGTCTACCGATAGCTTATCATTGCGTTCGTTGCTTGCTGATACCATGTCCGATGGACCCCAAAGTGACCATGTGACTGCAATGCAGGCGCATAGGCAAACCAAAAAGATGGACTGATTGCATTAGCATGGGCCTTCTTTCTTGCCAGGGAACAAGCGAGAGGCTACATCACTCATTGGAAATCCTTTGTGGCATAAGACCCTATATTAACGCGCTTTTGCTTCTACTTATTAGTCTTTCTATTAGGTACTCTCTACGACAGTCACATTTTGTTAGGACGGAGAAAATATTATTTCTCATGGGTGGCTGCTGCTGCTGCTGCAGTGTGAGTAAAGACCATTTCGTCGCGTGAATCGCGGTGCATCAAGGGAATCGAGTTGAAATCCGGTAGTGTGTGGCCCTTTAACGCGACGAGTGTGACTGCTGTTGGTAATTCGGATGTACGGAGCCAAGGAGGGATGAGTGGAGAGAAGGCCAATCAAACGCCTCCCCCCCCGCCTCCACCTCAGCTGACAGCAGCTGCATGGGCCGGCTGGACAAGGTAACGTTGAAACAATTAGATCCCTTTAGTAATTTGAATAATGCCGTAAGAAGACGAACACTGGCAGATGTCAACATTTCGTATTGTCTCTTCAGTGCCAACACAATAACATGAAAATATATAAGACGACAGATAGGGTGAGACCGGAACAAGTTAGAACAGGGTAGAGGGGCAGGCGTGACACCCCTACGCCCAGGGCAGCCGTAGGCTTACGAACAGCTGTTTCTGCACACAGAGTGCGGGTTTGATACGGCTGATCGCGACTGCATCTGCAAAACGTAGGAAACGGGCGTTAGCATGTCTTAACACGATTGCAAACATTTTGGCCGGATCAAACTGGTGACAGGTGGCCAGTAAATGCCTACCTATGGATGAAGCAGGTGGTTTACGTGAACAGATGGTATGAGCAACCGAGGACTGGGTGATTTGACGCTGCAACCATTTAGGTACATGTTCCCTTATTCTGGAATTCAACGATCGATTGGTACGGCCAATGTAGTGTATACCACAACTACAAGTAACTTGGTAAATGCAATGTGAGTTGGCGCCAATAGGTTGTCTTTCCGTCATTGGGGTAACAGGCATTCGATTCGTCCGGTTGATAAGGACAATTTCGGCAGCATAATAAGTCCTCTGGACTGCGGAAATTATGCGCTTCGTTGTCCTCATATTAGCGAAATCTCCCTTAAATGGTAGCTCGATGTAGATCCTCGATGTTGATCCGGTCTAGCATGAGGGTATCTCAGGGTGGTGCTGACAATAGCAATTGACCAAACGAGTTCAGTCTGACGACGACACGGGGTGCGATGGCAGATGGTCGATTGGGCGAACAGAATGACACTGAGCCACCGGATGGAATGCTAGTCAAGTGCCGCTCAAGCGAAGGGATCACATGTACTCGGGCAGGGTAGATAAAAGGGAAATGACGAGCTCTAACGTGGACTAAGATCGACGATGGATGAGGCAATGCAGGTAGTGGATAGACGTAGTGCGGCGAGTGAACAGCGTGCGCGGGCCACTGCACCCCTGCAAACTGCGTATGGCGAACAAAGAAACCGGTCATTAAAAGTTACGAAAATTAAATAGGAATTCAAATTTATGTACAGTATAGATGACCATACTGTTCCCAAGTAACAAATTTGATCCCGTTCAGGTGGAGGTTTGGCCCTCGAAGGGCAACATGTCAGAAGGCGGTGTATACAGAGACCCGGAGTTTGGTGGAGCTTAGGGTTATGAGACATGACCAGTGGAAACAAAGCCGTAACAGCCGATTGGCACTATCCAAATACTGTATTATGTAGACGATCTGCTTGTTGGTCAAAGTCACTGACCTGTTAGCAGCTGGACTCCCATCAAAGTGAAATCGAAAGCATCCCAATGGGCAATCGACAAGCAGTGGCGTAGCAACTACTTTCGCAACCCGGAGCGATGGTAAAACTTTTGCTCAACCGCCAGGCAGTTGTAATTGCGTAAATCCACAAAATCGACTCCAGGTAAAGTGCATACTAATTTTCGATGAAATGGTTGATAGTTTGAAACACTGAGGTAAATGTGGTAAAAGTGACCACATTTGGGACAAATAAGGGGATTTACTCATGAGTAGGGGATTTTGATGTAATTATGTGAGGTCCATCGCAGCCAGCTTCCAAATCAGATAGTCGTCCACATGTCCGGAAAAGCACTAGACTGCAGTTTCAGCCTGTCGGGCATCGTCCGAAGCTGTCCCCCGTGGCCCAGTGGCATAAGCTGCTGACTGGCGGTTCAAGCCGCTAGTGGTCGTGGGTTCGAATCCTGATGGATCCGGTGGATGCGCACTACTGACGATGCCCAACAGGCTGAAACTGCAGTCTAGTGCTTTTCCGGGCATGTGGACGACTATCCGATTTGGAAACTGGCTGCGATGGACCTCACATAAATAAGGGGATTGCTGGGGAAAACGTTTGCACTGGCGGGACACGTGGCGTAAGCGTGATATTGGTCATACAGAGTAAGATTAAAATAGTAAATCTTCAGCTTGTCTGAAAATGTTGCTCTTTATATTTGGTATCGAACAAGCAACCGTCCTAAAAATGTCCACTCCCTGTCACATTCCGACGGGACGGACCGTCCCCGTCCTCCTTGCTACGTCTCTATCGACAGGTGTGCTTGGACTACGCGATGCAAAATCCCTACAGTCCACGGGTAATGTGGTTAGTAATAGAGTGCTACTCACAATCGATACAGACAATGCTCAAAAGGGTCCAGTTCGATGGTCTAAACTGGCAAGATACTATGTCATCACGCATCAGCTGTTGTGGTGCAACCTGGTGATTTGGGATGTCATGAGGCATTCAGGAAGAAGTACATAGTTAAACATTACCACATTAGTTGTCGTGTAACCTGCAAGTCAAAACAAACTCTGGGCCGATCAAAATCTGTTGTTCCTAAAGCGAAGCATAAATAGCTACGGTATATTAGTAGTGGATACTATTTAGACTAAAACTTAGCTAGCGATTGGCCCCTTGCATGGGAACGCCACATCGATGGACCGCATGTGTATGATGATATTCTCTCTGATACAGTATAGAGATTCATCAATCTATGCGTTAAACAACAACACCTCCACCATCACCACGGCCACCAACACCAACACCACCGGCACCAGCACCAGCACCAGCACCACCAGCACCAGCACTGCCACCACCACCAGAAATTGTATCGGCCAAATATTCATGTTGCGCCAACCCTACTGAACTCCGTCACGTCATTAACCGCCAACAATCGTAGGACCCTTAGATATCCGATCGGCATTTGACTCAGTAGATAGATCTGCGTTTTAGATCTACCTACTAAGGAAAGGTTTGCCCGACAAGTTTCTAACCCCCTGAAGGAACTCTAAATTCATACGTCCGGCAAAGTGAGTGCTTACAGCTGGCATGCCTTTTCGTTTGCTATCACCAACGGCGTTCGCCAAGGTTGCTCCATTTCACCTTTCCGCTTCAATTTTGCCACTAATTTCGTCCAACGAGCATTGGAACGCGTCCAAAACTGCGGTATTGAGCTTCTCTCAGGTAATAGTGTCGAGGATTTGGACTACGCCAATGATATAGTTTTGTTTGTGGACGATCCACAAGCCGTTCAGAGCGTTTTGAACCGATTAGCGATGGTGGCTTCTAAGTGTGGCCTGTATTTCACCCAAGACAAGAGCAAAATGCTACTCCAGGATTGGCAGATGCCTGTGCCTGCCACCATCGCTGATGACCTCCTTGAACAAGTCCTCTGCTTCACTTATCTAGGGAGTTGCATCACGACTGGCGGCGGTGTTAGTAATGAGGCCTCACAACGGATCGCAAAGGCCCGCCTTGTATTCATCAGACTGAGGCACCTATGGCGTCGTCGCGATGTTAGTCCCAAGCTGAAGGGCAGGGTTTACACTGCCTCTGTCCGCACGGTCCTCTTGTACTGTCGTGAGACCTGGCCGAATCGCTCGGAAGACATGAAGCCATTTTCAGTTTTCGACACTGTTTGTCTGCCTAAGGTTGGTCACATGGGGTGGCAGCATCACGTGAGTAACGCAGAAGTCCGAGAGCGAGTGCTTGGAGTAAACAGCCCATGCATCCAAAACGCCATTCTCCGACAACGCATGCGTTACTTCGGCCACGTATTACGTATGCCAGCCTACCGCCTTCCTCCCTCGAGCGTTAGTTGCGCTCCCTGTAAGCGATTGGAAAAGTGACGCGGTCGACAACCAATGACGTGGCGAAAGAGCATGAAGAAAGCAACCACAAGCTTAGCATCCGTTGGACTGGTCCACCTTCCAGGATGGGGCCACGTGACTCGGACTGCCAGTGGTTGGAAACGCTGGAGGTTTTGACGCGCACCAGAAACCATTGGCCGCAGAGTTGTTCAACCGCATCATTTGTTAATGTCTAATCGAAAGTATATATAAAAAATTCAAAAAAGACAAAATGGCATGCGTAAAACTCAGAAAATTGTTTTTCTCCCATTACTGCATTTCGTTTTTTGCCCCTTGTTGCTATGGTTCGGATGGCACATTGTCTGTAATTTGTTTGCGAAATATATATATATATATATATATATCCGTCGCAACGAGACTGGATCTTAAAGTGGTACGATGATTTGCGTACCTCCTTGACCCATTGAGCTATACTCGGTGGTGCCTCCGGGCATCTTGAGAGCTACTCCTACCAGGTTGGTCAATGGTAAGATGTCAGAAAAACTCAGTCTCCTGGTCCTCCAGGTTGGGGATTTGAAATGAGATGGCGTCCATTTATATAAAACTAAATCATTCCCACCTCCACGCTGCGTTGCGAAGTGGCTTTTGAGCCAAATGCTTTGCTTGAGGATCCTAATCGTCCTCCTGTCTAGGTCTGGGCGCCTTGGCAGTATCTCAGCCCACAGACAACCATGAGTTTTTCTTCAAACATAAACTTCATCCTGCATCGGCCGTCGCGCAGATTATCAAGGGTCGCCTTATCTGCTGCATACAATAGGGCGAATAAGCGAAAAGATGCTACTGCTGGCGCCTCCCTTCTTCCTTTTCTACCTGTTTCTCTTACTCTCATCCCGACCCCCATTACTAACCTTCCTTCTATAATTCCCAGCTTAATTGACAGCAACCGAAGTGCCACTGGAGTAGAACCATCTGCAGCCACCATCCCACCGCAAATATCGGACGCCTATCGGCAAAACTCCCTTATAAGGCCACGATATCCCGTTTCCATGGTGACATTCAACGTTCGCACTCTAAGACAAACAGGTCAACAGGCTACACTCGCACGCACCTTGGACACACTGTGTATTGATGTGTGTTGTGTGTCCGAAACTAGGAGCAATGACCATAACGGGGTTATTGAATTAACTACACCCGGCTTGTCCTCTCCTTATTGGTTGCACGCATCCGAAGACGCCGATGCAGCACTCACGGGTCAAGCTGGTGTAGGTATCATTCTAAGCTACAAGGCTGAGCCATCGTTGGTTGATTGGATTCCGGTGAACAGCCGTTTATGTGCAGCCCGTTTGACGACATCACTTAAGGTTAATTCACGAAGTAGTACAAAACACTGTTTGTTTGTGGTTTCCGCTTATGCTCCCACCGACTGCAGTTCTAAGGCTGTCAAGGACACATTCTATCATGAACCTAACGCGCTACTACGCACTGCTACTAGTTCAGATATTATAGTACTTGCAGGGGATATGAACGCACAAGTAGAGCATATGAGCTCTTCAGCAGCTCAGCTAGATGGCATTATGGACTTAACTCGGAACCGACTGACAACCACGAACGTATGTTGCGGCTCTTGGGGAATACCAATTGTTTCTTAGTAGCACTGACTTTAGACACAGTGGGCGCCGAAGTGTCACTTGGCGTCCTCCTGTAGCTGGCCAGCGATGGACCCAAATTGATCACATAGCCATGTTACGGGTAGCGTGGTTCCATCCTGCATTGCCACTCGTACTGGAGTACCTGCGTCGACTCTGATCATGCCTTGGTGTGCTGTCGTTTCTCCATGAACATTATCGGGAGGCGCACCAAGTGTCTCCTAAGATTGGCAAATGAGAAATTGTCTCAGTCCTCGGTCAGGCAAGCCTATCAAGACGCACTGCATACCGAACTTCCGCTGTCTTGTCCTAATGACGCTGAACTTCAGTTGAAAAGGAGTTCGGCCGTCATGCACCACGCAGATGCATCTGCTTGTGGCAATATCCATCGTCACCGCACCAGTCACTGGATACCCGAAAGGTCGGTGGACATGTTGGAATCTAGAAGTAACCTCCCGGCTGGCTCTGAGCACAATGTGACCAGACAGGCTATTAGGAGCGAACAAAAGCTGCGCCTACGTTCTGACAAGGAAGCCTGGTGGACCAGTCGGGTTCAAGAAATGGAGGAGGCGGGAGCAGTAGGCAATTACCGCAAGCTCTTCCAGCTAATCCGCACCACTGGTCTCAGGAAACCAGGTGTCAGTGAGACAATCAGACAGCGCGGGTGCACTGATACACAATAAGGAACGTCGTATGGCTCGTTGGGCAAAACATTTCCAAGATTAGTTCAGCTGGCACCTTGCTCTAGGAGCTCTTCATAATCAGGTAGTGCAAGACGCGCCATGGACGGTTAATTTTGAGCCTGCGTCGGAGGCCGAGGTCCAAAACGCGATCACAGCCCTCAATCCTTCTCGTGCCGCTTGCTCGGATTCCCTCCCAACTGCACTATTTAAGGATGGAAGTGAGGTCCTCTGCAAAGCACTGACCTCCCTATTCGAACGTATCTGTAAGGAAGAGAGTGTTCTAGCTGATTAGAGCGAATCGATTATACTGGCAATATACAAGAAGGGCAGTCGCACAGACTGTTCTAACCACTGGGGTATTAGCCTAACGCCAGTTGTGACAAAATTACTGGCTTCGATCCTTATTCGTCGCCTCACTGTGGAAAGGGAATCTCGGATTGAGAAAGAGCAGGCAGGTTTCCGCCCAAGGCCTGGCTGTTTAGACCATCTATTCACTCCGCGGCAGGTGCTGGAGCAGCGTCACGCATACCGCAGACCGACAATAGCTGTGTTCCTTGATTTCAAGAGTTCGTCCGATTCAGTCGATCGATCGATTCTGTTCGAAATAATTGCACGGAAAAGTGTTCTCACGCAATGTGTGAACATCCTTCGTGCTGTATCATCGAACACTACAGGCCGCGTCAGGGTCTACGGTAACCTGTCGGATAGATTTCCCACCACAAGTGGCGTTCGTCAGGGTTGTCCGATTTCCCCATTTTTGTTCAATTTCGTCGTGCATTCTATCATGGAGTGTTCCCTTGCGGAATCTTACGATGTAGGCGTTGAAGTGCTGCCTGGCGAAAGATTAGTTGATTTAGATTATGCGGACGTTATCGTCTTGCTTTTCGACCATGTTGCGACTGCACAATCAATCCTGAATAGCCTGTCCAGAGTGGTCCTATTATTTGGTATGCACTTCGCACTCTTCAAAGTGCAAAGTGTCGCTGCAGGACCACCAGCCAATTTATAAACTCATTGGACACTTGCTAACGAGGAACTCGAGGTGGTTGGTCAATTCACTTATCTTGGCAGTTGCATCAGCAACGATGGACGCATAGAAACTGACGTCAGCCAACGCATTGCAAAGCCAGTGCTACTTTGAACCTGCGGCATCTTTGGCGACAGTAGGGAGTTACTCTCCCTCTGAAAGGCCGTGTATACAGGGCCACAGTGAGGACCGTCCTGCTCTATGGTAGTGACACCTGGCTTCTTCCGTCTGATGATCTGAGGCGCCTTCAAGTCTTTGATCATCGTTGACTGCGAAGCATTGCTGGTGTCGGATGGCACCAGCGTGTCCGCAACGAGGATGTGCGTAGGCGAGTACTAGGTAGTGATGATCATGCTATCTCCCTAGAACAACAGATAACATTAAATAAGTTGCGTTAGCTTGGGCACGTGCTACGTAGGCCTGGTCACCGCTTACCTAGGTGGGCCTTGTTTAGTCTACCAGGTGTAGGGTGGCGAAAGTCTCGAGGTGGACAGAAGTTGACTTGGCAGCGTGAAATGAACTCATTGAGGACCAAAACTTGGTGCCGTTAGTCCGTCTCGCCTTCCGGTCTGGAGTCCACGTGACTCGCCTTGTGCTTGGCTCGAGACTTTACAGGACATGATTCGCAACCGACACCAGTGGCGCGTCTGCTGCCGTCTCCTAATCGGATTGCATGTTTAAAGTGTGTTTGGTGCTGAGTTATCAGCGGGGGTAATGGTTGATTATGACGCGTGGCAGTGAAAGCCGCAAGGAAACTGTCTCGCCAAAGCCGCATTATCTTCGCACGATAGCCAGCTGTTTGTGACGGTATGTTGTCTACACAAGGTGTAGACGCCTTGACCCTGAATGTTTGGTTGGTGCATTAATGTTTCCAGGTAAGTCCCCCTTCTCTCCCTCTTATAATTCTTTATTCCATGGGTCCTTATATTTGTATAGTAGCGAAGCATCAGTTCAAATGTCTGCTGTACTGCTGTTGTTGCTGCTGCTGCTGATGATGATGATGGTGATGAAGGTGCCATATATATATATATATATATATATATATATATATATATATATATATATATATTTATAGTTACCACGAACTTACAATGGTCCATAATCTTTTTCCGGTCTTCTATCGTATATGCCTTTCCATCCTTGCATTCCAATCGTTCCAAAGCACTTTTGCTCTGTCTACGGCCACGTCCAGCTTGACTCATGCTTGGCCGGTTCCATTCTCCATTATCCGTTTGGCCTGAGAGGTTATGGTAAACTATATATTTTTCCAAGTGCTTGCATCCGTCATTCCATTGTCTGCATCGGTCACGAATGACCCCGCATCGCTCCGCCAAATGCCTGCATCATGTGCTTGTGCACACGTGCGAGCCATATCAATGGTCCATGTGTCTCGACGTGAGATCACGTGGTCTGCTTGCCACCGACTGCACTGGTACGAGGTTAGTGCAGCACGTTGTTCATGCTCAACGCCTCACGTGCGGATTCCAAGTGCCGCGTATTCTTTCACGGAAGTAGTTCCGGTGGCAGCAGCCGGAGGGATTGCGACGGGCTGATTGGCACGGATTATGTGTCCAGCCAAACCAGTGGACAAATGGATCTGTTTGTCTACCTAGCTCTGATCCAGGTTGTAGGCAACGGCATCGAGTACCTCTTTCGGCTTGGGTTGCTTCTCCCCTCCACCACAATCGCCACGCGCATGCCGTGCCGTAGTAGACAATCAGTCATGGCTTCAGTAAGGGTGCGGGGTCCAGTTGGTACATCAAACATGTTCTACGCCGAAAGCGGCTGAAACAACACGGCTGGTGCACATTGTCAACCGGCAAAGATCACCCATGAGTCCCTAACTTTATTTGACCTGCATACGTGCATTAGTTAGTGGGGTGCTCAGCTTTCAACAATGATTTGAGAGAAGTGTCTTTCTAGTATTGGACATTCCTCCGCATTCACAGGCGGTTTGCTTCCGGGCAGCTAGACATTAATAAATTCTGTTTCTGGGATCATAACACAATGCCAGCCGCAGCTTATCAGTGAAACTGGAAACTATAATTTTCTTACCTATAGTGTCCTTGAATAACTCCTTGGAAACATTATTTAGATAGTAAGCCAGCTTTGGCTTGGGAGATGCGGTCACATTTATGTATGAAATGCAGAAGCCATAGTATTCCCACTTCAATACCATAATATGCCGAATTAAAGGTGTGGGTAGTGAGTCTAAGTAAATCGATTCATGCTCGGTAAGTGGTGACTTTGACAAAAGGAACTGCTGTCGGTCGCACACTAATGACAGGCTCACAGAAGTCTGTCGGTATAAGGCAGCAACTGAGTTCCTCCAGTTGCACAGTTGGATTTGTTGCAACTTTCAGCCAGTTTGTTACAGCAACGTGTATGCCAGAAAACAAAAAGCGTGTCTATGAAACAAATGAACCGGTAAAGTGGATTACGCATACAATATGAGTGTGGGACTGTAACTTACCAATCTCAGACTTTTTTCCAATCTGCCAGTGAGAACTTCCTTTTCTCTCAGCTGTATTTGCAGCGACTTTATCCGCTTCGCCTTGGTCTCATCCGAACCGCCATGGGTTGAGTCCAGCTGTCGCTTGAATTCTTCAAGTAGTCTGGTGGATCGTTCCACTTCCTTCGTTGCATCTGCTAGCTGTTCTTTCAAAATATTGACCTGTGTAAAGGTATTAAGAGAGAGCAACATGAACATCTATTCAGGCAATTACAGTATAAAACAGTGTCAGCAAAGTTCAATAGTCAACTCACCTTATGCTAGTAGTTCCCCGCACGTTGCCGGTTCCAATCTCTCTCTCTCTCCGCTATATATATATATATATATATATATATATATATATATATATATATGCATGCCCATGCTGAGGCTGATGTCGCATTCATGATGCTTCTTCACCGCAGTTGGGCTAAACCAACTTACACTTAAACTAGGTCTTTTTAATGTGGATAAATTCATTACATTTTATTCGGTTTATCCTGCGTACTTGATAATCTTCTCCCAACTTACACACGTCGCTCATGCAAATTGTGGTAGCCTTGCGTAATTTTATCGCGCTTGGAATGTTTTAACTAACTTTCGGACATTTTGTACTTATCGCGTATTCACATTTAACCACCTTCTTCCATATGCTCATTTAGCGAGTATTTATGTCGTCATATGCGTTTACTTTATTCCATATCGGCATTTCGAATGATCGGCTGTTGTTTGACATCCCAGGTGTGGCTGCGCTTGATGTGCATGTTGACAAGGTGCCTACCTGTCTACTACCCACTACCTCGTCCATCTGGCTCCAGGAGACAGTTGGTCGTTGCTGGAGGGGACGGGATGCACGGTTCTTGTGGCCGTGTTAGGATCAAAGTGTGGTTCCATGCACTCAGTGTGGAGCGGACCACGGTCCAGCCACCGCCTTGTGTGCGGTTGATTCCAAAATACAGCGTGCTTGTGTTTGCCTGTGAAGGAGTGTGGGCCGGCTCCGTTGATGAAACGTGGTTCCCATCCGCATGCCTCCCGGTCTTATTCCTTCGGGTTTACACTGGATATGGGGTGTGTGGATGGAGCTGTGGGTGGTGCAGCGCAAGCCATCCATGGTCCCTCTGTAGGCGCAGGCGTCCTGTGGCTGGCCACAGTGACATGCAAACCCGAAACCGGATGCCGCCAACCATATGTACAATCCATAGGAACTGCTTTCACCCACTTTGATAGTGAGGACAAAAACGGAGGGGAACAGGATTCGTTACATCGTAGAAATGCTTTGCTATTATGCTACTACTGACGTAAATTAAGAAAACCAAGGAGCTGAAATACACAGTTGTGAAAGCCAACCAATGCAAACAAACACTGACCTGAGCAAATCAATAAAAGGAGCCGGATTAAGTGTTAACCAGATGCAGCCACATAAAGATGGCATTAACGTAGTCAAAAACTTGTGGGCTGGCTCCAGAAACGACGACCCATACTTGCCACGGATGACACCAAAGTGTACCAGCAGAAAAAGTGTCAAGGAATAGGGACAATAAAGCGAAAATTGACGGTTAGGAACTGTACACAAAACGTACACACACAGATGCACAAACTGTACTTAAACCTAGTGTTCATCTGACAGCAACGCAGTACTGTTAAGGTCTGCAAAGGTTTTTTATCTGTCTCATACGATAGAAAGATTAGCAGAGATATTTATAGAAGAGATAGTGGCGGCATCCCAAAGGACATCTCTGTATGCGGCCCATCGGACTGCGACCGTACCGATGATATAGTGTCATATTTCTGGTTCACCTCTATCAAGAGTTTGGCATATAGTAGGTCATCTGAAACATCAGATCTGGCTTGGAGTCAAGATCGTACGAGGGTGTCAATTGTGAATACGTTTGATGATATGACTGACTGACGCTTAGCCTTTACTACACCTATTTTGCTGGCGTCCGGTTTCCGTCCTTTGGTCAAATGCGAAGTAGGAAAGTTTCGTGAAACGTTACTCGCCTCGTCTTCCTGGTCTGTTACCTTCGGTGGGTAACGGGATATCTGCGCAACCACCGGTGTGTTTTTGTACGCAGCTCAGTTTGGCCTTCAGTCTTAGTAATAAGAAGTTTGCTCGCTTATCCAGCAGCCTTAGCCTTTTCTCCAGATTATAAACCACATTTTGCTTTCGCTGCATGATGAGTTACCAGGGCCGTAATTGTTTTTCAACCAACCGGAGTTGAGGTTTTATTCTTTTGTACAACCTTCTACCATGAGTAACTAGTACCGTAACTGATACGCATCATTATTGACCCGACAATAGTCCTCGGGGTGATGTGGGAACCGTTGGTTCAAATGTTATCTCCGTGCTTTTCCCTATTTATCCAAATTTCTCCTTTTTACCCATGCAATTTTCGTGCATCTACAGCCGACAAATTGAAGTACTGAAATGCCATTCCTCCGGAGACGTGAAGCCCATCTTGACTTCATCCTTGGTCAGATATTTTTGCACTTCGTTGAATGCTTTCGGTTTCGTCTCCTTTCCTGGCTCCGCAAATTTATGGTCTTACCTACACATCGAAGTGATTTTATTGACTGTGTCTGCAGATCTGGTGGGAGCTAAAGATGAACGCAGCAAAATTAGCCCGATGTCAGCGTACATTTATTGCACGCATGTGGCGACTCCGGTCTCCGATCATTTCCTAGGTATAATCATGCTTGTCAAGTAAACTGGATGATTTCCGTCACTGGAAGTTTTTCGGTTTTTCCTCAGCAAATCTTGTAAGTTGACTCTGACCCCTTTTCAGTAGATGGAATTAAACCAGTGTCCCACAACAGACCTGAGGAATCCCCATAATCAAGTGACAGTCAATTTGCATGTCTCCAGCAGAATGGTGAAGTCAAACTGTTCCACTGGATGTGCTTCTCTAGTCAAAGTCGTCTGAAACGCCAGTCACCGACAGAGGCATTCGGCAGCATTTGAAGTTGCGCGTCATCATTAAACCCTAGTTTGTCATAGCTAGAACCAAGGATATGTTGATAGGCTCTCAACGTAGAAGTCAGCAGACGGATACTCAGTGACGGATTTTCTGCTTCCCATTTACTTTGGCTTACTTCTACATTCCCGGTGGTCCTAGGTGCAAATTTGAAGTACCTGGTCAAAAGTAATTTGCATATTCTGTTAGGAAAGATGGTCAGCCGCAGATAAGCTTTAACTTGTTCTTGCCAAATTCGAGAAGTTGCGTAAACTATGTTGGGAAGGCTGGCATCGCAGTAGTTCACTTAAAGAGCAGAGGAGGCCAGTTATGCACAGTAGTAAAAAGTCCCATTGCTAGACGAAAACTCAGTGTTATCAGGCGAACATGTTTTCAATAATTCTTCCTCACACAAGTACAATTATCTACAAAAAACAACCAAAAAATAGACACCTTCCCAGCAGTCAAATTGCAGATTGACTTCACCAGTAGCGCGATACTGAAAACTGACCCAAAAGACAAATGGCCTATCCACCTGTTCTTATGGTTCACGGTATATTGGCCGTACCACGAGGTGCCTGTCTGACAGGGTGAGAGAACACCATACGGCCTGGCTTGCGACTGGGTGCCGAATGCTAACCAACTCATGCATCGCCACGCACCTTGCCCACGCGGGCCCTTCCCCAAATCTAGCCGAGGCATTCAAAGTTATCTGTCGACCAACTGAAAATCGAGCAAAGTGTGTTCGAAAGCGCTTACTTGATTCGGATGAGTGTTTAGCGATCAGACCATACGAGCCGGAGTTGTGCGTCCAGAAAGGCTTTACTCACACGTTGTGCTTTACTCGGTCCAGGCGAACTGCTCCGTCCAAACCAAGGAACTGTGCACGCGCGACAACTGTGCCCCAGTGGGCAGTGATTGACATTGACCAGTGACTGTAAACTGTGTGCTTTACCAGTCCTTGTGTAATCGTTTTTGTACATAAGTGTACAAGCCTGAGGAAGAGTTATTGAAAACATATGTTCGCTTGATAACATTGCATTTTCCTCAGTTGCGCTCAGTTGTGATTCGCCAAATCGATTGCCAAATCACTAAAAAATCTAATTTACGGGACTCATCTTTAACGCCGCATCTCATCGAAATCCCGTACGTTATACCTTGCTTCATATTGCTAACTGCCGTGCGGTAGCATCCAGTGTCATTTTGTTCACACAAGCAAGTGAACGGCATTGTACTGTCGCCTCATTTAGATTACGCAGAAAACATAAGGGAAATTTCTGATCTCCGGTTCATTGGCCTTATTCCGTTAGTCGTGGCTGGGGCTGGATTTACCCACACCATGTGCACGGAGTTTACACGACACGGATCCAGTAACTCAACGGAGTGACGATTGTGGTCGTTCGATTGATCATTCGTAGCCAATACCCGCTAGGTTCAACCAGTGCTCGATAAGGTGGGTACTTTGCTGGGAGAACACATATAGGTAATCATAAGAGTCCAAGGTTCTTTCGGTCAAGCAACAGTGTTAAGTTCTCCCTCCCGAGAGCCAGCAGAAAGACACCGGTGTCTGTCTGAGGACTACAAGATCATATACTGAGGCCGAGGTTCTCGTGTAGGTTGGTGCGGATTAATCCCGGTGAGATCCTGATGGCTTCCCCCGTTGAACCACAGTCACCCGCGCGTCGTCCTCCAGCATTGCTTGCACAGCAGCAATGTTGTCTACGGTGGTGGCCTCCACTTATCGATCATCCCGTGTCTTAGTATCCAGGGTCCGCCTGCTACGCTTACATTCCGAAAACCACACAAACACGGTGGTTATTGAAGGCGCATCATCACCAAATGCAGCACACAATCGCTCAGCTCTCTGTTACAGCTTTAAACGACATCTGTCGTCATAGAAAATCATCGCACTCCAGTGGCCGACTGAGTTCGATACTTACAGTCAGAGTATAGCGACGCTCATGACTTGTGAGCTGTGCTGGGCTACTGTCACATGGTTTGTGAGAAGTCACTGAACAATAGAATGGATTACAGTTCATTTTTTGCCAAGTCATCAGCACCTAAGCTGTGTACTGGGTATCCGGAAACAATGCTCTGCCCTCGTACTGAGAGTCATCCTCATCTGCGAAGGATATCCATTTTTCACACAGGGTAACTCAACTGGCCTTCGCTGAAATACGGATTTACGGCAGGTCTACTAAGTCAGCGTGGCGGCCACATATGTGAATTCAACAGCGTAATTTCTCCATCTGATCGCTGTTAGTGGAATAGGAAAAGTCGCAATAGAATTGGACAATAGATTGACAGCAGTATCGCCAAGGTGGCCGCGTATGGTTCACGGGTGGGCCCCCGTTTGTCTCACGGGGCCCGCAACATCGTTTCTGTGACGGTGTCACGTGAGTCACAGACTTCGTTTCCTAGTCTAACGGCACGGCCAACAAAGTACCAGGCGCGCTACCCAACCCGTCACGTGATCACTGCGGGGCCGCACAGCCAGTGGTCACGCGACACCGGGCTGACGTGCTGGCGCAGTTAGTTCTTAGGTGGGTGATCCGAGAAACGGGGACACTGGAATTCATCCGCTTATTGGGCGCATTACTGAGAGCACCCGTCTGCGATACAGACGTATGACACAAACCCATCTTGGACGAGCGCATTGAGCTGGCAATGCATCCCCGCATGGTTTGCAGTGACTAAAGTAGGGCCAACTGTTTGCGACGCGGTCTGTATCATCATCGACTCAATGCTGCGATCGATATGAAGTCCGCTTGGCGAAGGATAGTTGCCCACCATTTCGTAAGGCGGACAGCGATGCTCAGAGATTTGTACTACAGGGAAGGAGCAGCTTTGAGACACCGTCCGCGTCACTGCTACAAGGGAAGCCAAATGGCTAGTTTGCAATGTCACAAGAAGTGTCGCAGTATATATTATGGTGCAGTTGGTTATCGCGCTTAATCCACGATCGACACTCAAACTCATGGCACAACAGCTAGTTCTTAAGGAAGCAAAACACTTCAAATGATAACAGGCGCAACCTTGTTTAGGAATATTGGTAACTGTTAAGTGACACGGACATGATCAAAAAGTCACGATGGCGGCGGGCGGAAAACAGGCGTTTATTCAGTATAGTGTAGCCTATTTATAGGAAATAAACACTGTTAATCTCCGAGCCTTCTCAGTGGGTCTCCTGTTTCTCTGCTCACCTCATTGGTTGCGTTCCCATTTTATTTCATTGAGTTATGTTATTCCTCTTCGGTCGCTGTCTTCCTGTCTCGCGCAATGATCACGTCTTTCGTGCTTGGCATCTGATTGGCCGTATTTCTTTGGACCACTCATATTTGGCTTTGCACTCTGAAACTTGCCGTTAATAGCGATTCTCGAGTTGCCAGTGCGCCCTCTATGTTCTATTGTCCAATCCGGTTTGTCGGTTTCTGGATACGTGTGCCACTCGTGCTTCGCTGTCCAGCCATCGCTGTGTCTCCCGGTGGGTTCATGAGTTCTCTCGATCGAACTGATCCGCTGACTCCGGTAACCTGCGCTTAGGTGGTAAGGTCGAGCATACTGGACTGGTTTCCTAAACCCCGTTACATCCTTTTCCTTTTGTTTTGTTAGGATTGCGCCGCAGTATGTCCCATACTGCTTTCCGCTGCGTGTGAGTTTCCTTCCTTCTGCAGGGGTGACGCGTGTCTGTCTTGGCTGCTGTTGTCGGTTTTCCATCTGGGTAAAACGCGTACAACCTGCTTTCCGGACCTGTACTCGGTTCCGCTTAATTGTAGTGCCTCCAATCTTCACTTCGTAGCTTCTCTCTCCCTTGCGGTTCTGAATAAATCCCTTCCTCCAGTGTCCGTCTGATCCTGGTACTGGTTGCACCCACACTTCTTCTCCCACTGCTAGAGGTTGGAGTTTTCTCGCCCCGCGATCGTAGTATTTCTTTTGCCTAAGCATTCCGTTTCGTAACCGCTCGTGTATTGAGGTCGCTGGTGATACTTCAGGTGTTAGCAGATTTGACGCAGTTGGTATCAACGTTCTTGTCCTCCGGCTGAAGAGTCGCTGCACGGGACTTGCCCCAATTTCTGTTGACGGCGTGTTTCTGCGTTCCAGCAACATAACATAAGGGTCCTCCTGAGTCTCCTTAGCATTGGTAAGCACCTTCTTTGCTTCTTTTACCGCCGACTCGGCCTTTCCATTTGATTGGCTGTGATATGGGCTAGTAAGCCGGTGATGGAAATCTCACTTTCTGCTGAACTCTCGGAACTCTGCGCTAACGAACTGCGGCCCGTTGTCCAAAACTACTACCTCCGGTATTCCGTGACGAGCAAATTGACATAGTAGCTTATTCACCCCTGCGTCTGTACTGGTCGTAGCGAGAGCATCGATTTCAAAGTAGTCACTGAAATAATCAACCAACACTAAGTAACTTTTTCCATCGTGGATGAAGATGTTTACTGCAACCACCTGCCAGGGCCTGTCCGGAACGTCACGGAGCATCATCGGTTCTTTTGACTAACGTACGTCGTGTGTTCGGCATGCCAGACAATTTGAGATGTAATCTCGTATTTGGCTGATCATTCCCGGCCAAAACATTAGCTCTGGCGCTCTGGCCACACAATTGTTGGCTCCCAAATGTGCATAGTGGACAAGCTCTGTCATCTCGCGCTGCAACGCTTTGGGGATTAGTATCCTATTGTCTTTGAATACCAACCCATCTGTGCACCTTATGATCGGCTCACAATACCAAACTGGAAAGATTTGCTCTGAAATACATCAACTGGCAATCAGATCACAAAATCCTATTGTCTTTAAGTTCGACGCAGTGGCGTAGCAACTAGTTTGCTGCCCGAGGCGGACATAAGATTGTCGCCCTCATGGCAGTCGTGAATCCGTTAACTCTCATAACTGCGAGCAACGCTTTAATCTTTCATTTCATATAACAACAGTCAAAGCTCTAACTTTAGTGTCGCCTTAAATGCAGGCATTTGTAATGATACAACAGCCGTAATCAAAATGTACAAATATCATTTTCGTGCGTTACTTGAAGCAAAACTCTTGATAACCATAACAAAATTTAGCTCATTGGAAACTTCCCTCTCTATGGGCAGGACTGGCAGTCCGTGAACTTTGTCTGATTCATTGATGACTGAAGCTAGTTCGTTATAAGCTTGCATTTTGAAAATGCGCTCTCAAAGGTTGTAATGCTAATAGTCCGGGTACGAAAGATGCGCAGCAGATTTTCGCATGGTGATATTTTGTATGAAACACAATAGTTCAGAAGTTTTATTAAGTTTATCGTTTCCTGGAGCTTCTACAACATACTGCGATTACCTCCTTTGGATAAAGAAGTATCCTTTTTCTTTATGTTTCCCAACTTCGCTAAGCGCATAGTGGCAATTATCATCAATCAGATTTGGAGGTTTAATAAAAGTGTATTTGGTTGAAAGGTCATGAATTTTCTGAAATCTATGGTATTTCCTCATTCAAACTGTCTATGACAGAGAGCGTTTACGTTTTAACCAAGCATCAAATCCCATCGATACATCCAATAATTCTTCCCCGTCCATTTATTTATTTTAGCTGATTCGACGCGCCATGTTTATCCACAATTCAGCGCAGGATTTCCGGATTCATCCATTGCAATGTCCGCCATTTGCTTTCTATACTGAAGAAGACAATCTTTTAACGTTGTAAGCTTGACAGAGCTGTGCTGCAGATATAGCCTTTTCGTTTAGACATATCTGTGAATCCATGATTTTAATAGGAAAAGATTTCCAAAGGTTCAGAAACAAAATAAACCAGAACAACAATACCGGAATGGGACTTAAAGATGCATCTGTTGTTGTGGTTGTAATTTCTCCTTATTCTGCGAAATGTTTCAGAGCAGTGACGAGTTCCGAGCATTTCTTCACCACAGCATTTACAGCGCCTGCTCGAATACTCCATCTAGAGGTTACAGCCACTTGATATTTAGAGCGATGGTTTGAATCGAGACGTTCCGGTAATACTTAGATGTAAAAAGACTGATAAAACCGGTCCAACGTGCTAAAAAAGTAACAGTATGAACCGTCGCAGAAACTGCATGCACACGAGCCAGATACAGGGAGTGGTTTGTATATGGCACAAGTGTATACTTGGATTGAGTCCGCAGATGTGTCTCTGCACTCTTGATCGGCAGCCCGCCTGAACAGCAGCATTTGTCAAATGCCTGGTTATGGTAGTCGTTAATCTGAGTTCCATCCTTCTCCAGTTCTCTCAAAACCAGTCTAAAAATTTCCTCTGCTGTTTGCTTTTGATCACAATGAAGCTCAGAAACGACTCTTCTATCGTTGCATCATTTTCATTAAATTCTATTTAGTACATCAACTCACTCATCAGGAGTGCTATGCAACATTAAGCAAACATACATATTTCCTTGATTTGATCTATGCTTTTCTTTCTCATCTGCCTTACCAAACTTCTCATTAATTCATTTGGAACATGTGACAACAAATAAAAAGTGCTGACTTTCCTTCCCAGATGAACTGTCACTAAATGTTCACGAAGAACTGGTTCCTACTTGGCCAACAAATGTATAAATTCTGAAAAATCCACTCTAATTTACTGACCTTATTTGCCATCCTGGATGGCTTCTTGTTGATAACACAGTGTCGTGTTTTTCTTGACGAGAAATCTGACGATATCAAGTATACTGTCTAGAATGTCACGCCAAGTCATTGTTTCCTCCTCTACAAATGATTGCTCAATTTTGTCAATTGTGGTTCCTTCAACTAGTGGGATTACTAGCCCCTTGCAGCTGAAGCTCGGATTCCCTCCCACCTGCACTATTTAAGGATGGAAGTGAGGTCATCTGCAAAGCACTGACTTCCCTATTCGAACATATATGGAAGGAAGAGAGTATCCCGCCTAATTGGGGCGAATCGATTATAGTGGCAATATACAAGAAGTGCAGTCGCACAGACTGTTCTAACCACAGGGCTATTAGCCTAACGTCAGTTGTGACAATATTACTGGCTTCGATCCTTCTTCGTCGACACACTGTGGAACGCGAATCTCAGATTAGGGAAGAGCAGGCAGGTTTCCGCTCAAGACGTGGCTGTATAGACCATATATTTACTTTGCGGCAGGTGCTAGAGCAGCGCCACGCATACCGCAGACCGACAATAGCTGTGTTCCTCGATTTCATGAGTGTGTTCGATTCAATCGATAGATCTATTCTGTTCGAAATACTTAAGCGGAAAGGTGTTCCCCCGAAATAGGTGAACATCCTTCGTGCTCTATACTCGAACACTACAGGCCGCGTCAGGGTCTACGATGTCCTGTCGGATAGCTTTCCGACCACAAGTGGCGTTCGTCAGGGTTGTCCAAATTCCCCAATTCTGTTCAATTTCGTCGTGGATTCTATCATGGAGTGCTCTCTTGCGGAATCTCACGATGTAGGCGTTGAAATGCTGCCTGGTGAAAGATTAGTTGATCTAGATTATGCGGACGATATCGTCTTGCTTTTCGACGATGTTGCGGTGGCACAATCAACCCTGAATAGCCTGTCCAGAGTGGTCCTATTATTTGGTGTGCACTTCGCATCTTCAAAGTGCAAAGTGTTGCTGCAGGACCACCAACCACTTTATAACCCCTTGGCGCTTGCCAACGAGTAACTCGAGGTGGTTCATCAATTCACTTATCTTGGCAACTGCATCAGCAACAATAATCGCATAGAAACTAACGTCAGCTCACGCGATGCAAAGGCTAGAGCTGTCTACTTGATCCTGCGGCATCTTTGGCGACAGAAGGGAGTTACTCTCCCTCTGAAAGGCCGTGTATACAAGACCACAATGAGGACCGTCCTGCTCTATGGTAGTGAAACCTGGCCCCTTCGGTCTGATGATCTGAGGCGCCTTCAAGTCTTTCATCATCTTTGCTGCGAAGCATTGCTGGTGTCGGATGGCACCAGCGTGTCCGCAACGAGGATGTGCGCAGGCGAGTACTAGGTAGTGATGATCATGCTATCTCTCTAGCACAACAGATAACATTAAATAAGTTGCGTTGGCTTGGGCACGGGCTACTTATGCCTGCTAACCGCTTACCTAGGAGGGCCTTGTTCAGTTTACCAGGTGTAGGATGGCGCAAGGCTCGTGGTGGACAGAAGTTGACTTGGCAGCAGGAAATGAAGTCACTGACAACCAGACTGGGTGCTGTTGGTCCGTCTCGCCTTCCGGGTTGGAGTCCACGTGACTCACCTTGTACTTGGCTCGAGACTTTACAGGACATGGCTCGAGAAGAACACCGGTGGCGCGTCTGCTGCCGTCTAATCGGATTGCCTGTTTAAAGTATGTTTGGTGCTGAGTTATCTGCGGGGTAATGGCTGATTATGACGCGTGGCAGTGAAAGCCGCAAGGAAGCTGTCTCGCCGATGCCGCCTTTTTTTGCACGATAACCAGCTGTTTGTGACGGTATGTTGTCTACACAAGGTGTAGGCGCCTTGACCCTGAATGTTTGGTTGGGGCATTAAGGTTTTCAGATAAGTCCCCGATCTCTCCCTCCTCCTATTCTTTATTTTATGTGTCCTCATGCATGTATGGTAGCGAAGCATCAGTCCAAATGTCTGATGTACTGCTGTTGATGATGCTGATGCGGTTGAGGAATGACTGAGCATGCGATGTACTGGAATCATGTCCACATGCATTTGGATTTCGTTTTCACCAGTTTCTGAAACCCTACTAAGTCGAACAAATAAAGTGTCCCGTTGAAGACATCTATAGCGGAAAAGAAAAAGGGGTATCTTTCGTAAAAGACTACACAGTCCGCGTACGCAAGCTTTGCTCATCGTTTCGCAAATCCAGAAAATATACACTTCGTTGTTAGCTTCTTAGCCACCACATTTGTATTAATTCCGAGTAGCACCTCTTCTTGAATTCATGATCGAGGTGCTACATGTGACAGAAGATCTTAGCCGCACAAGAAAACTACGAATTTCATGACTAATCTTAACAAGCTAATGACAGACATCCATAAAACCGGTTGGTGTGGGTGCTATCATGTCAAAGTGTACTTACATTTCCAATTCTTTAACATTGCGCGCATCTTCTGTATCAGCATTACAAACATTTCTCGCTGCACCAATTATGTCGACATCACTTTCTGTTGTCCGGATATTAATGTTTGCAGTGTCAATTTTATCTTCGATCTTAGTTTGGTTGTCACCCTTCAGTCATGTGATTAACTGATGAATGTACACTTGGTATGATCAGTCACTTGTACTACAAGTGTCGGTCCCTATCACTTGCTGTCGGAGGCGGATCGCCCTCGCCGCCCCTATGCTATGCCTCTGTGTTCCCGATAGATTCATATTGAGTCCTGGGAAGCGCACTCTGCATGAGGCTTGCATATCAGCAATGATTGATTGGAGTATGAAACAACTCAGCATCACCAACGTTATTATACACGTCATTTAGAGGTGGAAAAAACCTAAGCTATTGTGTCGTAATACATAAGCAAAGAAGAAGTAAAATCTGCAACCGCGGCACGCCAGTTGGGGTATCAGCAACGGATGGGCATCGTTCCGAAAAGCCACCAGTCAGTATTGTGCCGCAAAAAATTAATGTTCTACAAAATGTATATTGCGCTAAGGAAAGAGATCGTGGTTGGAGAAGGAGACTAAGCTGGAGGGGGACGGGTGAATAAACTCACAGCATGGACGTCACTGAGGTCGGCTCCTAACCAGATCAACATGTGTACCCAATCAAATGTGTTCAAAGCGTTTCAGAGCACAACCAGGAAGGCGAAAGACTCCAACTGAGGCCAAATTCGAGCGAAGAGCCTTCATTCCTCTTAACCAAGTCATCGCTCCGCCACCTCAGCAAGACATCTCGGAACTACGGCTGTCCACAGTCCATCTGTTCCACAGTCCATCCGACGCAACTAACTTTATTAGAAGGAACCAGTTATCTCATCACCGGCCCTGGACCGAGTGGTCTACAATCCCGGCTTCAGTTTTATCCTCGTCTACGGAATTCAACTACGTCACTGTCAAAGCCGAACATCCGTCTCTAGAAAGAGCTACTTTGTACACCAAGGAACGACACTAGCAATATCATGAGCAGTCGCTGACCTAAAATCACACGGAGCCACTCAAAATCACAGCCTAAGCGTGAGCTAGATCACCAGATAAACAACAATGCGTATGATGATCCTGATGAAAAGCACTTCGCTGCACGCGCAACAAAAAATGGCATATCATCAAATGATGCAAACTTTGTAATAACTGTCATTAAGCCTGAGTATACATCTCCGAAAAGGTACCTCCATCGTTCGCGAAAAACGGAGTGGAGCTCACATAGTTGGCTTTGTAGTACCCGCTGTGTGGTTGGATTGTGACACGCAATCTCTATTGACACGTGAACTTTCGCCGACAAGTGACGCGTGACGCGCGCCCCTGGATAATTTGTGTTATTTCTCTCTATTCGCCTTCCATTTTGTGCCACACCTTCGGAATTACACTCAATCGTCTCGAATTGTCGAGACCTATCCAACGGATTCAGTCTTTCTGCAGTACTACTAACGACACACTGGCAAATCCTGAACACCGTCTTTGACAGATCATTCGGTAAGACCTGCTTGTGAAACTGCGTTGTTTTTTATTTTTCCCACTACATTGGGATACCATTCGACGGACCTTTTTTAAGGCTACTAGACAACACCTTACTTATTGTAGTGCACCTCTAGATACCACAAATAGAGGCTATTTTGTGATCAAGCAATTACCGCTGTAACTCCCTTAGCGCGTTTTGCCACGCAAAGCCTTTGTGATATTCCAATGTCCACTGTTCCTCGCGTGCACATGATGGGCCGACGCAGTCTCAAAGTTTCGCCAATGAACAACAAATCCAAGGTCATTAGTGGTCCAGACACGTCGGTCACCAAATGCTCGCTTTGTTCCAATTCCTTCGATGGGGCTACAACACACTGTATGTCGATCGACGGCTTGTGTGTGTGTGACGCATGTTCGACCAAACCGTTGGCTAGGGTCACTCAAGCACTTATGGCGAAATGTGAAAGTTTAGCCCTAACGGTCACAGAACTAAAGGAATTGACTACTAGCTTGGTAAAAAAACCACTGAACTTGAGTCGCAGATTAGTGTATTAAGTAGCCCGAATCCCAGACCTGTCAAAAGGCGAGAGCCATTTAGTAAAGAAGCCACACAGTACGGCAAAAATAGCACACCATTGTTGATGGACGCCAGCGAAGACAGGCCTGTCGAACGACCTCCCAAGTTTTGTGAAGTGTCTCAAGGCTTAAACAGCTATGCACAAACTGCACGCTCAACTCTGTCACGGGTTGGACAGCAACATTTGACCCCCACAAACAGCACAACAAACGGCGTTCCGCGTATGCAGCCATGTAGCAGCGCAGGCTCTCCCTGCACAAGGGACAAGATGAGTAGTCAACCTAGACAAATGTCCACCAGTAACAACTCTCAGAATAAGCAGTTAGTGTACAACAAAAACGCTCTGACAATTATGTGTTCAAATGTACCAGAGCCCACGAGCGAGTCGCTAAAAGGTAGGCAAGTGGAAGAACAAAACCGCTGGGCAGAGATATGCTGTGCTCTCGAAATTAACGTTCCTGCAACTAGTCTTACGCGCATTTCCCGAAATTCATCCTCGCCGCATTTAGGACAACCTCGGTTATTACGAGTAACATTTGGTAACACACGCGACCTGGAGGATGTGCTCCTGACAGGCCACAAGCTAACAAATTCCTCTCTCAGCGCCCGCATTTTCCCAGATAAACCATGGATAGAAAGGCAAAAATGGAAATCCGACCCAGTCGCGTCACGACATGATGCGACGAAGAAAGTAGTGCTGGTCCACGGTGTTCCAGAACTTAACCATGGCGATATAAATGAACATCAGAAGCATGATATAGAAGAGTGGAGGTACATAACGGAGCTCTACAACATACAAAATATCGTGACTTTCGATGTCACCCGTCTAGCGGCCTCCTTAAACTATCAGGGTAACGGGCCAAAAATTTTGAAAGTCACCGTGGCTACACCTGAGATGGTATCAACGGCCGTCCAAGCGTGGCACGACAACAGAAAACGTGGGCCACCTGAAATACGTTTAAGACCGTTCCTAAACAAAGTACGGGCTACAGATACAGACGAACCGGACTCGGTTGTTCCTAAATCAGGTCAGACATATGTGCAAACGCCTGTGACAAAAAACGTACGCAGACCGGCACAAGCTGTGCCGGTCAACCACAACGAACCGAGCTCCTAATGCGTCAACAGATACAGTGCTGCTACACAAACGCTCAGGGGCTCAACTCTAAGCTACCTGAATTGCGCCATCGACATAACACAATCAATTGGGATATCATAGCTGTAACTGAAACCTGGCTCTCCAATGACATGCTCGACACGGAAATCGAAATCAGTGATATGTCAGTTATTCGCAATGATCGTCCATCTCGCGGTGGCGGCGTTGCTCTGTACTATCGGAATTGTCTGAGATGTGAGGCTATTAACGAACGTCACCTTGCTGTCTCCGACGCTTTGTTTTGCCGAATGCAGCTAAATGGCCGAGGTGGTGAACCTTCGAAGAAGACGTGGGATGCTTGTCTGTTGGCAGTTGTCTACAGGCCACCGAACTCCACCGCAGACCGAGATGACATTCTGTTAAACGCGCTTCATTATGCAGTTTCTCAAAAGTACTCACATTGTCTAATCATGGGCGATTTTAACGTACCCTCAATTGTCTCAGCGACTTCTAGTGGTCCTTACTTCAAATCAAAGATTCTCGAGTTTATGGATACAGCAGCTCTGTACAACCACGTGCACCGCCCAACTAGACACCGCGGTTCAAATAAGCCATCGCTTCTAGATTTAATCTTAACCAACGAAGAGTTGATGATTGAGACAATTTCATACGATCCACCATTAGGCAACAGTGACCACTCAGTGTTGAATTTTGCCTATGTGTGTTACGCCAATACTACTGAAATCAGACATGAAAACCGACGAACTATAACCAACTATTCCGTGCTGCACAGCCTAGCGACAACCGTCAACTGGGACCTCAATCTACAGAGCACGGCAGACGACGCGTGGAACGAACTAAAAGACAAAATTAGCTGTGTCACGCAAGCAGCGTCAAAAGTCATACCATTACGAGTGCTGCGCCGGACCAACACCTGGATCCGAAGCAGAACGCGTAAATGGATTAGCATCAGAGACGAGATCTGGAGACAATACGCGCTGAACCATTGCGACGCCACCTGGGAGAATTACAAAATAGTGAGGAACTATTGCACATCACTGATTAGAGCCGATAAGTACGAATGGCAAAAAAACATGGTACTTAAATTCACGAACAATACAAAACTGCTGTACAGGTACGTGAACAGCAGAAGAAAAGTTAAAACAGGAATACCACCACTCAAGACAGATGGTGGCCTAACGACTACTGCTGTGGATGCTGCGAACGCATTACTTCTGCAGTTTGGCACAGTGACTGCAAACGCCATAGAACCTTTGCCAAACCAGCATTCACCCAACGTGGTCGGCATATCAACTGTCACTTTTACCTCAGCAGCTGTCGCTAGCAAATTACGGTCTCTAAGAGAAAATAGCGCTCCGGGAGTCGACAAGATCAGACCCAAAGTTCTTAAAACTCTTGCTCCCACCATAGCAGCACACCTCGCAAGCTTTTTCCAAAGTCTACTCAATTCCCAAACACTTCCGTCTGAGTGGAAAAGCGGGATAGTCACTCCGATATACAAAGGAGGTAAGCGATCGGATCCTGCCAACTACCGACCCATTACTCTCCTCCCTGTGTTATCAAAAGTAATGGAATCGTTAGTTGCAGATGAAATTACACGATATTTTGAGAGTCTGAAGCTAATTTCTCACCTCCAACACGGCTTTAGGCGCAAACGATCTTGCCTCACAAATCTGCTTCTTGCTCGGGATTCATGGACCAAAGCACTTGATGAAGGATCCCCCCTTGATGTGATTTACCTAGACTTTTCGAAGGCATTCGACAGAGTCAATCACTTAGCTCTGCTTCATAAGCTTCGTGCCTACGGTATCCATGGTTCCCTACTCACCTGGCTAGCAGCATATTTGCATGACAGAACGATCAAGGTCAGAGTCGCCGATGCCCTCTCGGAAACCCTCTGCATCTCCAGCGGTGTTCCTCAAGGATCCGTCCTTGGTCCCCTCCTTTTTCTGGTCTACATTAACGACCTCCCGGATAATATTCAATCCTCGATGCAAATTTTTGCAGATGACGCAAAAATCTGGAGAGTTATTCACTCAACATCAGACTGTGCCCTCCTCCAGAATGATTTGGATAGAATCAACAAATGGGCAGATATAAATCACCTCCCCCTGAATCCTGCCAAGTGTCACCTACTGTCATTGCGCAGCAATCTTGCCAACACGTACCTCTTGGGGCAGTACGCTTTACGGCGCGTGACCACAGAAAAAGACTTAGGTATCATTGTGCAAGAAAGTCTGGGGAATTCGCTCCAATGTTCCAAAGCAGCGAACGTGGCGAACATGAACCTGAGACTTTTGAGGCGAGCTTTTGGTGTTTTTGAACGACGGTTGGTACCCATGCTTGTCAACTCCTATATCCGTCCCCACGTCGAATATGCCGTCCAGGCTTGGTGCCCATGGTTAAAACGAGACATTCATCTCTTAGAGCAGCCCCAACGAAGAGCTACCAAGGCAACACGCGGATTATCTGGTCTCAATTATGAAGTGCGTCTCAGTTTAATCGGAATGTTTTCCTCCGAATACCGACGACTACGTGGAGATCTCATTCTCGCATACCGGATATTAACGGAAAGCGATCACCCGTGCAAATCGCTGCTCACCCTAGCCTCATATAAGCGATCGAGAGGTCATAACCTCAAGCTGATAATCCAACACTCCCGATTAGACTGCAGAAAATATTTTTACTCTCTTAGAATCTGTTCACAATGGAATGACTTGCCAACGCATGTGGTAAACGCTCCGAACATTACAGCCTTCAAACAATTGTTAGACATTCATCTGAGTGACAAACAACACATTGTGGTGTGATGTACCAGGTTTAGACTATTGGCATTTCAGTTCCATGTCGGAATCTAATGATTTTTATCTATTTGCATTTACCATCCTATGGGTCTTGTAAAGCCAATGCTTTTTATCCCATCATACACTATTGAACTATTGAGACTTCTGTTCAGTTGGAAGTAGACCTCGGTCATTCTGATCACAAAGACCTTATCCGAAACACCTCCACACTGGAGCACTGTTTTAACTAACCACTCACCTACCGTATCGTGACCAGCGGCTTCCACTGAAACTGAGCTACGGTGTAGACACTGATGCACCTGAAGGACTCGAAGAGTAACACTTTCCGGCACGAGTAAGCGTAAACAGCCTGTGGTTAAGGATACGTTGATCGCGGAGGACAGCTTCCCGGAATACGCACAAAACGGGACATCAAACCAAGAGAGCGCAGTGATGGCAATCGAGGCAAGCAGAACTTATTCACACAGCCATAGAGAGTATCATCCTGCACAGTAACACTTCCACATCACCAATAAATGTCACAATATTATCCTTTTTATCCACAATTAGTAAACATCAAATCCGCCTTGCAAAACATACCTCGAACACCCAAAATACACGCGAAGGTTTAAAAATTCCAAATTAACACCGAGCCAGGGGCCGTATATATCGGCCATGTAAAAGAGGGTAGAACCATCAGCTACTTCCAGAACAGTGGTTGCCCACAACATACCCGACGGAATTCCTGGATAAAAGCCATAGATACATGCAAAATACGATGTACGCTCTGCGATTTACTGATTTCCGGTAACCGACCTCCACCATGGCCGTCCAAATACGTGTGCTTAATTAAACTGATTCCGTCCGGTGCCGAAGACGAAGAATCACTAGACAAACAGTGCAACAACATGTGAAACATCACTACATATCCGAAGTTCAGCTTCACACGAGATAATGGCAAACGCCGTCTACATATGAGTGGTCTCAATGCCGCTCTATCAAATCAGCCTGTTACTCTACTTCTTCCTCTTAACAGATAAACATGCATCCAGTCACTGGCCATATACCCAGCCTACTGCTTTTATCTAACGGACGTTCGTTTCCCAGCTGTCACGAATGCTAATTCCACGAGACCAGCTGGGTGAAATCTAATACTTCATTTGCAACGAAATAGTGGCGGTGCGTACTTGCAGCATGAAGGGGAAAGCAACAGAGCTGACAGTCTAGCATTTCATTTGAGAGACAATTGTAAGGATGCAATCAAGCACCTATCAAATGCTTTATTAACGCTGAAGTTGGTGAATATATCATTCAGTCCTAGATCTGTCCTGTCCGTCCCGATCAAATTTAATCGGTGTGATTCTTATAGGTATCAAATGATTGGATTATGGTTATCTACCATAATATGATCCGTCCCTTTGTGGGCTCAGGTTCTCTGTACGACGAGAAATATACCTTACTAAGTGCTACATAAAACGCAGATATGCCTGCTGAACCGCCACCAAGGCGATATTTAACGGATTCAATCAAAATGTTGTTAAGCACATGGTACAGGGTGAGCTGCTGCTTTCACAGGCGTAATGCTACAAGAGGTCCTTGTCTGTTCGAGATAGCCTGAAACGGTATTACAATGAGATGACCAATGGTTCTGTTGCAAAGAACAATCTGGAGTATCCACTCCACATATTTCACTCCGGTCCACCGCGCTTTGTGTGCCCATCGTCTCAGATAGTTACTTGGTGTTCGTTCTCAGATGCTCTTTTAAGACTGTCTTTGCCTTAACTGTAGTGGGCTTGAACGTGTTCCTCAATCTGGACGCCCCGTCTGACTTCTGTGTTAGTCCTGTGTCTCGGGCACGCCGAGTCCTACTTTTCCATTTGTCTTGTCTTTCGTGTTGGTATATGCTGACTCGAAATTGTCTACACCCACTCTGTATGGGTCGGACCACTTTCGGACCAACATTTTCGTACCCTTGGGCTTGCTTTAATCTTATCATTACCGCTTTCCCTGACCTGTTGGACCAAGGTGCGTGATGCACTGAAATGCACAAGGTATTGGCACCGCGTCGGTGAAGCCGGCCGCGATAGGCTGTCCCCGTGATCTTACTTCACATAGTCCAATAGTAGTGTGCGCGGACACTGTGCGCATAACATCCGCTTAGACGAGAACTTTTCACAGAGGCCTTAACTGCGGCTCACTCCCGAGTAGATTTATCGCCGCCAGGCCCAACTGTACAATTTAATTTGACTTATTTATGGGCTCATCACGACCAGTTCAACATCAGATAGTCGTCCATATGCTCGGAGAAACGCTAGGCTGCATTTTCAGCCTGTTGGGTATCATCGGTAGTGCCCAACTATCGGATCCATCAGGATTCGAACTCACGACCACCAACGGCTTACACCGCCAGTCAACAGGTTATGCCACCGGGCTACGGAGGACAGCTTCGGACCGTCATAATTTGCAAGCTAACTGCGATATAGCGTGTCTTATCCTCCAATGCCATGCATGTTACGAACGTTTCAGAGAACGGGACGTAACTCCGACCTATTTTGCGTGGGATCAGAAGAGATGATTTCCTTAAGAAGGAATTTTACAGTGTATGCCTTTGACTGAGATGTGTAGTGGTTAGTACTTAGGGTAATGTTCTTAACTCGCAAAGTTCGACTCGAGTGACATCGGTGTATTGTTCCCTTTTGTTTCTCCATTCATAACATTTTGCAGTTTTAATGAGATCATTTCGCTTCACTCGCAGTTGCTACTGGAAAGCTTGACTTGACTGGACCTCTTGACTACAGTGAAAACTCCGTAGGTTGATCACTCACGGGACTAAACCAAAGTGGTCAACTTCAGGCGTTCTTCCTGTAGCATTGAGATCTTGTGCTCCTGCTACGAGTTACAGGAGCATCGAAATGCGCTTGAATCCCTGGTATGTCTGCTATCTGTGGGATTTACAAAGTTTCATCAACACAGACATTAGCCACCCTCGACAATGTGTGGTCAGCTACTTTTGTGAATTATCCTGATGTTCATTTGAACAAAATCAGCGGCAGGTTTTCTAAAGCTCGTTTCCATCTCCGCTGTTTTACCTCCCAGGGTTGACGTATTGTGTGGTCATGTAGTTTGATGCTTACACACCTACGCTTATGTGACGCAATTGGAATACGGTGGGAACTGACAAAAATTGCGTCTGAATCGGTGTTGCGTCAGGCTCGTTTCGGGTTAAAGAGGTTGAGGAGCGTGGGGGTGACAGCGAAATCCACCAATCCCGGTTAAGTGGTGCCTAGGTATAAGTGACAACGGCCACTTCCATGCCTCCTATACTTCGTATCGCCAAGTGCAACCGCACGGAAACTGAATGACGCACGAGAAAATGTGTCATGTTCCTCCGTTACGCCACTACCTACCCCGACATCGTACAGTTGGTGTCGTCCCCATCATTTTTAACCAATAGAGCAAGGACAGTTAGAAGGAAGGATTAGAAATTGTGCAGTGCTTCTCCCGCCTCTACAGGTG
>OX104060.1:9130579-9169517 GCA_944474145.2 Dicrocoelium dendriticum | reverse complement strand
AAGTGGTGACTTTGACAAAATGAACAGCTGTCGGTCGCACACTAGTGACAGGCTCCCAGAAGTCTGTCGGTATAAGGCAACACTGAGTTCCTCCAGTTGCGCAGTTGGATTTGATGCAATTTTTCAGCCAGTTTGTTACAGCAACGTGTATGCCAGAAAAAAAGCGTGTCTATGAAACAAATGAACCGGTAAAGTGAATTACGCATACAATATGAGTGTGGGACTGTAACTTACCAATCTCAGACTTTTTTCCAATCTTCCAATGAGAACTTCCTTTTCTCTCAGCTGTATTTGCAGTGACTTTATCCGCTTCGCCTTGGTCTCATCCGAACCGCCGTGGGTTGAGTCCAGCTGTCGCTTGAATTCTTCAAGTAGTCTGGTGGATCGTTCCACTTCCTTCGTTGCATCTGCTAGCTGTTCTTTCAAAATATTGACCTGTGTAAAGGTATTAAGAGAGAGCAACATGAACATCTATTCAGGCAATTACAGTATAAAACAGAGCGTCAGCAAAGTTGAATAGTCAACTCACCATATGCTAGTTGTTCCCCGCAGGTTATCGGTTCCAATCTCTCTCTCACGCGATATATATATATATATATATATATATATATATATGTATATATATATGTATATATATATATGTATATACATATATATATATATATATATATATACAATCCACACGAACTGCTTTCACTCACTTCGATAGTGAGGACAAAAACGGAGGGAAACAGGATTCGTTACATCGCAGAAATGCTTTGCTATTATGCTACTACTGACGTAAAGTAAGAAAACCAAGGAGCTGAAATACACAGCTGTGAAAGTCAACCAATGCAAACGAACACTGACTTGAGCAAATCAATAAAAGGAGCCGGAGTAAGTGTCAACCAGTTGCAGCCACATAAAGATGGCATTAACGTAGTCAAAAACTTGTAGGCTGGCTCCAGGAACGACGACCCATACTTGCCACGGATGACACCAAAGTGTATCAGCAGAAAAAGTGTCAAGGATTGGGAACAATAAAGCGAAAATTGACGGTTAGGAACTGTACACAAAACGTACACACACAGATGCACAAACTGTACTTAAACCTAGTGTTCATCTGACAGCAACGCAGTACTGTTAAGGTCTGCAAAGGTTTTTTATCTATCTCATATGATAGAAAAATTAGAAGAGATATTTATAGAAGAGATAGTGGCGGCATCCCAAGGGGCATCTCTGTATGCAGCCCATCGGACTGCGACCGTACCGATGATATAATGTCATATTTCTGGTTCACCTCTATCAAGCGTTTGGCGTATAGTAGGTCATCTGATACATCAGATCTGGCTTGACGTCAAGATCGTACGAGAATGTCAGTTGTGAACACGGTTGATGATAGGATTGACTGACGCTTTGGCTTTACTACACCTATTTTGCTGGTACCCGGTTTCCGTCCTTTGGTCAAATGCGAAGTAGGAAAGTTTCGTGAAACGTTACGCGCCTCGTCTTCCTGGTCTGTTACCTTTGGTGCGTAACGGGATATCTGCGCAACCACCGGTGTGTTTTTGTACGCAACCCAGTTTGGCCTTCAGTCTTAGTTATAAAAAGTTTGCTCGCTTATCCAGCAGCCTTAGCCTTTTCTCCAGATTATAAACCACCCTTTTCTTTCGCTGCTTGATGAGTTACCAGGGCCGCAGTTGTTTTTCAACCAACCGGAGTTGAGGTTTTATTCGTTTGTACAACCTTCTACCATGAGTAACTAGTACCGTAACTGATACGCATCATTATTGACCCAACAATAGTCCTCGGCGTGATGTGGAAACCGTTGGTTCAAATGTTATCTCCGTGCTTTTCCCTATTTATCCAAATTTTTCATTTCTACTCATGCAATTTTCGTACATCTACAGCCTACAAATTGAAGTACTGAAATGCCACTCCTCCGGAGACATGAAGCCCATCTTGACTTCCTCCTTGGTCAGATATTTTTTCACTTCGTTGAATGCTTTCGGTTTCGTCCCCTTTTCTGTCTCCGCAAATTTATGGTCTTCCCTACGCATCGAAGTGATTTTATTGACTGTGTCTGCGGATCTGGTGGGAGCTAAAGATGAACGCAGCAAAATTAGCCCGATGTCAGCGTACATTTATTGCACGCATGTGGCGACTCCGGTCTCCGATCATTTCCTAGGTATGATCATGCTTGTCAGGTAAAGAGAATTATTTCCGTCACTGGAAGTTTTTCTGTTTTTCCTCAGAAAAGCTTGCAGGTTGAGTTTGACCCGTTTTCAGTACATGGAATTAAACCAGTGTCCCTCAACAGACCTGAGGAATCCCCATAATCAAGTGACAGTCAATTTGCGTGTCGCCAGCAGAATGGCGAAGTCAAACTGCTCCAGTGGATGTGCCTCTTTAGTCAAAGTCATCTGAAACGCCAGTCACCGACAGAGGCATTCGGCAGCATTTGGAGTTGCGCGTCTTCATTAAACCCTAGTTTATCATAGCTAAAACCAAGGATATGTTGATGAGCTCTCAATGTAGAGGTCAGCAGACGGATATTCAGTGACGGATTTTCTGCTTCCCATTTACTTTGGCTTACTTCTACATTCCGGGTGGTCCTAGGTGCAAATTTGAAGTACCTGGTCAAAAGTAATTTGCATATTCTGTTGGAAAGGATGGTCAACCGCAGATAAGCTTTAACTTGTTTGTGTCGAATTCGAGAAGTTGCGCAAACTATGTTAGGAATTCTGGTATCCCAGTAGTTCGACTGAAGAACAGCGGAAGCTAATTACGCACAGTAGTAAAAATATCCCATTGCTAGATGAAAACGCAATGTTATCAGGCGAACATAAGTTTTCACTAATTCTTCCTCAGACAAGTACAATTATTTGCAAAAAACAACCAAAAGATAGACACCTTCCCAGCAGTCGAATTTGCAGATTCACTTCACCAGTAGCCCGATAATAAAAACTGACCCAAAAGACAAATTGCCTGTCCACCTGTTCCTATGCTTCAGGGTATATTGGCCGTACCACGAGGCGCCTGTCTGACAGGGTAAGAGAACCCATCGCAATGAGACTTGACCTTACCGTGGTGCGTTGGTTTGCGTGCCTCAGATCCATTGAGCTATGCTGGGTAGTGCTTTTTTGCACCTTCAGAGCCAATCATACCAGATTGGTCAATGGTTAGAGGCCAGACAAACTTAGCCTGCTGGTCCTCCAGCTTGGAGGTTGTAATGAGGGTGGCTCTGGGCTCCGTAGTCCAGTGCCAAAGGTAAGGTTTTTGAACCAAAGGCTTTGGTTGAGAACCCTAATCGTTCTCCTGTCTAGGCCTGGGCAACCTGACAGTATTCTGCCCACACAATACAACGAACTTTTCGCCTAACAATTTCTTGATACTCTGGCCGTCGCCGAGGATACTAAACGGCGTCCTATCTGCTGTATCGAGCAGGGTGGATAGGCCTATAGATGCTACTGCTCAGGCCTTCCCGTCTTCTTATCCCCCTTCTTGCGCTTCTTTATCCTTATCGTCCCGTTCTAGCTTCACTTTTATCCCCCCTGTTTTCAACACCTAATTCCTGGCCCTCCCCCAGCTTACTTCAATAGTCGCTTGTCTTCTAGTCTCAAATCACACACAGTCGCAAGGCATCGCTACAGTCCACTCGACAAGTCCATGTTCAACCAAGCGGGCGACGTCAGTTCATTCGTTTCCTTTTGGAGTCCTCGCGTCTCGCTAAGAGTGACATGCCTCAACATGCGCACTTTGCTACAGATTGGCCAACAGGCAACACTTGCCCGCACATTAGAGACCCTATCGATCGATATTTGCTGTTTATCAGAAACCCGCCTGCAAGATTCGAGCTCCGTGGTTACCCTGCGATCCCCCACATGCGACACTGGCGGCACATTCTCATTGCGCCTGTCTGGCAATGATGCAGCTTCAAATGCCGGTCAAGCTGGCGTCGGCATTGTTTTGAGTCCCCGGGCTGGAGCTGCCCAGATTGATTGGATCCCAGTAAACAGTAGGATGTCTGCCGTTAGATTATCTGGTTCGTTCCGTGCTACGAAGTCGCGCAGGGACAAACGGTGCCTGTTTGTCATTGCGGCTTACGCCCCTACAAACTGTAGCACGGATTCGGTAAAAGATGATTTCTATCAGCAACTTCACGAGCTCCTTCGTTACAGAAGAAGCACGGATACTGTGGTGTTGGCTGGCCATCTAAAAACCCAAGTCGGAAAACTGTCCTCTGATGAGCTTCATCTGGGCGGCCAACATGGTGTAGGCTCGCGTAATGACAATGGTGAGCGATTGCTACAGCTGTGTGAAGCTGCTCGGCTCTTCTCGCGAGCACTAACTTTCGACACAGCACCACAGAAGCGTGGCTTGGCGGCCACCAGCCTCGGGCCAGCTATGGACGCAAATCGATCATATCGCGATCAGTTACCGCTGGGGAGGCTGTGTCCAAAATTGTCGCTCGATTTGGAGCACGAGCGGGGCTTCTGACCACGCACTTGTCTGTGCCGACCTCCTGGTGCGTTTCGGTGGACGTCCGCAACGTCGATGTGAACGGATTGACACCAGCCAGCTGGCGAAGCCAGATGTTCTGAATGTGTACCAAAGTGCGCTGACATCTGAGCTGAGTAAGCGCCCACTGCACACCGTCGAAGTTCACTGGTCGCATATTCGTCAAACGTTGCTGTTAGCAGGCATGTCTTCGTGTGGCAAAGCAAATTGCCAAACCGGACATTGGGTCTCTACACAGTCTCTGGAACTCATGGATGCTCGCCGACGTATTCCGGCTGGAAGCGAATACAATGCGACTCGCAAAAATCTCAGGGCAAAACTACGTGCTAGCCTGAAGAAAGACCGCGAAACCTGATGGTCTCATCGTGCCTCTGGGATGGAAACAGCCGCTGCCGTTGGTAATCATCGTAAGTTATTCCGTCTGATACAGGAAAAAGGCAGCAGCAGACCTAGTGTTAGCGAGACCATACGCGACGAGAGTGGACAGCCGATCCACAGCCTGACAAAACGCTTGGAGCGTTGGGCTGAACACTTCGCAAGGTGATTTAACCCACCTGAGTTATTGGTTTCTTTTTCCGGCATTGAGCGCCCTTCTCCCTAGGCCGCCTCCTTGGATCCGCCCTCACGCGCAGAAGTCAAACGTGAGATCAGGCCGTTGAAATTACCTAAGGTCGCAGGGGCAGATAGAAGTACCCCAGCCCTCTTCAAATTCGGAGGACCTGCTCTAGTAGATGATTTACACGAGTTGCTAGTAAAACTTTGGGAGCAAGAGACTGTCCCGACAGACTAGAAGCGCTCCGTCGTTGTCCCAATTTTCAAAGGAAGCTCCTGTTTGGAATGCGGCAATCATAGAGGGATCAGTCTGGTTTCGATTGCCTCTAAATTGCTTGCCTCTGTCATTCTCCACAGACTGACTGGTACTCGTGGAAACCAGATTCGTGAACAGCAAGCCGGATTTCGTTGAGGTTGTGGCTGCATTGACCACAGCTTCACCTCGCATCAATTGTTGGAGCACCGCCATGTTTATTGGCGACCCACCGTTGTCCTGTTTCATGACATAAAAGGTGCCTTCGACTCAGTCGATCGACCTACCCTTTGGGACTGTCTGCGGAGGAAAGGTGTGCCGGATAAATATGTAAACATTATCAAAGCGCTGTAGGCCCATAGTAAGGGCAGAGTGGCAAACGGTCACCACCCCTCTGTATCACCAGCGGTATGAGCCAGAGTTGCCCGCTGTCACCTTTCCTCTTCAATTTCGATATTGAAGAAGTCATAGAAACAGCGTTCGCTGGACACGACCTAGAAGGTGTGGAGCTACTTCCTGGTGAGCGACTTCTTGACTTAGAGCGTGCGGACGATGTTGCCTTAATCGGTGACAGCTTCCAAACGTGACAAGCAGCATTGGACCGATTAGCACTGGCTGTCAATCGTTTTAGGCTATGCTTTGCTCCATCGAAATGCAAAGTACTTCTCTAACATCGGCAGGGACCCAACCCTGCGCTAACGCTTGGTGGTGATCTGCCTGAAGTCGTTCAGGAATTCAAGTACCTGGGCAGCTATATTAGCACACGTGGGATTGAAGATGTGGTTACGAACCGTATAGCAAAAGCTCAAGCTGCTTTTGCCAATCTCAGCCACCTGGGGCGCAGACGCGGCATTACTCTCGCGCTGAAGGGGAGAGTTTATAACGCAGCCGTCCGTCCAACTCTCCCATATGGTTGTGAAACCTGGCTCATCAGGTCAACAGATATAAAGAGGTTCGTCACATTCGATAATCGCTACCTTCACAGCTTAGCTCATGTTTGGTGGAAGCACCGTGTAATAAATGAGCGTGTTCGGCGTCGCCTGTTTGATGCAGGAAGAGTGAGTGAACCGCTCAGCACCATTATATCACGCACCAGGCTCCGATGGCTCGACCACGTGTTGCGCATGCCAGCATACCGATTTCCGCGACGTGCATTGTGTTGAGCGTTGTGGGTGCTGTTGGCAAAGGAGGAGGGGTGGCCAAGCGATGACTTGGTCGAGAGAGATGAAAACCCTCACTTCGAAGTTGGCGTCGGTTGGTGCATCCCGACTGCCTGGCTGGCGTCCTAAGGACGGTGAACACGTTTGGTTGGACACACTTGCTGATATGGCTAGGAGCCGGCCCCAATGGCGTTTGTGTTGTGAGTTCCTTTGTCCATCACCCTCCTCCTTAGCATCCTCACCAATCAAGATCTCATTTGTTAGGCATAATATAACTCTCTTTTTACTGCCCGGTAGCCCGCTGTTTGCTCTCCGAAACGATGTCCATCCGTTACCGGGGACTCAGCCGGCGTGCCACTGTTTGTCTTCTTTTCTTATCTTTTTTATTGCGGCACAATAGCTGAGGTGTTTTCCACCTGCAGCTAACGTGTATGATAATGATGGTGATGATGATGATGATGAGAGAACACCATCCGGCCTGGCTTGCGACTGGGCGCCGAAATCCAACTAACTCGTCCATCCCCACGCATCTTGCCGACACGGGCCATTCCCCCAATCTACCCAAGGCATTCAGAGTCATCTATCGACCACCTGAATATCGAGCAGTGTGTTCGAAACCGCTTATTTGATTCAGATGAGTGTTTAGCAAGCAGACCATACGCACGGACGCCGGTGAAACTAACCTGCGTATCGTAAATTTTCGCACAGTTGCCCGGATACCCCGAATCCGGGTAAACAGAGCAATGACGCTTCAAGCTCGCCCAGCGGTTCCTACCGCGGATTGCGTGTAGCGTTCATTAATGTATGCAGCTTAATGAACAAACACGATGATCTGATCCGCTTCATTGCTTCACGTCGGCCAGATGTGGTTGGTTTGGCTGAGACGTGGTTGACATCTGAAGTGACAAGCGAAGAAATTGCGATCACGGACTATTCATGCTTCCGCTGTGATCGACAGTCGAATAGCCGCGGTGGCGTCCTACTTTACCTCCGGTCTACCCTGTGCGGGAGACTCGTGAGCACCTACCGAAGCATTGACGGTCTATGTGAGCAGCTGTGGTGTTCGATCCACCTACGACGCGGAGAACTGCTTGTGGGTGTGGCATATCGTAGCCCACTGAGTCACGGATTGGATTGGCTCACACACGTCCAAAACCAAATGAGTCGCCCGCAGTTCATGTTCACTGGCGACTTTAACCTTCCTCGAATCTTATGGCCTGAAGTTCAGCTTCTCCCTGGCCATAATGAAGTGGAAACAAGATTCGCCGAACTGGTACCGGAAACCGGAACGGTGCAACACATCACGCAACCCAACCACATAACCCCGCGCTCAATGCCATCATGCCTGGACCTGCTGCTAACCAGCTGCGAACAAACAGTGCATGACATAGAAGTTCTTGAGCCCATGGCGGCCAGTGATCACTCGACAATTATGGCCACTATAGACCTGCAGCTTCCATGTGTGCGTCCAGTGGCGCCAACATACAACTATTGGAAAGCTGACTTCGATGGCCTCATTCTAGCTGCCAATCAGCTTGATTGGTCTATGCCACAGGATTCATCCGTTGAAACTTGCTGGGCAAACATTAAAGGGGCAGTGCACTCATTGTGTGTGCAATTTGTACCCCTCAAGGCTCGGAAAGTTGGACCAATGAAACCCCATTGGTTTGAAAAAGAGTATAACCGACTGTCTCGACAACGGCGTCGACTATGGAATGCGTTCCTCCTGTCTGGCTCTGCCGATGACTATGCGGCATACAAGCGACAACGAAACTTGTGCAACAGCACAAAGACGCGAAAACACCGTCAGTTTGAGGAGCAGCTTGCTTGCTCAGTTAAAACTGCCCCGAAGCGCATATTTGCGTACGTGAAGCGACGCCTGAAGTCTGCAGGTAATGTGCCGGTGCTAGTGGGTTCGAACGGACAACCACTAAGTTCAAGCACCGAGCGTGCGTCCGCATTAGTGGCGCACTTCGCTTCTGTATTCGCAACTAACCAAACCTGCGCGCCAAGCTCTGCCGTCGCCGCACCGACTGAGCTAACCGACTTGATCTGCGACGTCGCGGAGGTACATGGGCTAGTCAGCTGCCTAGACAGCACGAAGCCAGCTGGACCGGATGGTCTCCATCCGCTGATCCTCAAGTCCTTGTCAGCTGTGATCTCACCTGCTGTAACCGACCTGTTCAACCGATCCCTGTCCATAGGCTGCGTGCCTTGTGACTGGAAATGCGCCGTTGTCAAACCGATTCCAAAAGGCGGTGACACACGCAAAGTGGAGAATTACCGCCCTATTTGTTTGGCCGCAGTATTGTCGAAAGTTCTGGAGAAGATTGTGAAGAAGAGACTGCTCCAGCTACTGGAGACCAACTCTCTCCTGACGCCTGCACAGCATGGTTTCGTGAGAGGCCGCTCGTGCATCACTAACCTGCTGCTAACATGGCATGAATGGTTGCAAGCAGTAAACCAACGTAAGTCAGTCGACGTGGTATACGTCGATTTCAGTAAGGCCTTCGACAGAGTGAATCACGAGATCCTCCTTCAGAAACTGAGGGAGTGCGGAGTCGGAGGCTCGCTGCACCAATGGATCCGTGACTTCTTAGTTGGACGGAAGTGAAGGGTGCAAGTCGACAGCCACCTGACCGACTGGTACCCGTCGACGAGCGGCGTTCCTCAGGGGACGGTGCTTGGCCCCATTCTCTTCCTGATTCACATCAACGACGTGCCCAATCTCCTTCGGTCGCCGTGTGCCTTGTTCGCGGATGACCCGAAGCTATGGAGGGTGATCCATACGTCGGACGACTTTGACATACTTCAGCAGGACCTCGACCGCCTCTCCATGTGGTCCGCCGAAGTAAGTTTGCCTATCAACTCGGCAAAATCGCTACTTCTGTGCCTCGGTAAAGGTGGAGCGGGCCGATCGTACACTCGCGACGGCCAAGTTCTACACCCGACGCATTGCGTCAGAGACCTTGGCGTTATACAACGTTACGACATGAAGTCACTGGACAACACGGACAATATGTATCGCACAGCATTGCGTTCGCTGTGGGCGCTGAAACGTAGCTTCTGCACCTGGTCGAAAGAGATTGCCACTCGTCTCTTCACATCCATTGCACGACCGGTGCTAGAATACGGCTCACCCGCCTACTGTCCGTTGACGAAAGGCGAGATACACAAGCTCGAAAGAGTACAACATATAGCCACACGGCTCATTCCCGGTCTTCAGGGTGTGCCGTATGAAGAAAGATGCAGACAATTGGATCTGTATACTCTAGCCTACCGCCGCGTGCGAGTGGACCTCATCATGACCCATCGGGTATTGCATCTGGGTGCTTATCCGATGCTGAGGCCACTGCTCCATGTCCGTGCGTCAAGCAGCACACGAGGTCACCAAACAAACTGGTAGTCCCTGACCTCAAGTGGGTAGCTCATCCCTTGTGTCTTGAGCGGCGAGTGGTGAACATGTGGAACCGTTTGCCCTCGCGGATAGTAGAAGCGAACTCGGTGTCGGAATTCAAACGATTCCTGGTCGCGCACTTTGCGGATGCCAGATTCGACGAAGCCTTCACAGAAAACTGACGAAGGAATCGTTCAATGATTATAACCCATGGAGCCCGTTAATCCACCAACTGCAGCTTCCGAAACGATGCCCATCCGTAATAGGCGGCGGAGCTGGTGAAGGACTCCATGTGGTTCATCCAAGAATATATCGTAAGTACATGGAGATTTTTTCTATGCTTGTAAATATTTTACTTTTTTCACCTGGGCTAGCTCACTACTACAGGTAACACTGTGTCAGTGGGACATGTCCTACATTGAGATATAGCTACATAGATGTTCAACATCTTTCTCGCTATCATGACAGTAAAGAAAAGTAAAGAGCTGGAGTTGTGCGTCCAGAAAGGCTTTACTCACACGCTGTGCTTGACTAATCCCAGGCGAACTGCTCCGTCCAAACCAAGCAATTGTGCACGCGTTACAACTGTGCCCTAGTGGGCAGTGATTGACAGTGACCAGTGACTGTAAACTGTGTGTGTTTTACCAGCTCTTGTGTAGTCGTTTCTTGCACATAAGTGTACAAGCCTGAGGAAGAATTATTGAAAACACACGGTCGCTTGATAACATTGTATTTTCATCAATTGCACTCGGTTGTGATTCGCCAAGTCAATTGTCAACTCACTAGAAAATCTAATTTACGGGACTTATAATGTTGTGATTACACGGTAATTTATCTTTGTTTTTATCATTTCCGTTACCGATCATTTTGTACCATTTGTTTAAATTCACAAATTTTGAATACAACAATTTCTACGCGCTCGCGTCGTGCTGCTTTCGGTTTTGCTGCTGCTTGTGATTGTGCTGCTGCCACGTCTATCCATTACTCGGATTATATGTTAGAATCTCTAGTCGGCATCGGACTAACATCGATTGAAGAAGGAACTATAACGCAAGTGCATTGATTTTTCCTCTATTTTGTGTTTTTGCCTAAGACTGCATTTTGCCCCAGCACTAGAACTCATTAGGTAACGGTCCGCTACATAATTGGTGACCCCGTATTTTTTGAATACCTTGTTTTTTTCTTCATTATGTATGCTCAACCTTCTTGTGAACAGTTATCTGAAAATTCCGTTACATTTTCTTTGCCATCCTTCGATGTGTCGAACCCACGTGTTTGGTTTATTCAAGTTGAATCTATCTTTCGTTTCCGTAAGATTACCTCGCAGTCTACAATGTTTTCATACGTTACTGCCCATTTACCTACACACGTGGCTTCAGAGGTCATTGATATCCTCGACCCTATGCCGACTGACTCACCTTATGATATGCTTAAGGCAGCCATCTTAAAACGCACTACCTCATCCGACGAGTCACGCCTCCAACAGCTACTCTCCGGCGTCGAGCTTGGTGATCGTACACCGTCTCAGCTCCTGCGACATATGCGATCCCTTGTCGGTTCAGCAACCTTGGATGATTCCATTCTTCGCCAACTCTGGCTTAAGTGTCTTCCAGCTAACACGACGGCGATACTAGCTGTATTGGCTGAGGACATTCCACTGACTAAGCTGGCGGAAGCGGCCGACAAAGTACACGAAAATTTCTTTAAAAACGCTGTGAATCATGTGGTTGAGGCGTCCACGACAAGCACTTCAGGGACTGCCACACTCGACTCCATTAGCGAGAGGCTCTCAAAGTTAGAACTCAGCATTTCCCACCTTAGCCGCGCTCGAACACCGTACCAAAGATCCTCTTCCACAAGCAGACCTCGCAGCAACTCCCGCAGACGAGCATCGCGCTCCTATTGCTACTTCCATAACCGGTTTGGTAATGCTGCACGAAACTGCCGCCCAGGGTGCACTCACCCAAAGGCTTTCGCTACTTCCAAATCGGGAAACGTCGAAGCCAGCCAGTAATGGCGACGGCTGCCGCTGGCCAACTTATCAGTCGCCTCCTGTACGTATTTGATTCCACGACTAAACTTCACTTTTTGGTCGATACGGGCGCAGAAATCAGCGTTATACCACGATCTTTGGAAAAACGCCCTCTGCAACAAGCCGGACTTACGTTACAGGCGGCTAACCAGACTAAGATCGCGACATACGGCCAGAAGCTGTTGCACCTAAGCCTTGGTTTACGACGCGTATTTCCTTTTATCTTTACCCTTGCAGACGTCCAGAAACCCATAATTGGCATCGACTTCCTTAGCAAATTCGGCCTCGTCGTCGACCTACGTTGCAGGAAGTTACGGGACGACAGCACTTCGCTCACTGTCCCTTGCCATCTCGCCCCAGTCACTTCCGTCGGACTTCGCGTACTCATGCCAGACACTACACCGTATTCATCATTGCTTCCGCAGTTCCCGGCTTTGGTCCATTCTAATACCGACTCTACCGAGCCCAAACACGAGGTTCGTCACCATATCGTCACCACAGGTCCGTTCATGTCAGCCAAACCGAGACGTCTTCCACCTGACAAGCTCCAAGCGGCTAAACGTGAATTCGAGCACATGCTCAACCTCGGAATCATTCGTCCATCCAATAGTTGTTGGTCGTCCCCGCTTCATCTGGTAGCCAACAAAGTCCGGTGATTGGCGTCCATGCGGTGATTACCGGGCACTTAACACCGTTACCATTCCTGACAGGTACCCTATCCCTCATATTCACGACATTGGTGCCGTATTGCAGCAGCTCATGGATGACGAAATTCAACCCTTATCTTTCTTCTCACGGAAGTTTCAACCTGCCCAGACCAGGTACAGCACGTTCAGTCGAGAGCTCCTTGCCATGTACCTGGCTGTAAAGCATTTTCGTCACCTTCTTGAGGGTCGACGTTTTGTTATCTTGACAGATCATAAGCCCCTTGTGTATGCTTTTCGTGCAGCTTCTGACCGTTACTCCCCTAGAGAGACTCGACGTCTTGATTATCTTTCCCAATGTTGTGTTGATATTCGCTATATTGACGGTCCTAGCAACTTTGTCGCCCACGCATTATCCCGTGCTCATATCCATCAGTTTTCACGCTCACCCATTGATCTAGAGCAAATGTCTGTTGCCAAAGCCAGTGACCCAGAATTAACACAGCTTCGATCAAACACTTCGTTAAAATTCTTGCAATTGCCTGTGCTCAATTCTGACGCTAGAATCTACTGTGATATTTCCACCGGTAAACCTAGACCGTTTGTTCCACAGTCCTACCGGCGAGTGGTCTTTGACCATCTTCATGGATTATCGCACCCCAGTATTCGATCTACTGTGAAGCTAAGTACCGACAGTTACATCTGGCCCAATATGCGCACAGGCATCCGACAATGGGCCAAAACCTGTCTTAGTTGTCAAACTAGCAAGGTTCACAGACACACTGTTACAACTCCTGGTACTTTTTCACTCCCCGAAGCCCGTTTCAAACACATTCACCTTGATGTAGTAGGACCGTTATCAGTTTCTAACGGTTTCACTTATCTGTTGACTTGTGTTGATAGATTTACTCGTTTTCCCCACGCAATTCCCTTACGTGATATATCCTCTGAAACTGTTGCTCGTGCTTTCGCTGAATCTTGGATTTCATTCTTTTGTATGCCAGCCACTGTCACTACTGAGAGAGGATCTCAGTTCAGTTCCACGCTTTTCCGTGACTTGAGTCGACTGTTCGGTTGTACTCATTTTCAGGTGACTGCATATCATCTTGCTGTCAATGGCCTTGTCGAACGATTTCATCGACAACTGAAAGCTGCCATTACAGCTAGTTCGCCTGATGCCCGTTGGTATGAACGTCTTCCAGCTATTCTTCTTGGTATTCGCAATACCGTCAAAGAAGATATCGGATGCTGCCCAGACGAACTTGTCTTTGGCACAACCCTCAGACTCCCAGGCGAGATGATACTAGACTCACGAATCACCGGCGAACTGAATCCTACGTCCTATGCTGAACGCCTAAAACACCATTTTCGATCCATTAAACCGACTCTACCTCGACTAAGCACGCGCAAGCCCCGTATACATACGTACTTACACACTTGTCCGTTCGTCTTTATCCGAATCGATGCGGTGTTTTTTGCCTAAGATTGCATTTTGCCCCAGCACTAAAACTCATTAAGTAACGGTCCTCTACAGACTCCATTGTTAGTTTGTTCCTACAAGCAACTACACGGCATTGAACTCTCGCCTCATTTAGCTTACGCAGAAAACATAAGAGAAATTGCTGGTCTCCGGTTCATTAGCCTTATTTCGTTAGTCGTGGTTGGGGTTGGATTTACGCGCACCATGTGCACGGTGTTTGTGCGACACGGATCCAGTAACTCAACGAAGTGACGATTGTGGTCGTTCGATTGATCATTCGTAGCCAATACCCGCTAGGCTCAACCAGTGCTTGACAAGGTGGGTACTTCGCTCGGAGAACACACATAGGTAATCATAAGAGTCCAAGGTTCTTTCGGTCAAGCAAAAGTAATAATTTCTCCCTCCCGAGAGCCAGCAGAAAGACACTGGTGTCTGTCTGAGGATTATCAGATCATATACTGACACCGAGGTTCTCGTGTAGGTTGGTGCGCATTAATCCCGGTGAGATCCTGATGGCTTCCCCCGTTGAACCACAGTCACCTGCGCGTCGTCCTCCAGCATTGCTTGCACAGCAGCAATGTTGTCTACGGTGGTGGCCTCCAGGTGTCGACCATACCGTGTCTTATTATCCAGGGACCGCCAGCTACGCTTATTCCGAAAACCACACAAACACGGTGGTTATTGAAGGCGCATCATCACCAAATGCAGCACGCAATCGCTCAGCTCTCTGTTACAGCTTTAAACGACATCTGTCTTCATAGAAAATCATCGCACTCCAGTAGCCGACTGAGTTCGATACTTACAGTCAGAGTATAGCGACGCTCATGACTTGTGAGCTGTGCTGGGCTACTGTCATATGGTTTGTGAGAAGTCACTGAACAATAGAATGGATTACAGTTCATTTTTTGCCAAGTCATCAGCACCTAAGCTGTGTACTGGGTATCCGGAAACAATGCTCTGCCCTCGTACTGAGAGTCACGCTCATCTGCGAAGGATATCCATTTTTCACACAGGGTAACTCAACTGGCCTTCGCTGAAATACAGATTTACGGCAGGTTTACTGTCAGCGTGGCGGCCACATATGTGAATTCAACACGGTAATCTCTCCGTCTGATCGCTGTTGGTGGCATAGGAACGGTCACAATAGAATCAAACAATAGATTGGCAGCAGTATCGCCAAGGTGGCCGCGTATGGTTCACGGGTATTGGTGGGTTCCCGTTTGCCAGTGACAACTTCCCAATGACAACTTCCCAGACTCCTGGGATCCAACGGAGTTTCCTGTCTGCTTAAAAATTTACGGATGTCCAACCCATGTATGAATTCCGTTCTGTCAGTTGCATTACCCCTTGTTTGAACTGCGTCCTGCCCCACTTGTCTTTCTACTGTCTCTCTGTGCGCCTACCCCTATTTAGTCACGTTTCCCTTCCAATGACCTTGACATCGCCTACTCACCCGTATGATCATTCTTGTGTTGTGCTCCTGACAGGCGAAGCGATCTTGTGTTGATCGGACTAGAGTCGCATTGGTCGGCGCCCACATATTGCCATTGGTTAGATCGTACAATCTGTCTGTACACCATTACATGTGTTGCTACGCTCTGCTGAGATCACTTGATCGTGCTTTGGTTCAGGGATCGGCCTCGGGGTTTTGCCCAGAGATTGTTCTCTATTGAAGGACCTGGTGGTGCATTTGAGTTTGGGTATCGTTGAAATATTGACCGCTTTTCATGTTTATTTTGTGCAATAACACAGTTATCTCGGTTCCGGTTTTGGTACATGTTGAGTTCCTGGCGGGACACGTATTGCCTTAATTCCCAAGCGTTTTTGGCGTTTATATTTACTTCAGTTGAGCTAAAACTGAGAAAGTACGTCGAAGTAACTGGCACTCGCAATGTTTTTTGCTAGAGAGCCAGACAATGGTTTCTAGAATTTTCCGTTCGGAAGTTTGGACACAACGCGCATCATGTGCAGTTAAGGTAATCTCAGTAACCTGAGTGAGCATTGCACCAAGTGTACAACGGTTAAGGGGCTGGTGGTATCTTACATTCATTGGTCTGTACGCAGTTGCATAAAGTGAGACGCTAATTGACTGGGGGCTTGCACACTGCGGACTGGTGCATATCTTACGCCAGGACGATTGTCGTGTGAGTCGATACGCAATACGTACGTAAGTATGCCCTACTCGTTGAACGGGTTTGGTTCACCTCACAGCCGTCCGGTGTGCTCGACGCTAGATAGTAGGTGCTCCATGCTATTCAGTGAATGGCTCATCGCGAAACGTCGGTAAATTGGTCTGGCTTTCCCACCTTCACCTTCTTCCGAAAAGCTGTTTGCTCCGAAAAACCGAACCACTCATCTCAAATGCATTAGCTTTGTTAACATAGCCTCAGGTATTACCCATGTTCCATCACTTTTCCGTGACATCGCTAATACTCAGTTTCCAATCTAAAGGGCCGTTTACTTGCTGTCCGCCATCTCAGCAAGCATGGCAGCTTCCGTTATTGCTAACATGGCTCAGGGTTTCTAAGGCTGGACATGCATGCGAACACAGACCGAAGGTACGCGGACTATGTGAGTCCAACTGCGCGGATTGCACTGGAACGGTGGGGGGATGCAAGTGATCTACAGCACCGTTTAGTCAGGCGCCAAGTGTTGAAAAGAGCTGACGGCCAATGCACAACTTAGCGGACACAGGCAAAAATTTCGAGCCCCTCTCCTAACCCGTAACAGTGGTCGCATTCCGTGGACACAGATGGAAAGGTTAGTTGGCGCAATGCGAGCCATGCGTTAGGGCCCCCACCCTTGATCCCCACAATTTAAGTAATTCGCAACGTCTAACAGACGTAAATCAGTGATTTCCAGTAATCAGCTTGGTATCTTTAGCCATGATGGCTAAAGTTTTAATGTTGGTATCACTGCTTTTTCTATTATAAACCTTATTTTCGAACTTTCACAGCCTCAAGATTACATTCCTTGTGCGGCAACATCAAGCCACTTGTCTGTACTTACATGAAAGTCAGCAGTAATAGTTAAACTTGCTTTTACTTATTGTTAGGTTTTAACTGTAACTCATGTGATGAATTAAGCTGTATAGTAATGTCTTAGCAATTTTTCTGTCGATATATTATTGAGAGGCTTAAGCCTGATATTACTAAACAAGCTTGCTTATGCCCGGCTCCAGACTTGACAACGTGAGTCGCAATATCTCCTCTTGCTGTGGTGTCCATTCTGTTTCTCGTTTATCTTAGCGAAACCCCACTGTTGAATCCACATTCAAACAAGTATGTGGATGGAAAAGCAAGGAAATATATTTCAGGTATTTCCCACTGTCTGGGATATCTGTTAGAGGAATCAGTCTTTATCGAAAAATCTATCTTATATTGTGTGGATTTGGATCTTAATAGTGTGTCACTTTGAAGCGCTATGGGACTTTTCTGGATTTTAACTCCAACATTGAATGGCTGTACATCCAATGGATCTAAAATGGAACTCAGAATTTCCACGGAAGCGATAATGGCTTCTTTGCTCCATCTCAGCTTATCCAACTTGCTTAGAACTATTTGGTTGAATAAGTTGAATTGTTCACAAGCATCAGCCAGTTAAAACATGTCTGGTCACATGCTACCATTCCTCTTTCATGCTCAGTTCCGGAGAGGTATGTGATGAAGGTGCCTCAGAGTGCTACAAAATGGTGAAAGCAGTTGCCCGTAAAGAGACATCTAACTTCTGTATGCAACAATAGAGCATGGAAATCTTCACCGTTCTCCTCAAACAACTTCTGGAAAAGACGATCTTGAAGAGGGTTCAAGTTGATGTTGTTGATTACTATGAAAACACTTGACATTGAATGGTTTAAGCACCCTCCAAAATTCTTAGCCCCTAGGTGCTCTCGAGGAACCACGCTGAATTGTGTGAACAGAAAAGAGAACATTTTTTGGATGGGCAATAGATCCTTTATATATTCCGACCATTGCGGCAGCACCATCTGTTGCATATGCAGCTGTGCTCTGCATTGGAATGGAGTTTTCAGTCAGATACCTATTGACTGCCTCAAATATAGGCTAGCCTTTGTGAGTTTTAATTCTGCTGGCAAACAGTATATCTACTATGAATTCATTATCACTGAAGAATCGGACATATGCAGCGAGAACAGCGTCGTTGTCAAGCAAAGTAGATACATCTAATTGGCAAGCAAATTTTCTGGACCATAGTAAAGTTACTAAGGTACTTTCTATGTCCTGAGCCATCTCAGCTCATCGAATCGATGTAGTTGTGTTGCTAAGCGGTATGACTTAAACTGCTTCTTGTGGATGTAATATATACATCTGGTCAGATAGTATTATTGACATCGAAGGTAAGATAATATTTTCTCCAACACTATGTGGACTACAATTTTTGGCAGCCAACTTGCTGATTTTCTAAGACGTTGTAAGTCCATTCACTATTTTTTGCCGTGCCAGAAATCATAGTTCTCAAAGTTGGCCTATTTCGATAATATCCCACAGCTTTCCAAACATTTTCCCAAACTTTCATCCTTCGTCCTTGTGAACACCTTTTGAATGACCTCTAAGTTCACCTGGTCTCATACTCTCATTTGAAAGAGTGTATTGACAAAGTAAACATGTAGGTAGAGTGGGGTTTTTAGGCGATGCGATAAATCCAAATGACAGGTATTCCACAGAGTATTGTCGAGGAGGAGCTGAGGAGCTCATTTCTGAAATATGTCATCGTCAATTGTTACCGTGCCATTTAATTATACTGCCTTCAGTTTAGTTCTCATACTCAGTTACATCATGCATAGTAAATAACATCATTCGGCAAAGTGAGTCAGACAGTTAGTGCGAATGACTGATGGCACTAAGTTTATTCTTGCTTTTCCGTGAGAAGATAAGGTAGGACATTTGGTAACCACACTTGTAATATATGTTGGTGGTTACGAGGTTAACAGTTGAAAGCTAGAGGCAACTCGAAGGTCGCTTCTGAGGATGACTGAAATTACCGTCGGTAGCTAAAAGACGTGGAGAAACGTTTTCATCATCCTCATTATACACGTTAGCTGGAGATGGAAAACACCTCAGCTATTGGGCCGCAGTACAAAAGACAAGAAAAGGAAAACAAACAGTGGCATGCCGGCTGAGGCCCCAGTAACGAATGCACATCGTTCCGGAGAGCTAACAGCCGGCTATCGTGCCGTAAAAAGGAGTTATATTATGCCTAGCAAATGATATCCTGATTGGAGGGGGATGCTAAGCAGGAGATGGACAAATGAACTCACAACACAAATGCCATTGGGGCCGGCTCCTAGCCATATCAGCAAGTGTGTCTAACCAAACGTGTTCATTGTCCTTAGGACCCCAGCCAGGCAGTCGGGATGCAACAACCGACGCCAATTTCGAAGTGAGGGTTTTCATCGTTTGGCCTCCCCTCTTCCTTTTGCAACCGCACCCACAACGCGCAAACAATGCACGTCGCGGAAATCGGTGTGCTGGCATGCGCAACATGTGGCCAAGTTATCGGAACCTGGTGTGTGATATAATGGTGTCGAACGCTTCACTCACTCTTCCTGCATCAAATGTGGTGACGTCGAACACGCTCATTGATCACACGGTGCTTCCACCAAACATGAGCTAAGCCGCGAAGGTAGCGATTATCGTATGTGACGAACCTGCCGCACACTAAGACAAACAAGTCAACAGGCTGCACTCGTACGCACTTTGGACACCCTGTGTACTCCTAACGGGGTTATTGAATTAACTACACCCGGCTTATCCTCTCGTTATTGTTTGCACGCATCCGGTGACGCCGATGAAGCACTCACGGGTCAAGCTTGTGTAGGTATCATTCTAAGCTGCAAGGCTGAGCCATCGTTGGTTGATTGGATTCCGGTGAATAGCCGTTTATGTGCAGCCCGTTTGACGTCATCAGCTATGGTTAATTCACGAAGTAGTGCAAAACACTGTTTGTTGGTGGTTTCCGCTTATGCTCCCACTGACTGCAGTTCTAATGCTGTCAAGGACCCATCCTATCACGAACCTAACGAGCTACTACGCAGTGCTACTAGTTCAGATATTATAGTACTTGCAGGGGATATGAACGCACAAGTAGGGCATATGAGCACTTCAGAAGCTCAGTCAGGTGGTAAATGTAGGCTTAACTCCGAACGGACTGACAACGGTGAGCGTCTGCTGCAACTGTGTAGGGAGCACCAGTTGTTTCTCACTAGCACTGCTTTTAGACACAGTGGGCGCCGAAGTGCCACTTGGCGTCCACCTGTAGCTGGCCAGCGATGGACCCAAATTGACCACATAGCCATAAGTTACAGGTGGCCTAGTTTCATTCTGGATTGCCGCTCGTACTGCATTACTTGCTTCGACTCTGATCATCCGTTGGTACACTGTCGTTTCTCCATGAACTTTACCGGTAGGCGCACCAAGCGTCTCCTCTGATTGGCAACTGAGAAATTCTCTTAGCTCTCGGTCAGGCAAGCCTACCAAGACACACTGAGTACCGAACTTTGGCTGTCTGGTCTTAATGACACTGAGCTTCAGTGGAAAAGGAGTTCGGCCGTCATGCACGATGCAGGTGCATCTGCTTGTGGCACTATCCATCGTCACCACACCAGTCATTGGATACCCGAAATGTCGGTGGACATGTTGGAATCTAGAAGTAACCTCCCGGCTGGCTCTGAGCACAATGTGACCAGACAAGCTATTAGGAGCGAACTAAAGCAGAGCCTACGTGCTTACAAGGAAGCCTGGTGGACCAGTCGGGTTCAAGAAACAGAGGAGGCGGGAGCAGAAGGCAATTACCGCAAGCTCTTCCAGATAATCCGCACCCCTGGTCTCAGGAAACCAGGTGTTAGTGAGACTATCAGACAGCGCGGGTTCACTGATACACAATAAGGAACGTCGTATGGCTCGTTGGGGAAACCACTTCCAAGATTAGTTCAGCTGGCACCTTGCTCTAGGAGCTCTTCATAATCAGATAATGCAAGACGCGCCATGGACGGTTAATTTTGAGCTTCTGTCGGAGGCCGAGGTCCAAAACGCGATCACAGCCCTCAACCGTTTTCGTGCCGCTGGCCCGGATTCCCTCCCACCTGCACTATTTAAGGATGGAGGTGAGGTCCTTTGCAATGCATTGACCTCCTTATCCGAATCTATCTGTAAGGAAGAGAGTGTTCTGGCTGATTGGAGCGAATCGGTTATAGTGGCAATACACAATAAGGGCGGTAGCACAGACTGTTCTAACCACAGGGGTATTAGCCTAACGCCAGTTGTGACAAAATTACTGGCCTCGATCCTCGTTTATCGCCTCACTGTGAAATGCGAATCATCATCATCATCATCATTACACGTTAGCTGGGGATGGAAAACACTTCAGCTATTGTGTCGCAATAAAAAAGGCAAGAAAAAGAAAACAGTGGCACGCCCGCTGAGTCCCCAGTAACGGATGGACATCATTTCGGAGAGTTAACAGCTGGCTGCCGTAAAAGAGACTCGTATTATGCCTAACAAGTGAGATCGTGATTGGAGGGGGATGCTAAACAGGAGGGGGATGGACAAAGGAAATTACAACACAAACGCCATTGGTGCCGGCTCCGAGCCATATCAGCAAGTGTGTCCAACCAAACGTGTTCATCATCCTTAGGACGCCAGCCAGGCAGTCGGGATGCACCAACCGACGCCAACTTCGAAGTGAGGGTTTTCATTTCTCTCGACCAAGTCATCACTTGGCCTCCCCTCCTCCTCCTCCAACCGCACCCACAACGCGCAAACAATGCACGTCGCGGGAGTCGGTGTGCTGGCATGCGCAACACGTGGCCCAGCCATCTGAGCCTGGTGCGTGATATAATGGTGCTGAGCGGTTCATTCGCTCTTCCTGCATCAAATGTGGTGACGTCGAGCACGCTCTTTCATCACACGGTGCTTCCACCAAACATGAGCTAAGCTGCGAAGGTAGCGATAATCGAATGTGATGAGCCTCTTCATGTCTGTCGACCTGATTGGCCAGGTTTCACTGCCGTATAGGAGAGGTGTCACAGCCGTATAGGAGAGGTGAAACGGGAATCTCGGATTCTGGAAGAGCAGACAGATTTCCGCCCAGGATGTGGCTGCATAGACCACCTATTCACTTTGCGGCGGTTGCTAGAGCAGCAGCACGCATACCGCAGACCGACAGTAGCCGTGTTCCTCGATTTCAAGTGTGCGCTCGATTCAGTCAAGCGATCGATTTTGTTCGAAATAATTGCGCAAAATGGTGTTCCGACGAAATATATGAACATCCTTCGTGCTCTATACTCGAACACTACAGGCCGCGTCAGGGTTTACGGGGTCCTATCGGATAGCTTTCCGAACACAAGTGGCGTTCGTCAGAATTGTCCGATTTCCCCATTTCTGTTCAATTTCCTCGTGGATTCTATCATGCAGTGTTTCCTGGCGGAATCGCACGATGTAGGCGTTGAAATGTTGCTTGGTGACAGACTGATTGATCTTGATTATGCGAGCGATATCGTCTTGCTTTTCGACCATGTTGCGACTGCACAATCAATCCTGAATAGCCCGTCCAGAGTGGTCCTATTATTTGGTATGCACTTCGCACCTTAAAAGTGCAAAGTGTTTCTGCCAGACACCAAGCCACTCTATAACACCTTGACTCTTCGTCACGAGGAACTCGAGGTGGTTGATCATTTCACTTAACTTGACAGCTGCATCAACAACGATGGACGCGTAGGAACTGACGTCAGCTCACGCATTGCAAAGCCAAGAGCTGCCTCCTTGAATCTGCAGCATCTTTGGTGACAGAAGGGAATTTCCCTCCGTCGGAAAGGCCGTGTATACAAGGCCATAGTGAGGGCCGTTCTACTCTATGGTAGTGAGACTTGGCCCCTTCGGTCTGAAGATCTGAGGCGTCTTCAAGTCATTGATCATCGTTGTCTGCGAAGCGTTGCAGGAGTCGGATGGCACCAGCGTGTCCGCAACGAGGATGTGCGTAGGCGAGTACTAGGTAGTGATGATCATGATATCACCCTAGAACAACAGATAACATTAAATAAGTTGCGTTGGCTCGAGCACGGGCTACGTATACTTGGTCACCGCTTACCTAGGTGGGCCTTGTTTAGTCTGCCAGGTGTAGGGTGGCGCAAAGCTCGAGGTGGTCAGAACTTGACTTGGCAGCGTGAAATGAACTTATTGAGGACCAAACTCGGTGCCGTTGGTCCGTCTCGCCTTCCGGGCTGGAGTCCAGGCAATTCGTATTATGTTTGTCTCGTGAGTTTACAGGACATGACTCGCGATCGACACCAGTGGCGCGTCTGCTGCCGTCTAATCGGATTGCATGTTTAAAGTGTGTTTGGTGCTGAGTTATCTGCAGGGTAACGGCTGATTATGACGCGTGGCAATGAAAGCCGCAAGGAAGCTCTCTAGCCGATGCCCCCTTACTTTTGAAATATAGCCAGCTGTTTGTGACGGTATGTTGTCTACACAAGGTGTAGGCTCCTTTCCCCTGAATGCTTGCTTAGTGCATTAAGGTTTTCAGGTAAGTCCCCGATTTCTCTCTCTTTCTAATCTTTATTTTATGGGTCCTCATGCTTGTATAGCAGCGAAGCATCAGTTCAAATGACTGATCTACCGCTGTCATTGATGATGATGCGGTTGAGGAATGACTGAGCCCGCGATGTATTAAAATCCTGTTCACATGAACTGGGATTTAGTTTTTACCAATTTCTGAAACTCTCATAAGTAGAAAAAATAAAGTGTCCCGTTGAAAACTTCTGTAGCCGAAAAGAAAAAGGGGTCTCTTTCGTAGAAGACTACACCATCCTAGTACGCAAACTTTGCTCAGCGTTTCTCAGATCCAGAAAAAAAGAACAATACGTTGTTAGCTTCTTAGCCACAACATTTTATTAATTCCGGCTAGGACCACTTCTTGAATTCATGATCGAGGTGCTACAGGTGACAGTAGATCTAAACCTGACAAGCAGACTACGAGTTTCATGACTAATCTTAACAAGCTAGTGACAGATCCATAAAACCGGTTGATGCGGGTGTTATCATGTCAAAGTTTACTTACATTTCCAATTCTTTATTATCGCGCGCATCTTCTGTATCAGCATTACAAACATATCTAGCTGCACCAATTATGTTACTATCACTTTCCGTTGTCCGGATATCAATGTTTGCAGTGCCAATTTTAGCTTCGATCTCAGTTTTGTTGTCACCCTTCAGTCATGTGAGTAGCTGATGAATTTACACTTGGTATGATCGAGGACGGATCACCCGCGCCGCCCCTATGCTACGCCTCTGGGTTCCCGATAGATACACATTGAATCCTGGGAAGCGCACTCTACATGAGGCTTGCATAGCAACAGTGATTGATTGGAGTGTGAAACAACTCAGCATCATCAACATTATTATACATGTCAGTTAGAGGTGGGAAGGACCTAAGCTACCGTGTCGCAATACATAAGCAAAGAAGAAGAAGAAACTGCAACCGACGCACGCCATTTGAGCCACCAGCAACGGATGGGCATCGTTCCGGAAAGCTACCAGTCGGTATTGTGCCGCAAAAAATTAATGTTCTGCAAAATGTATGTTGCGCTAAGAAAAGAGATGGTGGTTGGAGAAGGAGACTAAGCTGGCGGGGGACGGGTAAATAAGCTCACAGCACGGACGTCACTGAGGTCGGCTCCTAACCAGATCAACATGTGTACCCAATCAAACGTGTTCATAGCGTTTCAGACCACAACCAAGAGGGCGAAAGGCTCCAACTGAGGCCAAATTCGAGCGAAGAGCCTTCATTCTTCTTAACCAAGTCATCGCTCCGCCACCTCAGCGTGACATCTCGGAACTACGACTGTCCACAGTCCATCCGACGCAACTAACTTTATTAGAAGGAACCAGTTATCTCATCACCGGCCCTTGACCGAGTGGTCTACAATCCTGGCTTTAGTTTTATCCTCGTCTACAGAATTCAACTACGTCTTTGTCAAAGCCCAACATCCGTCCCTAGAAAGAGCTGCTTTGTACACCAAGGAACGACACTAGCAATATCATGGGCAGTTGTTGACCTAAAATCACACGGAGCCACTCAAAATCACAGCCTAAGCGTGAGCTAGATCACCAGATAAACAACAATGCGTATGATGATCCTGATGAAAAGCACTTCGCTGTGTGTGCAACAAAAGATGGCATATAATCAAATTATGTAAAGTTTGTAACAACCGTCGTTAAGCCTGAGTACACATCTCCGGAAAGATACCTCCATCGTTCGCGAAAAACGCAGTGGAGCTCACATAGTTGGATTTGTAATACCCGATGTGTGGTTGGATTGAGACACGCAATCTTTATTGAGACTTCCGTTCAGTTGGAAGTAGACCTCGGTCATTCTGATTACAAAGACCTTATCCGAAACACCTCCACACTGGAGCACTGTTTTAACTAACCGCTCATCTACCTTCGTTCGGGCTCTATCGTGACCAGCGGCTTCCACTGAAACTGAGCTACGAAGTAGACATTGATGCACCTGAAGGAATCGAAGAGTAACACTTTCCGGCACGAGTAAGAGTAAAGAGCCTGTGGTTAAGGATACGTTGATCTCGGAGGACAGCTTCCCGGAATACGCACAAAACGGGACATCAAGCCATGAGAGCGCAGTGACGGCAATCGAAGCAAGCAGAACTTATTCACACAGCCATAGAGAGTATCATCCTGTAAAGTAACACTTCCACATCACCTATGAAAGTCACAACATTATCCTTTTTATCCACCATTAGTAAACATCAAATCCGCCTTGCAAAACATACTTCGAACACCCAAAATACACGCGAAGGTTTAAAAATGCCAAACTAACACCGAGCCAGGGGCCGTATATATCGGCCATGTAAAAGAGGGTAGAACTATCAGCTACTTCCAGAACAGTTGTTGCCCACAACATACCCGACTGAATTCCTGGATAAAAGACCTAGATACATGGAAAATACGATGTACGCTCTGCGGTTTACTGGTTTCCGGTAACCGACCTCCACCATGGCCGTCCAAATACATATGCTTAAGTAAACTGATTCTGTCCGGTACCGAAGACGAGGAATCACTAGACAAACAGTGCAACAACATGTGAAACATCACTACATATCCGAAGTTCAGCTTTACACGAGATAATGGCAAACGCCGTCTACATATGAGTGGTCTTAATGCCGCTCTATCAAATCAGCCTGTTACTTTACTTCTTCCTCTTAACAGATAAACATGCACCCAGTCACTAGCCGTATACCCAGCCTACTGCATTTTTTCTAACGGACGTTTGTTTCCCAGCTGTCACGAATGCTAATTCCACGAGACCAGCTGGCTGAAATCTAATACATTTTTGCAACGAAATAGTGGCGGTGATTACTTGCAGCATGAGGGGGAAAGCAACAGAGCTGGCGGTCTAGCATTTCATTTGAGAGACGATTGTAAGGATGCAATCAAGCACCTACCAAATGCTTTATTAACGCTGAAGTTGGTGAATATATCATTCAGTCCTAGATCTGTCCTGTCCGTCCCGATCAAATTTAATCGGTGTGATTCTTATAGGTATCAAATGATTGGATTATGGTTATCTACCATAATATGATCCGTCCCTTTGTGGGCTCAGTTTCTCGGTACGATGAGAAATATACCTTACTAAATACTACATAAAACGCAGATACGTCTACTGAACCGCAACCCAAGCGATATTTAACGGAATCAGTCAAAATGTTCCAAGTGGCATTTGGTGTACTCGCTGTGTGGTTGGATTGCGACTCGCAATCTCTATTCAGACCTCGGTCCTAAGTGGACCTCGGTCATTACGATCACAAGGACCGTAACCGAATTGGTGATTCGGTGTTGCTCCTCCCAACCCTGAGACCCCATGACCGGTTTCGTCTTCCTTTAGACTCATCAGATGGAGATACCCTGAGCTGGGGTGGACCTCGAGGTATAGTGTTCAAAGGTTGACGCCCTGACCACTATGGCTCCTAGGTCCACGAGCAACGTTTGGCACAGCGGTAATGTGCCAAACGTTGCTCGTGGACCTAGGAGCCATAGTGGTCAGGGCGTCAACCTTTGAACACTATACCTCGAGGTCCACCCCAGCTCAGGGTATCTCCATCTGATGAGTCTAAAGGAAGACGAAACCGGTCATGGGGTCTCAGGGTTGGGAGGAGCAACACCGAATCACCAATTCGGTTACGGTCCTTGTGATCGTAATGACCGAGGTCCACTTAGGACCGAGGTCTGAATAGAGATTGCGAGTCGCAATCCAACCACACAGCGAGTACACCAAATGCCACTTGGAACCCATTACCGCTGTGCCAAACGTTGCTCGTGGACCTAGGAGCCATAGTGGTCAGGGCGTCAACCTTTGAACACTATACCTCGAGGTCCACCCCAGCTCAGGGTATCTCCATCTGATGAGTCTAAAGGAAGACGAAACCGGTCATGGGGTCTCAGGGTTGGGAGGAGCAACACCGAATCACCAGTCAAAATGTTGTTAAGCACATGGTAGAGGGTGAACTGTTGCCTTCACAGGCGTAATGTTACAAGAGGTCCTTGTCTGTTCGAGATAGCCTGAAACGGTATTACAATGAGATGACCAATCGTTCTGTTGCAAAGAGCAATCTGGAATATCCACTCCACATATTTCACTCCGGTCCTCCGCGGTTTGTGTGCCCATCACCTCAGATAGTTACTTCGTGTTCTTTCTCAGATGCTCTTTTAAGACTGTTTTTGCTTTAACTGTAGTGGGCTTGAACGTGTTTCTCAATCCGGACGCTCTGTCTGAATTCTGTGTTAGACCTGTGTCTCGGACACGCCGAGTCCTACTTTTTTATTTGTCTTGACTTTTGTGTTGGTATAGGCTGATTCGAAATTGTCTACACCCACTGTTTATGGGTCGGATCATTTTCGGACCAACATTTTCGTACCATTGGGCTTGCTTTAATCTTATCATTACCGCTTTCCCTGACCTGTTGGACCAAGGTGCGTGATGCACTGAAATGCACAAAGTATTGGCACCGCGTCGGAGAAGCCGGCCGCGATAGGCTGTCCCCGTGATCTTACTTCACATAGTCCAATAGCAGTTCGCGCGGGCACTGTGCGCGTAACATTCTGTTAGACGAGATCTTTTCACAGAGGCCTTAACTGCGGCTCACTCCTGAGTAGATTTATCGCCGCCAGGCCCAACTATACAATTTAATTTGACTTATTTATGGGTTCATCGCGACCAGTTCAAAATCAGATAGTCGTCCATATGCTCGGAGAAACGCTAGGCTGCATTTTCAGCCTGTTGGGTATCATCGGTAGTGCCCAACTATCGGATCCATCAACATTCGAACTCACGAGCACCAACGGCTTGCACCGCCAGTCAACAGGTTATGCCACCGGGCCACGGAGGACAGCTTCGGACCGTCATAATTTGCAAGCTAACTGCGATATAGCGTGTCTCATCCTCCAATACCATGCATGTTACGAACGTTACAGAGAACGGGGCGTAACTCCGACCTATTTTGCGTGGGATCAGAAGAAGATGATTTCCTTAAGAAGGAATTTTACAGTGTATGCATTTGACTGAGATGTGTAGTGGTTAGTACTTAGGGTAATGTTCTTAACTCGCAAAGTTCGACTTGAGTGACATCGGTGTATTGTTCCCTTTTGTTGCTCCATTCATAACATTTGAAGTTTTTATGAGACCATTTCGCTTCACTCGCAGTTGCTACTGGAAAGCATGACTTGACTGGACCTCTTGACTACAGTGAAAACTCCGTAGGTTGATCACTCTCAAGGGACTAAACCAAAGTGGTTAACTTCAGGCGTTCTTCCTGTTACATTAAGACCTTGTGCTCCTGCTACGAGTTACAGGAGCATCGAAATGCGCTTGAATCCCTGGTATGTTTGTTATCTGTGGGATTTACAGCGTTCCATCAACACAGACATTAGCCACCCTCGCCAATGTGTGGTCAGCTACTTTTGTGGATTATCCTGAAGTTCATGTGAACAAGACCGGCGACAGGTTTTCTAAAGCTGCGAGAACCACAGCTCGTTTGCATCTCCGCTGTTCTACCTCCCAGGGTTGTCATATTGTGTGGTCATGTAGTTTAATGCTTACACAGCTCCGATTATGTGACGCAATTAGAATACGGTGGGAACTGACAAAAATTGCGTCTGAATCGGTGTTGCGTCAGGCTGGTTTCGGGTTAAAGAGGTTGAGCGTGTGGGTGACAGCGAAATTCACCAATCCCGGTAAAGAGTTGCCTAGGTATAAGTGACAACGGCCACTTCCAAGCCTAGACTTCGTATCGCCAAGTGCAACCGCACGGAAAGTGAACGACGCACGAGAAAATGTGTCATGTTCCCCCGTTACGCCACTACCTACCCCGACTTCGTACAGTTGGTGTCGTCCCCATCCTATTTGACCAATAGGGCAAGGACAGTTAGAAGGAAGGATTAGAAATTGTGCAGTGCTTCTCCCACCTCTACAGGTGACCGGGTGGCACTCCGCCAGCGGTCGGTGGATAACGAGAACACGTGGCACAAACTCGTCATCCCTTAGGCAGGTGCTTCAAGCTGACAATCATGGACTTCGACCATGTAATTATTTGTGCTGACGTACCTGTGCGTTTCGCAGACGTCATTGACGAGCGCACAAGCGTTTAAAAACTGACAAACACAGATATTCGGAATGCGTATCCGAGAAGGTGGCATCCGAGCTGAGTAAGCTCTCACTGAACACAGCAGAGGTCCACTGGTCGCATATTCACCAGACGTTATTAGCAGCAGGCATGTCTTTATGTGGCAAACCAAATTGCCAACCTGGACATTGGGTCTCTACGCGGACTCTGGAACTTATGGATGCTTGCTGACGCATTTAGACTTCAGGAGAACACAACGAGACTCGTAAAGATCTCAAGGCAAAACTGTGTGCTAGCTTGAAGTGAGACCATGAATTCTGGTGGTCTCATCGTGCATCGGAGATTGAAACAGCCGGTGCTCGTAGGAACAATCGGAACTTATTTCTTTTGATACGCGAAAACGGGTAGCATGAGTCTTGCTGTTAACGAAACTATGTGTGACTAGAGGAAACGGTCTACCCCCAACCTGTAAAAAGTCTGGAGTCTTAGGCTGTATACATTGAAGTGTTATTTATCGACCGGCGCTACGAGATTCGCTACCGATCAGTGATCGCCTTGCTCTCTAGGCTGTCCTATATGACCCGCTCACGTGTTCAGAAGTCGAACAGAAGACCTAACGGCTGAAATTGAATGGGGTTGCTGGACCAGAGGATCTTCTTCCGGTCCCTCTCAACTTCAGAGGATCTGCTTTTTGGAAGGATTTCCACGATTCAATGGTAAAACGAAGTGGGCAGAAGACTGTCGTAACGGACTGGAGCTATTCCATCATTATCCCGATCTTCAAGGGGGTTCACGTCAGAGTGTGGCAGTCATACTTGAATCAATCTGATCACCATCTACTCCAAGTTACTTTCCCTGTCGTTCATCACACGTTGACTGGCGCCTTTGAAAGTCAAATTCCTCGAAACCAAGGCTGTACTGACAACATCTTCAGTTTACGCCAATTGTTGGAACACCGCCATAGTTACTGGCAACTCACCGTTGTCGTGTTTCTCGCCAGCTAACGTGGTTTCGTTTCGGTAAGTACATGTGTCCTTTGGGACTAGCTTGAGCAGGAAAAGTGTGTTCAAGCAACATGTAAATATCACAAGAGCACTTTACGCGCGTATTTCGAGCAAAGTTAAAGCCTGTGGAAAATGTTGGCGCTCTCCAATATCTCCAGCGGTTTGAGGCAAGGATGCGCGTTAAGTCCGTCCCTTTTCGAGTTTGATATTGGCGAATTTATGGAAACTGCGTTCATTGGAACCGACTTAGATGGCGTGTAGCTGCACCTTGACTCAGAGTATGTCGACGAGATTGCCCTGATCTTTACTAACCTACAAACATGCCAAGCAACGCTAGAGAGCTTAGCTTGCGTTGTCAATCAAGCTCCTCAAGCTGCAATACGTTCTCACAAAAGTGGCAGGGATAAAATTCTGCGTTGAATCTTGACAGGGATCAGCCAGAGCTAGCGCAGAAATTCAACTACTAAAGTGTCTATATCATTGCCTCTAGAGTGGAGCATGAAGCTCCGAATGGTGCAGTAAAAGCCCGATGCGCTTTTGCTAATCTGTACCTGTGGCGCCAGTGCGATATCCCACTCGCCGAGAAGCGTATTTTCTAAAATGCAGTCATCTGTGCAGCTATCTGGTATGGTTGTGAAGTCTGGTTCACCAAACAGGTAGACATTCCACCGTCACTGCGTTTGCAGTTTGGCCTACAGCTGGTAAAAGCACGTTGTTGTCGTCAGCGAACATTTTTCAACGTCTTGTTAATGGCGTAGGAAAAGAAATGAACCGCTCACCATCAACCTACGATAGCTGTCCATTACTTCGAACGTGGCCTTTGCCTGTCGGGCTGACGTCTCAAGGACGACGAGTACGCCATGGTGTTTGCGATTTTTTTTCCTGCCGCTTAAGCCTCTTTCAGCCGTGGTCTCAGTCTTTAGGCAGATCATAATTTTTCACTTTGCATTTTGTAGTTTCTTCTCCATTCTTAATATTTTCCACTACCGTCTAATTGGTTTGTACTGCAACTGAGATGTTTAGCCCCTCTGATATTATTGATATGATGGTGATTTCTTATCCGGTCATCCCCTTGAGCATCCACTGGGAAGGAGGAAGCCATGACGCTAGAATTCAGCAGTTCAATCACAGATCTTAGGACAAGAAGAGAAGAGGGGTATGGTGTATACACTTTTCATTAAAGACTCAAGAGAGATATTCGCCCAGACAATCACACAGCAGCGAAAGCAATCATTGGTGGGGTGACTTGGATTGCAGGCTTGTATTCCTCACGTCCCTGATCAGAACTCTCGTGGGTGGGCTCCGTCTTGAAGCATCACATCCCGCATACGACTAATGGCTGCGTGGAAGCGAAATGTCGATTCACAGCCCGGCCTCGGGAGCCAAGACACAATCACAGTGAACGTATCAGAGATCCTTCTTGCTGAACAAGTTGTTTTACTAACAGTGACCATTATAAAACCACTGCAAGAACGGTGTGGAATAACACCGGACCTGAACTAAAGCATATCGTATGAGACTTTATCACCACCCGGCGTTATCCCTTAGATCCATGGTTTCTGAGCGAAGACCATTCCGAGATGAAGCAAACATGCTAAAACTGACTCCTCACTGGAAACAGCACAAGCATTCCTTAACTTTATGGGAGCAATGGAGCTCAGTTCAGTGTTTTGGCACAGTTAACCAAGTGATCGGGCGGCTATGCATTCGTGGACTAGTAGGATCACTTACGACTGGCATTTGGCTCATCCACCTGCTTCTTCAGTGACGGCCAACGGTGTTGTCTATTCTGATATTGCACACCGGCCAATTGTAAATCAGGCGAGTAGAAGAGAAGTTCACAGTTATGCTTCTCACTCAGCCCAGAAAAACATCACCATCATCATCAGCATCATCCTCAACAGCAGTACATCAGTCATTTGAACTGATGCTTCGTAGCCGTACAATACGACGACTTACGGAACGGAGGACAATAAGAGGGAGAGAAGGGCGGACTTAAGGTAAAACCTTACTGCTCTAAACAGACACTCGGGGGTCAAGGTGTCTACACCTTGTGTAGACAACATACCGTCACAAACAGCTGGCTGTCACGAAAAGATAAGGCGGCATCAGCGAGACAGTTTCCTACGGATTTCACTGCCCCGCGTCATACTCAGCCATTACCCTGCAGATAACTCAGCACCAAACACACTCTAAACAGGCAATCCAACTAGTAGACGACAGAAAATACGCCACTGGTGTTGACTGCGAACTAGGTCTTGTAACCTCTCGAGCCAAGCACAAGGCTAGTAACGCGAACGCCAACCTGGAAGGCTAGACGAACCGATGGCGTCGAGTTGAGTCACCATTGACTTTATTTCCCACTGCTAGGTTAATTTCTACCCACCTTGGGCCTTGCGCTACCCTACATATGGTAAACAAAACAAGGTCCTCAAAGTTGAAGTTGGGGAACACGCCATGTGGTTGGGTTGCGACACATAACCTCTAGTGAGACCACGGTTCCCCTTGAGGTAAACCTCGGTTATTCCGATCGCAAGGGCCGTATACGAAATGGAAATATTTGAGTATTGAGAGGAGCAACACCAATATTTCCAAAACAAAGTCCTCCTCGGTAAGCGCTGATCAGATATACGTAGCCCGTGCCCAAGCCAACGCAACTTATTTAATGTTATCTGTTGTGCTAGGGAGATAGCATGATCATCACTACCTAGTACTCGCCTACGCACATCCTTGTTGCGGACACGCTGGTACCATCCGACACCATCAATGCTTCGCAGACAATGATGACCAAAGACTTGAAGGCACCTCAGATCATCAGACCGAAGGGGCCAAGTTTCACTACCATAGAGCAAGGCGGTCCTCACTATGGCCTTGTATACACGTCCTTTCAGACAAAGGGAAACTCCCTTCTGTCGCCAAAGCTGTCGCTGGTTCAAGAAGACAGTCCTGGCTTTTGCATTGCGCGAACTGGCATCAGTTCCTATGCGCCCATCGTTGCTGCTATAGCTGCCAAGATAAGTGCATCGATCAACTACTTTGAGTTCTTCATCAAGGGTCAGCAAGTCGCTGGTGATCCTGTAACGGCACTTTTTACTTTGTAAGAAGCGGATGCCAATTAATGGGACTGCTTTGAAGAGGTTATTCAGGGCTGACTGCGCCGCCCTAAGGTTCAAAACTAGGACAATATCGTCCGCATAATCAAGATCAACTAGCTTTTCACCAGACAGCACTTCAACGCCTGCATCGTGAGGCTTCGCAAGGGAACACTCCATGATGGAGTCCACGACGAAGTTGAACAAAAATGGGAAATTGGACAACCCTGATAAACGCCACTTGTTGTCGTAAGGGCATCCGACAAATCACTGTAGACCCTGAGGCGGCCTGTCGTGTTCGAGTACATGGCATGTAAAATGTTCACATATTTTTTGGGAACACCTTTCCGCACAAGGATTTCAGACAGAAGGCATCGATTTACAGCATCTAACTCACTCTTGAAGTTGAGGAACACATCTATGGTTGCCCTGTGGTAAGTGTGGCGCTGCTCTAGCGCCTGCCGCATGGTGAATACGTGTCTTATACAATCACGTCCTGGGCGGAAGCCTGCCTGCTCTTTCCCAATTCGTGATTATCTCCGCTGCAGTGAGGTGGCGAACGAGAATTGAGGCCAGTAATTTTGTCACTACTGGGAAAGCGAATGCTATGCTATCGTGCACTGGCGTGTGCTTGAAACCTAGGTGAGTTCTTTAGATTGATCGATGAGCGCCCTTTGTAACGGAGGCCAACGTGACTGATTGGGGTCCAGAGCTGCTTAGCGATCGGTTGGCGCAAGTTTACACGATCACAGCGATTGAGATGGAAGGTAGCATATCGGTCTAAGCGCAAGTTGTGTTTGGTCCCCTCTGTTAGCTTTATCGTGATGTTAACGAGCAGTACCAAATAAAGAAATTCTGTATTACTCAAGGATGCAAGAACCTGTTCTCTAGAACAGACAGATCAAGAAGTATTACAAGCATTCTATGTTATCAGATAATGAATTAGAAATATGAACAAGAGTTTCGTATTTACCTGCGTGACGCAAAGAAATCTGAAGCATTTTCTGAATGTTCAGCCTCTCGATACGCTAACGTTCTTAACAAACACATGACAGATGATCGGGTTGAGAAGAAGGTGAAACGAAAAGGTCTGCTGTCCAAAATATGATGGCAGTTATTCACATATGGGTATTCGTAATGCTGACAGGTGCCACATATACCGCTTCCGAACGTGTTATCAATGAATTTTAATGTCCCAAACACGTTGACTTCGTTTTGGACGGTCAACTGTGTTTTAATCCCGCTTGAAATTATGCAGTACACATAATACTCTGATATCTTTTGTTAGTCTATTCCAGATATTAGAGTGGTGGTTTTTATTAAGGAGCTTTGGAATCGTCACCTTCGACTCCTTGTTACGTATCGGGTATCCAGTGTTCCAAGACATGTGAACACCGTTAACAGAACTGTGTGGAAGATGGTTTAAGAGTATGCCAAGAGTAGAACGGCTGTCACTGTGATCACGCGAGCTTCTGGCTTCATAAATGTCCCAGTTTCAAACATTCTATCCTAAGTTACGCAATCATTAAGGTTGTTCTAAAAGGCGCATGTTAATTAGCAATGCAGCGCTTGTGATATTGGCGGAAACGTGGGGCGAGGGCAATCGTCTACCTCAGTGCGGTCGATCGTGTTATCGATCGGGTGGACCCAGTGAGTTTATACACACTCCACCAATTGTTCAGAACCTCAGAGTTGTGAATAGAACGCTAGTGGGCCGAGCCGGTGTGAGTACTTTCTCTTGAGGCGGCTGGGAGAACCAGGCAGGTAACACGGTGTCAGAGGGGAAGAAGCTGACGCGCCGGACCCCGCTCGCTTTTGGTGGATAGCCATCGATTCCACTGCCAACTGCTCTAGAGGTGATGGAAGGCACGCTATCTGACAACTGGAAAGCGTAGAAAGAGAATTGGATGGAATTCACGACGTTGATGCAGTCTGAATGTATCTCTGAAGTCATACCAGATGACCATGTTCTGATATGCTGTCGGCCAGGAAGCGTGCCGTATACTGGAGGCATGGAATTTCCGGATCTTTCACAAATAATAAAAATATTTGTGGACTACTGTGATGGTTGCTTAGGCCTTCTCTCTAGTTGTTGCGGGTTGTTCGATACCAGGTTAGTGGACAATGAATGTCAGCAAGCAACGAATGATTTCACAATAATGTACTCAAGCGACCTTAGCGAACAAGAGTGCGTCTTTCTAACGACCAGCATCATCACAGCCTGATCTAATAACCACTGACAGCACGCTAAACGCTCGGGAAAGCTGCATTAGAATAGAGTGCAGTGCAACACACAGTCGCTTCAAAGGGTCGAACGGACCGAGGCTGCAGCCGAAAGGAACGATTGTCAAAAAAACTGAAAATAAAATAAACGACTCCTCAGGGTCAAATAGGCGAATGAGATCTTGCCGGATGATACTGGAAGGAGAAAAAGGCGCTATCACCGAGATCGGGACAAGTTCGATGCAGCGTTTTTTGCATTCTGAGGCAAAGGAATTCGATGACGGCAACTAACGTTCTACTGCAGCCTAGCCTTACTACGCCTGTTATTCCTTTATACCGGAAGCTTCACCGTAAAGGACGAGGATATGGCAAATGCAACACAAAGACTGAAAAAAGAAAATGGAAAGGATGTGATGGTGGCTGAGACCGGGAGCGAGAGCAATCGACTGCCACAGTGCGGTCGATCAGGCGATCGATCAAGCGGACGAGTGAGTTTTCAAACACTCGGCTAAGTGTATAGATCCTGAGAACTTTGAATAGAATGCTAGTGCGCTGAGCCGGCGTGAGTTCTTTCTCTTGACGTGGCTGGAAGAACCAGGCACGCAACAGCCCCTAAGATAGGTAACTTGATCCGCTTCTCTCGTTTCTTGTTTTCAAGTCTGAAATGCTATTATATAACTAATGCTCCTTTAGCATCAGACTGAATACTGATGGCGAAATAGGTGTGCGAAAGATTGGGATCACACAAAATTTGTCCATTATTAGCTATGCGGTTTTAAGAGCATCAACCAGAGTCAAATTGATTTCCGTTTAAATCAACGCAAGCAAAGTTCCCCTTTACTGCACAAGTAAACATGTTAGAACATAAAGGAACATGACGTTTTGAGAGGACGCTGCTTGTCGAAGAGATGACCGAAAGTACAATAATATATTTTAAATAGTGGAACAGATGTTAGATAAAACGTTTACTGCACCTAAGTAATAAGCGAATAATTCATCTAACCCAGCATTGTCACGCCCAATCAGCTGGCTTAGGCTAGTATAGAAAAGCACCAGACGTCGGCGTTTCGATCTTCTGGGTCTCCTCAGTGGTGCGCCTCCCAGCCGAGCTTTTCCATGTTCCGCTCCCATGACTTCAGGAATGCCAGCAACTAGTGCCCCTTCACCGTGGGTGACAGCCGCGGATTTGCTTGCTTGACGGTTGACTATGATATAGCCGGCTCATCTTCCACTGCTATGCCAGTTACGAAACTGTGCAGAGGACAATGGCTAGCCCAACGAGCTGGGAAATTCCGCATAGCGCCTGTGTACCGCATAGGACTTAGAAGCAATACAGATATATTTTCTAGTACTGCTGAGTAGTAGTGAGGATTTTGGAATAATTCAGCTAATTCCTCATTGTCACTCCGTATGGCTTCTGTCTTTGTGGTACATAGGCGCTGTGCGGAAAGTCCTAGCTCGTGAGGCTAGCCATTGTCTTTTGCACAGTTCGTAACTCGCATAGCAGTGGAAGATGAGCCGGGCTATATGATAGGCAACTGTCAATCACGCAAATCCGCGGCTGTCACCCATGACGAAGTGGGTACTAGCTGCTGGCATCCAGAAGTCATGGGGCAGAACCCGTCAGGTGTCCGCTTGGAGGCGCACCACTGACGAGACAGAAGATCGAAATGCCGGCGTCTGGTGCTTTTCAATACTATCCTAAGCCTGCTGATTGGGAGTGACAATGATGAATTAGCTGAATTAGACCGAAATCCTCACTACTACTCATCATTAAACGAAGTTAGTCGTCCCGGAAATAGCGATAATACACCGTAAGTTGCAGACTAATTAGAGGGTGAACAAAGAGTTCCAGAATGCTTTCTGTAATTTTCGTTGGCTCCATAGTTTTCGAACTTTTATAATCAGCTATGATCATTTGCAAAATATGTAAAGTAATCCGTGGGCAGGTTTGCCACCAGCATAACATAATACACCTTTTCATAATTAGAAACGTGGCTTCTTTTACATATTACCTTTATGAGCTTTCCGTGTGATTCTATTTTATCACAAGCTGACGCACCTAGTCTATTTAAAGAAGACTATCCTGCATCAGAACCACTGTAGTGATAATACACTATGACTACGCTCACAGACTGAACTGTCTAAGCATCATCATCATCATCATCATCATTATGATACACATCAGCTAGAGGTGGGAAAACACCTTCGCTATTGTGCCGCACTTCTTAGTAGCACTTCTTAGTAGATGGTGCACCACTCTATCGCAAGCGCAGATAACGCAACAAATTAAGGGCCTCGTTGTAACGCACTCAGGTACCTAAATCCATAACGTAATAAAGATTGACAACCGATGCTTGGTGAACAAACCTAAAGGTAAATTAGTTTGGCAGGTCAAGATGGCTGTTAACCAAGCGCGCGCACATGGGGGGACATTAGTTGATCTATTTTTATGTATTTCTCACCTGGTAGTCACGCTCACTCAATGTACTCAAAAGTGTCTTGATTCCAAACTTCGTACTGTCGCAAGAGGCTCTTTTAAGTTGTTTTTGGGCAGTTGTGTATCTGCTCATAAAGCTTCACAATTTCCGTATCTTTTTTCGGAAATGACCTTTAAGGATTTAGAACAAGAACAAAGATATTTACCTGCTTCCACTCTAAAATCTTTTGATCAACGGCATCCAATATCACATCATTTCCGCTATCGGTGTCCTCAGATTTCTTGGATAAGTGTTTCTTGAGGGCATCACATTCGTCTATTTTTCTTGCCAAACACTTATCCTTCTCCTTCATGACAGATCGCCAGTGTAGTTGTTCATCGGTTGCCTGCTCCAGGTCAGCCGTGCCTCTCCTGGTTTTTCGCTAATCGGCTTACGTCACAACTCCAGTTGTGTTATGTTCTTCTGGGTCTAAATAAGCCAAATATGAATGTAAATATACAAACAAATAGCT
>OX104060.1:9086484-9130080 GCA_944474145.2 Dicrocoelium dendriticum | reverse complement strand
TACAAGAGGTCCTTGTCTGTTCGAGATAGCCTGAAACGGTATTACAATGAGATGACCAATCGTTCTGTTGCAAAGAGCAATCTGGAGTATCCACTCCACGTATTTCCCTCCGGTCCTCCGCGGTTTGTGTACCCATCGCCTCAGATAGTTACTTCGTGTTCTTTCTCAGATGCTCTTTTAAGACTGTTTTTGTCTTAACTGTAGTGGGCTTGAACGTGTTCCTCAATCCGGACGCTCTGTCTGACTTCTGTGTTAGACCTGTGTCTCGGACACGCCGAGTCCTACTTTTTTATTTGTCTTGACTTTCGTGTTGGTATATGCTGACTCGAAATGATCTACACCCACTCTGTATGGGTCGGATCATTTTCGGACCAACGTCTTCGTACCATTGGGCTTGCCTTAATCTTATCATTACCGTTTTCCCTGACCTGTTGGACCAAGGTGCGTGATGCACTGAAATGCACAACGTATTGGCACCGCGTCGGTGAAGCCGGCCGCGATAGGCTGTCCCCGTGATCTTACTTCACATAGTCCAATAGCAGTGCGCGCGGACACTGTGCACATAACATTCATTTAGACGAGAACTTTTCACAGAGGCTTTAACTGCGGCCCACTCCCTAGTAGATGTATCGCCGCCAGGCCCAACTGTACAATTTAATTTGACTTATTTATGGGTTCATCACGACCAGTTCAAAATCAGATAGTCGACCACATGCTCCGAGAAATGCTAGGCTGCGTTTTCAGCCTGTTGGGTATCATCGGTAGTGCCCAACTATCGGATCCATCAGGATTCGAACTCACGACCACCAACGGCTTACACCGCCAGTCAACAGGTTATGCCACCGGGCTACGGAGGACAGCTTCGGACCGTCATAATTTGCAAGCTAACTGCGATAAAGCGTGTCTTATCCTCCAATGCCATGCATGTTACGAACGTTTCAGAGAACGGGACGTAACTCCGACCTATTTTGCGTGGGATCAGAAGATGATTTCCTTAAGAAGGAATTTTACAGTGTATGCATTTGACTGAGATGTGTAGTGGTTAGTACTTAGGGTAATGTTCTTAACTCGCAAAGTTCGACTCGAGTGACGTCGGTGTATTGTTCCCTTTTGTTTCTCCATTCATAACATTTTGCATTTTTAATGAGATCATTTCGCTTCACTCGCAGTTGCTACTGGAAAGCTTGACTTGACTGGACCTCTTGATTACAGTGAAAACTCCGTAGGTTGATCACTCACGGGACTAAACCAAAGTGGTCAACTTCAGGCGTTCTTCCTATAGCATTAAGATCTTGTGCTCCTGCTACGAGTTACAGGAGCATCGAAATGCGCTTGAATCCCTGGTATGTCTGCTATCTGTGGGATTTACAGCGTTCCATCAACACAGCCATTAGCCACCCTCGCCAATGCGTGGTCAGCTACTTTTGTGAACTATCCTGATGTTCATTTGTACAAGACCAACCACAGGTTTTCTAGAGCTGCGAGAATCACAGCTCGTTTCCATCTCCGCTGTTCTACCTCCCAGGGTTGCCGTATTGTGTGGTCATGTAGTTTGATGCTTACACACCGCTTATGTGACGCAACTGGAATACGGTGGGAACTGACAAAAATTGTGTCTGAATCGGTGTTGCGTCAGGCTCGTTTCGGGTTAGAGGTTGAGCGTGGGGGTGACAGCGAAATTCACCAATCCCGGTTAAGAGGTGCCTAGGCATACGTGACAACGGCCACTTCCACGCCTATACTTCTTATCGCCAAGTGCAACCGCACGGAAAGTGAACGACGCACAAGAAAATGTGTCATGTTCCCCCGTTACGCCACTACCTACCCCGACATCGTACAGTTGGTGTCGTCCCCATCATATTTAACCAATAGGGCAAGGACAGTTAGAAGGAAGGATTAGAAATTGTGCAGTGCTTCTCCCACCTCTACAGGTGACCGGGTGGCACTCCGCCAGCGATCGGTGGATAACGCGAACACGTGGCACAAACTCGTCATCCCTTAGGCGGGTGCTTCAAGCTGACAATCATGGGCTTCGACCATGTAATTATTTGCGCTGATGTACCTGTGCTTTTCGCAGACGCCATTGACGAGCGCACAAGCGTTTGAAAACTGACAAACACAGATATTCTGAATGCGTATCCGAGAAGGTGGCATCCGAGCTGAGTAAGCGCTCACTGAACACGGTAGAGGTCCACTGGTCGTATATTTGCCAGACGTGATTAGCAGCAGGCATGTCTTTATGTGGCAAACCAAATTGCCAACCTGGACATTGGGTCTCTACGCGGGCTCTGGAACTTATGGATGCTTGCTGACGCATTTAGACTTCAGGAGAGCACAACGAGACTCGTAAAGATCTTAAGGCGAAACTGCGTGCTAGCCTGAAGTGAGACCATGAATTCTGGTGGTCTCATCATGCATCGGAGATTGAAACAGCCGGTGCTCGTAGGAACAATCGGAACTTATTTCTTTTGATACGCGAAAACGCGTAGCATGAGTCTTGATGTTAACGAAACTGTGTGCGACGAGAGGAAACGGTCTGCCCCCAACCTGTAAAAAGTCTGGAGCCTTAGGCTGTATACGTTGAAGTGTTATTTATCGACCGGCGCTACGAGATTCGCTGCCGATCAGTGATCGCCTTGCTCTCTAGGCTGTCCTATCTGACCCGCTCACGTGTCCAGAAGTCGAACAGAAGACCAAACGGCTGAAATTGAATGGGGTTGCTGGACCAGAGAATCTTCTTCCGGTCCCTCTCAACTTCGGGGGATCTGCTTTTTGGAAAGATTTCCACGATTTAATGGTAGAACGAAGTGGGCAGAAGACTGTCGTAACGGACTGGAGCTACTCCATCATTATCCCGATCTTCAAGGGGGTTCACATCGGAGTGTAGCAGTCATACTTGAATCAATCGGATCACCATCTACTCCAAGTTACTTTCCCTGTCGTTCGTCACACGTTGACTGGCGCCTTTGAAAGCCAAATTCCTCGAAACCAAGGCTGTACTGACAGCATCTTTAGTTTACGCCAATTGTTGGAACACCGCCATACTTACTGGCAACTCACCGTAGTCGTGTTTCTCGCCAACTAACGTGGTTTCGATTCGGTAAGTACATGTGTCCTTTGGGACTAGCTTGAGCAGGAAGAGTGTGTTCAAGCAACATGTAAATATCACAAGAGCACTTTACGCGCGTATTTCGAACAAAGTTAAAGCCTGTGGAAAATGTTGGCGCTCTCCAATATCTCTAGCGGTTTGAGGCAAGGATGCGCGTTAAGTCCGTTCCTTTTCGAGTTTGGCGAATTTATGGAAACTGCGTTCATTGGAACCGACTTAGATGGCGTGTAGCTGCACCTTGACTCAGAGTATGTCGACGAGATTGCCCTGATCTTTACTAACCCACAAACATGCCAAGCAACACTAGAGAGATTAGCTTGCGTTGTCAATAATTTATGTCCGTTTTACATCCTCAAGCTGCAATACGTTCTCTCAAAATTGGCAGGGATAATATTCTGCGTTGAATCTTGACAGGGATCAGCCAGAGCTAGCTCGGAAATTCAACTACTCAAATATCTATACCATTGCCTCTGGAGTGGAGCATGAAGCTCCGAATCGTGCAGCAAAAGCCCGATGCGCTTTTGCTAATCTGTACCTGTGGCGCCAGTGCGATATCCCACTCGCCGAGAAACGTATTTTCTAAAATGCAGTCATCTGTGCAACTATCTGGTACGGTTGTGAAGTCTGGTTCACCAAACAGGCAGACATTCCACCGTCACTGCGTTTGCAGTTTGGCCTACAGCTGGTGAAAGCACGTTGTTGTCGTCAGCGAACGTTTTTCAACGTCTTGTTAATGGCGTAGGAAAAGAAATGAACCGCTCACCATCAGCCTACAATGGCTGGGCTCCGTGCTGCGCATGCCATTACATCGGCTCTCGCGATATGCATTGCTTGAGAAAGCTGGTTATAGGGGGAAGAGGAGGGGAGGCCAACAGACTACTTTCTCAAGAGGAATGCAGTCCTTTACTTCGAACGTGGCCTTTGCCTGCCAGGCTGATGTCTCAAGGACGACGAGTACGTCATGGTGTTTGCGTTATTTCTTTTTCTGCCGCTTAAGCCTCCTTCAGCCGTGGTCTCAGTCTTTAGGCAAATCATAATTTTCACTTTTCATTTTGTACTTGCTTCTCCATTCTTAATATTTTCCACTACCGTCTAATTGGTTTATACTGCAACTGAGATGTTTAGCCCCTCTGATATTATTGATATGATGGTGATTTCTTATCCGGTCATCCCCTTGAGCATCCATTGGGAAGGAGGAAGCCATGACACTAGAAGTCAGCAGTTCAATCACAGATCTTAGGATAAGAAGAGAAGAGGGGTATGATGTATACACTTTTCATCAAGGACTCAGGAGAGATATTCGCCCTGACAATCACACAGCACCGAAAGCAACCATTGGTGGGGTGACTTGGATCGCAGGCTTGTATTCCTCACGTCCCTGATCAGAACTCTCGTGGGTGGACTCCGTCTCGCAGCATCACATCCCGCATCCGACTGTTGGCTGCATGGAAGCGAAATGTCGAGTCACGGCCCGGCCTCGGGAGCTGAGACACAAGCACAGTGAACGTATCAGAAGTCCTTCTTGCTGAACAAGTTGTTTTACCAACAGTGACTATTATAAAACCACTGCAAGAACAGTGTGGAATAGCACCGTGCCGGAACTAAAGCACATCGCATGAGACTTTATCACCACCCGGCGTTATCCCTTGTATTCATGGTTTCTGAGCGAAGACCATTCCGAGATGAAGCAAAGATGCTGAAACTGACTCCTCACTGGAAACTACAAGCATTCCTTAACTTTATGGGAGCATTGGAGCTCAGTTCAGTGTTTTGGTACAGTTAGCCAAGTGATCAGGCGGCTATGCATTCGCGGACTGGTAGGATCTCTTACGACTGGCATTTGGCTCATCCACCTGCTTCTTCAGTGACGGCCAACGATGTTGTCTATTCTGATATTGCACATCGGCCAATTGTAAATCAGGAGACTAGAAGAGAAGTTTAACAATTATGCTTCTCCCTCAGCCCAGAAAAACGTCACCATCATCATCGCCATCATCCTCAACAGCAGTACATCAGACATTTGAACTGATGCTTCGTAGCCGTACAACACGACGACTTACGGAACGAAGGACAATAAGAGGGAGAGAAGGAGGACCTAAGGTAAACCATACTGCCCTAAACAAACACTCCGGATCAAGGTGTCTACACCTTGTGTAGACAACATACCGTCACAAACAGCTGGCTATCGTGAAAAGATAAGGCGGCATCAGCGAGACAGCTCCTACGGATTTCGCTGTCCCGCGTCATAATCGGCCATTACCCTACAGCTGGGTTCCAGCACCAAACGCACCGTAAACTGACAATCCGACTGGTAGACGACAGTAAACACACCACTGGTGTTGACTGTGAACTAGGTCGTGTAACCTCTCGAGCCAAGCACAATGTTAGATACTGGACTCCAACTTGGAAGGCTAGACGGACAGATGGCGTTGAGTTGCGTCATCATTGACTTCATTTCCCGCTGCTAGGGTAATTTCTACCCACCTCGGGCCTTGCGTTACCCTACATCTGGTAAATAAAACAAGGTCAGCAAAGTTGAATTTGGGGAACCCGCTATGTGGTTGGGTTGCGACAGGTAACCTCTAGTGAGACTTCGGTTCCCTCTGAGGTAAACCTCGGTCATTCCGATCGCGAGGACCGTATCCGAAATGGAAATATTTGAGTGTTGGGAGGAGCAACACCAATATTTCCAAAACAAAGTCCTCCTCGGTAAGCGCTGATCAGATATACGTAGCCCGTGCCCAAGCCAACGCAACTTATTTAATGTTATCTGTTGTGCTAGGGAGATAGCATGATCATCACTACCTAGTACTCGCCTACGCACATCCTTGTTGCGGACACGCTGGTACCATCCGACACCATCAATGCTTCGCAGACAATGATGACCAAAGACTTGAAGGCACCTCAGATCATCAGACCGAAGGGGCCAAGTTTCACTACCATAGAGCAAGGCGGTCCTCACTATGGCCTTGTATACACGTCCTTTCAGACAGAGGGAAACTCCCTTCTGTCGCCAAAGCTGTCGCTGGTTCAAGAAGACAGTCCTGGCTTTTGCATTGCGCGAACTGGCTTCAGTTCCTATGCGCCCATCGTTGCTGCTATAGCTGCCAAGATAAGTGCATCGATCAACTACTTTGAGTTCCTCATCAAGGGTCATCAAGTCGCTGGTGATCCTGTAACGGCACTTTTTACTTTGTAAGAAGCGGATGCCAATTAATGGGACTGCTTTGAAGAGGTTATTCAGGGCTGACTGCGCCGCCCTAAGGTTCAAAACTAGGACAATATCGTCCGCATAATCAAGATCCACTAGCTTTTCACCAGACAGCACTTTAACGCCTGCATCTTGAGGCTTCGCAAGGGAACACTCCATGACGGAGACCATGACGAAGTTGAACAAAACGGGGAAATTTGGCAACCCTGATGAACGCCACTTGTTGCCGTAAAGGCATCCGACAAATCACCATAGACCCTGAGACGGCCAGTAGTGTTCGAGTACATGGCATGTAAAATGTTCACATATTTTTTGGGAACACCTTTCCGCACAAGGATTTCAGACAGAAGGCATCGATTTACAGCATCTAACTCACTCTTGAAGTTGAGGAACACATCTATGGTTGCCCTGTGGTAAGTGTGGCGCTGCTCTAGCGCCTGCCGCATGGTGAGTACGTGTCTTATACAATCACGTCCTGGGCGGAAGCCTGCCTGCTCTTTCCCAATTCGTGATTATCGCCGCTGCAGTGAGCGAACGAGAATTGAGGCCAGTAATTTTGTCACTACTGGGAAAGCGAATGCTATGCTATCGTGCACTGGCGTGTGCTTGAAACCTAGGTGAGTTTTTTAGATTGATCGATGAGCGCCCTTTGTAACGGAGGACAACGTGACTGATTGGGGTCCAGAGCTGCTTAGCGATCGGTTGGCGCAAGTTTACACGATAACAGCGATTGAGATGGAAGGTAGCATATCGGTCTAAGCGCAAGTTGTGTTTGGTCCCCTCTGTTAGCTTTATCGTGATGTTAACGAGCAGTACCAAATAAAGAAATTCTGTATTACTCAAGGATGCAAGAACCTGTTCTCTAGAACAGACAGATCAAGAAGTATTACAAGCATTCTATGTTATCAGATAATGAATTAGAAATATGAACAAGAGTTTCGTATTTATCTGCGTGACGCAAAGAAATCTGAAGCATTTTCTGAATGTTCAGCCTCTCGATACACTAACGTTCTTAACAAACACATGACAGATGATCGGGTTGAGAAGAAGATGAAACGAAAGGGTCTGCTGTCCAAAATACGATGGCAGTTATTCACATGTGGGTATTCGTAATGCTGACAGGTGCCATCTATACCGCTTTCGAACGTGTTATCCATGAATTTTAATATCCCAAACACGTTGACTTCGTTTTGGACGGTCAACTGTGTTTTAATCCCGCTTGAAATTATGCAGTACACATAATACTCTGATATCTTTTGTTAGTCTATTCCAGATATTAGAGTGGTGGTTTTTATTAAGGAGCTTTGGAATCGTCACCTTCGACTCCTTGTTACGTATCGGATATCCAGTGTTCCAAGACATGTGAACACCGTTAACAGAACTGTGTGGAAGATGGTTTAAGAGTATGCCAAGAGTAGAACGGCTGTCACTGTGATCACGCGAGCTTCTGGCTTCATAAATGTCCCAGTTTCAAACATTCTATCCTAACTTACGCAATCATTAAGGTTGTTCTAAAAGTCGCATGTTAATTAGCAATGCAGCGCTTGTGATATTGGCTGAAACGTGGGGCGAGGGCAATCGTCTACCTCAGTGCGGTCGATCGTGTTATCGATCGGGTGGACCCAGTGAGTTTATACACACTCCACCAATTGTTCAGAACCTCAGAGTTGTGAATAGAACGCCAGTGGGCCGAGCCGGTGTGAGTACTTTCTCTTGAGGCGGCTGGGAGAACCAGGCAGGTAACACGGTGTCAGAGGGGAAGAAGCTGACGCGCCGGACCCCGCTAGCTTTTGGTGGATAGCCATCGATTCCACTGCCAACTGCTCTAGAGGTGATGGAAGGCACGCTATCTGACAACTGGAAAGCGTAGAAAGAGAATTGGATGGAATTCACGGCGTTGATGCAGTTTGATGTATCTCTGAAGTCATACCAGATGACCATGTTCTGATATGCTGTCGGCCAGGAAGCGTGCCGTATACTGGAGGCATGGAATTTCCGGATCTTTCACAAATAATAAAAATATTTGTGGACTACTGTAATGGTTGCTTAGGCCTTCTCTCTAGTTGTTGCGGGTTGTTCGATACCAGGTTAGTGGACAATGAATGTCAGCAAGCAACGAATGATTCCACAATAATGTACTCAAACGACCTTAGCGAACAAGAGTGCGTCTTTCTAACGACCAGCATCATCACAGCCTGATCTAATAACCACTGACAGCACGCTACGCTCGGAAAGCTGCATTAGAATAGAGTGCAGTGCAACACACAGTCGCTTCAAAGGGTCGAACGGACCGAGGCTGCAGCCGAAAGGAACGATTGTCAAAAAAACTGAAAATAAAATAAACGACTCCTCAGGGTCAAATAGGCGAATGAGGATTCTTGCCGGATGATACTGGAAGGAAGAAAAGCGCTATCAACCGAGATCGGGACAAGTTCGATGCAGCGTTTTTGCATTCTGAGGCAAAGGAATTCGATGACGGCAACTAACGTTCTACTGCAGCCTAGCCTTACTACGCCTGTTATTCCTTTATACCGGAAGCTTCACCGTAATGGACGAGGATATGGCAAATGCAACACAAGGGCTGTGAAAAAAGAAAATGAAAAGGATGTGATGGTGGCTGAGACCGGGAGCGAGAGCAATCGACTGCCACAGTGCGGTCGATCAGGCGATCGATCAAGCGGACGAGTGAGTTTTCAAACACTCGGCTAAGTGTATAGATCCTGAGAACTTTGAATAGAATGCTAGTGCGCTGAGCCGGCGTGAGTTCTTTCTCTTGACGTGGCTGGAAGAACCAGGCACGCAACAGCCCCTAAGATAGGTAACTTGATCCGCTTCTCTCGTTTCTTGTTTTCAAGGCTGAAATGCTATTATATAACTAATGCTCCTTTAGCATCAGACTGAATACTGATGGCGAAATAGGTGTGCGAAAGAGTGGGATCACACAAAATTTGTCCATTATTAGCTATGCGGTTTTAAGAGCATCAACCAGAGTCAAATTGATTTCCGTTTAAATCAACGCAAGCAAAGTTCCCCTTTACTGCACAAGTAAACATGTTAGAACATAAAGGAACATGACGTTTTGAGAGGACGCTGCTTGTCGAAGAGATGACCGAAAGTACAATAACATATTTTAAATAGTGGAACAGATGTTAGATAAAACGTTTACTGCACCTAAGTAATAAGCGAATAATTCATCTAACCCAGCATTGTCACGCCCAATCAGCTGGCTTAGGCTAGTATAGAAAAGCACCAGACGTCGGCGTTTCGATCTTCTGGGTCTCCTCAGTGGTGCGCCTCCCAGCCGAGCTTTTCCATGTTCCGCTCCCATGACTTCAGGATGCCAGCAGCTAGTGCCACTTCGTCATGGGTGACAGCCGCGGATTTGCGTGATTGACGGTTGCCTATGATATAGCCCGGCTCATCTTCCACTGCTATGCCAGTTACGAACTGTGCAGAGGACAATGGCTAGCCCAACGAGCTGGGAAATTCCGCATAGCGCCTGTGTACCGCATAGGACTTAGAAGCAATACAGATATATTTTCTAGTACTGCTGAGTAGTAGTGAGGATTTTGGAATAATTCAGCTAATTCCTCATTGTCACTCCGTATGGCTTCTGTCTTTGTGGTACATAGGCGCTGTGCGGAAAGTCCTAGCTCGTGAGGCTAGCCATTGTCTTTTGCACAGTTCGTAACTCGCATAGCAGTGGAAGATGAGCCGGGCTATATGATAGGCAACTGTCAATCACGCAAATCCGCGGCTGTCACCCATGACGAAGTGGTACTAGCTGCTGGCATCCAGAAGTCATGGGGGCAGAACCCGTCAGGTGTCCGCTTGGAGGCGCACCACTGACGAGACAGAAGATCGAAACGCCGGCGTCTGGTGCTTTTCAATACTATCCTAAGCCTGCTGGTTGGGAGTGACAATGATGAATTAGCTGAATTAGACCGAAATCCTCACTACTACTCATCATTAAACGAAGTTAGTCGTCCCGGAAATAGCGATAATACACCGTAAGTTGCAGACTAATTAGAGGGTGAACAAAGAGTTCCAGAATGCTTTCTGTAATTTTCGTTGGCTCCATAGTTTTCGAACTTTTATAATCAGCTATGATCATTTGCAAAATATGTAAAGTAATCCGTGGGCAGGTTTGCCACCAGCATAACATAATACACCTTTTCATAATTAGAAACGTGGCTTCTTTTACATATTACCTTTATGAGCTTTCCGTGTGATTCTATTTTATCACAAGCTGACGCACCTAGTCTATTTAAAGAAGACTATCCTGCATCAGAACCACTGTAGTGACAAAACACTATGACTACGCTCACAGACTGAACTGTCTAAGCATCATCATCATCATCATCATCATCATTATGATACACATCAGCTAGAGGTGGGAAAACACCTTCGCTATTGTGCCGCACTTCTTAGTAGCACTTCTTAGTAGATGGTGCACCACTCATCGCAAGCGCAGATAACGCAACAAATTAAGCCTCGTTGTAACGCACTCAGGTACATAAATCCATAACGTAATAAAGATTGACAACCGATGCTTGGTGAACAACCTAAAGGTAAATTAGTTTGGCAGGTCAAGATGGCTGTTAACCAAGCCGCGCACATGGGGGACATTAGTTGATCTATTTTTATGTATTCTCACCTGGTAGTCACGCTCACTCAATGTACTCAAAAGTGTCTTGATTCCAAACTTCGTACTGTCGCAAGAGGCTCTTTTAAGTTGTTTTTGGGCAGTTTGTATCTGCTCATAAAGCTTCACAATTTCCGTGTCTTTTTCGGAAATGACCTTTAAGGATTTAGAACAAGAACAAATATATTAACCTGCTTCCACTCTAAAATCTTTTGATCAACGGCATCCAATATCACATCATTTCCGCTATCGGTGTCCTCAGATTTCTTGGATAAGTGTTTCTTGAGGGCATCACATTCGTCTATTTTTCTTGCCAAACACTTATCCTTCTCCTTCATGACAGATCGCAAGTGTAGTTGTTCATCGGTTGCCTTCTCCAGGTCAGCCGTTGCCTCTCTCAGGTTTTTCTCTAATCGGCTTACGTCACACTCCAAGTTGTGTTTATGTTCTTCTAGGGTCTAAATAAGCCAAATATGAATGTAAATATACAAACAAATAGCTACATCTATTTCAGCCTTTTGGAGTCGAACCTGTGAGCGTAAGTTGGATATTTCTCTGCGAAACTTGACTTCACTCAACTCTCGAACATTTGGATTTTCTTGCAATTTTGAATGCATGTACTCACATTTGCTCGTCAAACTCTGAATTTCCTCATGCATTTCACTGACTTTCTTTTGAAGTTCAATTTTTTCAGTATTGAGCACAGTTTTCTCGTGAGTAAGCTGATCCATATTGAATTTCATTATATCAAACTCTTTCCGAATTCGTTCATTTTCCGTTGACAACTTTAATTTCTCGTCAACAAATTCCCTAGCCGTGTTTGATACTGACAGTGCTCTTTGTAGTTCGTGGTTTTCTTTTTCTAAATCATCGTTCTCGAGTTGCAGATTTCGTAGTTCAGAGGTCTTTTGTATCAAAATCTCCTCCGCATTCTTCCATTGCTCAGAACGAATATTTAGAAGCACTTGTGTGATATTGAATACATGAATCAACTGCCTTCTTTCCGTTAGGCCATCTACTCTTGCCTAGGTTTTTAATAGTGGCAGAATAGCAAGCGATTACCTCTTGCAAAAGGTCACAAAGTGCGTCAACATTCTTTAGACTTATAGATCGCTCGGAAATATCAGCAACTTGCTTCCACTCAAGAGCACTCATTCCGTTACGTCAGTAATGCAAAGTAATCCAAGTGGATGCGAAGGGATTCTGGTAAGCTGCAAAAAAGGAGGGATTACAAGCGGATATTCAAAACAGACATATTCAATCCCCCGGACCAGTGCATGTTTACGAAAGCAATCTAAGTAACGGGTATCGGACAGTGGGTAGACAGTGTGCCAGCTTCCTAAGTTCGACCTAAAGAAAGGTAGGTAAAGTGATATGATGAAGGAATATCAAGGGTCCCGAAGAAAACCAGCACTAGCTAAAGACAGCATGGGTGTGAATCATAAGCAAATCAGAAAGCAAACAGACGCAGAACACAGTAGGTGATTGACTGGAGATTGTTAGCGCAATTATGTAGTGAGCGAGTGTCCAAAGGTTGTAAGAGCAGAAATGAGTTGCTGGATGTGCGGGGACTTGTACGTTTGAGTAGTTCAAGTTCGAATGCGATCAGAACGATGGAATTATATAATACGTGAACCATAAGTTAACGAAGTGCTTCGAGATCAGGATTGTCCTAAAACAAAAACGGCATAATTCCTGGCCAAACCATTACTACTTGCATGTTATGTGCTAGCAGTAGCTGCTGGACCGGTTAGGAGTAGTAAAAAGGTGGAACGGCGAAATCGATGGCAAGCGGAGGCACGTAACTAAATACTTGAGAATGCATAGTATGCCGGAAGTGTAAAGAAAAGGGAAGCTAAAAACGGAAGATAATGGTTAGTTATGGGAAAGGCTTCATGTTGTCAATCAGAAGTCTAGATAATGCTCAAACCCCTGATGATACTCGTTGAAAGCCAGTTCCATCGCTTGACGACTCGACGTGATAGCCGAGGTTCTACCCTAATCCTGTTGCACCGCAGGGTGTCCATTTTCATGGAATGCTAGCGGAGACCAGACAATCTAACAGAACTAAATAGTCAAGCCAAGTCCGGACCAACCTTCATAGTATAAATACTAAAATTTTGGATCAGGTCTGTCCTAGGCATTGGATAGAACATGGAACGCATTCCAAAGCTAAGTAGGTATTCGGGGTATGTTAGTCTTCGCAACTCCTCGACTAACATAATAATGCAACACCCATTCTAATGCCATTTTGTCTCGGACAAGATATTATGGACAGGTCTTGACGCAAATTCGAAGTAAGGTAGCATGATAATCTAGCAGAGTGTCAGCTGTTAAGGTTCAGAAATAACGACAAACAAACCACAACATCGGGAAACCTTTACAAGCCGCATTCTTCTTGCTGTCTCCAGGGTGGAACTATGAAGGACACCTAGCAACGACTTACCTGACTTATACAAGTGAGGAATTGCGCTCCCATCAATCAAATAACTACGTTTCGCGATTGCTTGCATTCATAGTGCAACTAAATTTCTCCAGAAAGATCTAATTTGTATCGTCATGTGTACTCGTTAATGAACTTCAGCGTGAAAATCCCAGAAACAGACGCGGATGGTTGAGTTGGAGTCAATCCACGGCACGCAACAGGGCAAGTTCACCGATCCCTACATACGCTGTGTCGCGTTGGTTGGAACGGAGTTTGGCGTGCAAAATCGAGAAATCAATGCCCCATTACCGGACTACTGCGGTAGGATTGGGGTGGCGCTTGGACAGGCGCAACTGGTCTGAGCAAGGAGTGTGCAATAGGTGCTTAGTATTATCAAGATATTGAAAAAAGGGTCATTAGAAAAGCATATACAGACCGAAAGATAAAATAGAATCAAATACCCTAGCAAAATAGACATTGCATAAAATAGGGCCACGCAGATATGAAATGTAAACTTTTGAGAAAGGAGTCTTGAAATGCTTCGCCGCCTAAAGATCACTGGCAGCACAGTAGCCGATTTCCCGTGGCAGTATTGATCGCCGTTACAAGAAACAAGTGTGGTTACGCTGTCCAATTTGTTTCAGACGGGACCAATAGCATTCATTCCAACATTTTCTCTGATGAAACGATATTCCATTAGCACGGAACTGAGAAGTTGCATCTCTAGGCAATATCTAATCCTCGCGGACTCTGAGAATCACGTATTGCACAAAGTGCGAATCTCCTTTGCTCGAAAAAATGAATGACAAATCGCGGGACCACAGCACACGCATGTGGGTTATCACGCATACCGTGCACCACAAGCCCGTTATCCCTGTGATAACTTTTCGGACACATTATGCTACAAACTCCGTAGAGCAAATCCAAAAGGATCGATAAGCCACCCTTTCACGGTCTATATTCATATGAAAAGATTGTTGGATCATCTTTCTTTCCTCATTGTGTGACCGGTATGTTATTGCTTGGACGCACTCACCCCACACCAGAGTCTGTACGCCGATGAACAGGATACAAATACAAAACCGCGTAGCCTATTCTCACATCATCAACCCGTTCACATCCTTCTCGTATTCTTTAGACATGATCATGAAAAACAAGTATTACCATTTTGAACCAAGTTGCATAGAAGCGGTCAGTCTAAGCGCTGTCGAATCAGCTTTGCTCGTGGATTGCATTCTGGCCCGACGCAACTTTGACACCAATTGCCTGTGCATCAATGTAGTTCAGAAATCAGTGGTAACAGTGAATACGTACACCAACACGAACAGCATAAAACCGTGATATCTCCGTCATCGACGATGATACCCAACATGCCCGCCAGCGTTCTGCTTGTATTGCGGAAATCGCCTGAAGCTATAACATTATGCAAAGTTTCCGTGTTGAGGGCGCGACATTCGTGGACAGTAGTGCCTTTCAGTTGTTCCAGTGAAACAGGCGCTTTCTTGTAAGCAATTTTTTTCTAATAACTCCGTAGGAAGAATTGTAAGGGTTGTGAAACCGGACCCATCAGGTAGACAGACATATCGAGACTAGCCATGTTCGATCAGTGCTGCTTCCGCAGCTTAGTTCATGTCTAGTGGGAGTACTGCGTGAGCAATGAGCGTGTTCGACGTCGCATAATTGGTGCAGGAAGAGCGAGTGAACCGCTAAGCACCATTATATCACGCACCAGGCTCCGATGGCTGGGTCAGGCGTTGCACATGCCAGCACACCGATTTCCGCGAGCTGCATTGTTTGCGCGCCGAGGGTGCGGTTGGAAGTGGAGGATGGGAGGCCAAGCGATGACTTGGTCGAGAGAAATGAAAACCCGCACCGAAGTTAGCGTCCGTTGGTGCATCCCGACTGCCTGGCTGAGGTCCTAAGGACGATGAACACGTGTGGTTGGACACACTTGCTGATATGGTTAGGAGCCGGCCCCAATGGCGTTTGTGTTGTGAGTTCCTTTGTCCATCACTCTCCTGCTTAATCTCCCTCTCAAATTAGGATCTCATTCGTTAGACATAATATAACTCCTCCTTTTCGGCGCGATAGCCGGATGTTAGCTTTCCGGAACGATGTCCATCTATTACTGAGGACTTAGCCGGCGTGACTCCGTTGCAGTTTTCCTCTTGTCTTAGTAGTGCGGCACAACAGCTGAGGTTTTGTCCGCCTGCAGCTGACGTGTATAAAGATGATGATGAAAGGGTTCCAATCTGAAATAATTTGGAACACTGGTAGCCCGGCTTGGTTGCTCACCTGTTGATCGTTTTTCCGAGCTTGGTAAAGGGATTGCATACGTGTCACCATCATGCGAGGTGGCATCTTCAGTGCGGTAATAGGTAGTGTATACCCTGCCTGTATAATCCAGTTGGTCGTTGCTGGAGGGGACGGGGTGCACGGTCCTTGTATCCGTGTTAGGATCAAGAGTGGCTCCATGCACTCAGTGTGGAGCAGACTACGGTCCAGTCACCGCCTTGTGTGCGCTTGATTTCCCAAATACAGTGTGCTTGTGTTTGCTGTGAAGGAGTGTGGACCGGCTCCGTTGATGAAACGTGGTTCCCATCCACATGCCTCCCGGTCTTATTCCTTCGGGTTTACACTGGATATGGGGTGTGTGGTTGGAGCTGTGCGTGGTGCAGCGCAAGCCACCCATGGTCCCTCTGTAGGCGCGAGCGTCCTGTGGCTTGCCACAGTGATAGGCAAATCCAAAACCGGATGCCGCCAACGAACTATAATTTTGCTTATTGAATCGTCAGTCCGTCATCCACGGGCAGGTGCCTTTTGAAGGTGGCAATTTCGATTTGAGCCGCGTGATCTCTGCCCATTTGCTTCCGCGACTGAACCTTTTCTTGCGATTCGCCGGAGACCTTTCTTTCTGAGCTGATGGTACACGGGGTTGACGTCGATGCGCATGTTGATCGAATTAGTAGAGGAGTACCATGCTTCTAGGAACTCTCTTCCTTTCTTTGTTGTTGTTTGGGCTAAAATCACCGTTTTGTTCCAATTGAAGCTATGTACCTCCTCATCCACATGAGCTGAGACAAGAGACGATCCATAATGTTTTTACAAGTCCTCTGATGTTCTTGTATTCTTGTGGACAGTCTCATTCCTGTCTGCCCCACGTAGTTCATTTCACAATTATTGCAATTTATTTTATACACGACGTTTGTTCGTTCAAGTGCATTCCTAATATCTTTTGGGTTTGACAGTATTCTTCGCAAAGTAGCGGTTGGCTTATGAGCGACCAAGATGCTGTTTTTTGAGCAGTCTGGCAGTCATTTCAGAAATGCTCTTCATATACGGCAAAACGACCCACTTGCTTGCATTTGGTATCGGCTCGATGTTCGTAGGTTTTTGGTTTAGACATCTGCGGATGAAATTGCTTGGGTATCCATTGCGCTGGAACGAATCGAATAGGTGTTTCTCTTCTTCCCGTTTGGCATCCACTATACGGCAGTGTGTTTTAATGCTGCGAAATGGTGTCCACACGCAGATCTGGTGACCGGGCAAAACAATCCTTTGAACCTCTGCGACCGATCCACCGGTGACCGAACACTTTAAGGTAATGCCGCACAGTTTGTGCATAATGGGCAGGTGCGTCATATTGAACCTATAACGGCTGAAGCGAAGTGCCGAAGTAGCCAACGATAAGCGGTGGTGAAAACATCACTATATTGTATGGCCTAGGTAATTTGCCAGCGACAGTTCCATTAACATTAGAGTTCCATGATAGCTGGCTTGCCGAACAACCTCCTCGTGGTGCCAGCTGGGTGGTTCGGGATTTTCCCGTTCCAGCAAATGGTTCGGCGGCAGTGTTCCAGGACGTGGTGGGTTTTCGCCTGGCAAGCGTTCTCCCTATAAAAAGCCACATATGTCCGTTTAACAACACTGTGACGTGGCGGACGTGACTCGCCACTAAATAAAGTCACGGCCCCTTGCTTCATCCTGGCGAAGCATTGTATTCCAGCAAGTTGATGCTGTAATTTCGGGGAGCATTGGGCCCCTGTTTGGCAAAGGAACAAACGAAAGGCGTATGAACTGATCAATCAGTCACCGGCTCCCAATGGGCGCGATTCCCTGAATTCGCTCCGCTGCCTTGTGGACAGGCTATTCAGCCAAAGGCTCGGAGTGGTGTCCCCTAAGTCAACACCCTACTTCGGCTTGGGCAACCGGGTAGTATTTCGCCCTCTGACGAAACCGTGGACATTGTTGTGTTGTGTTGTGTTCTCTTTTACTATTTCTGTACCTTGTTTTGAGTTCCATGGTTTCCGATGGTGCAATGTCTATTCATAGACTGTTGCAAATATATATATATATATATATATATATATATATATATATATATATATATCCATGATAGACAGCGGAATGGCGGTAATCATAATTTATTTACTTGGCAAACACGAGGTTAATGTCAAATGGGTAACGGAACTACGTGACCCTGGCTTGCAAGAACTGCATAGCGCAACCTTCTGAGCTTCAACAGTTTTGTCCAGCGCCATCAACTTTACAGTAAACATCAATAATAGCGCCTGCACCCTGTCGGACAATTGAGCGCTCGCACTTTTCTCACGCCCCCATGGTGGTGCACCCTGACAACTCTGGATGTACCGGCAGCTCCACCTGCCTGAGGTCACTGACGAAACCATTCTCCTTACTGATTGGTTATGGTACATGCAAAGGATATGACGACGGTTAATGAAGCTACGCACAGCCACCGCGGTTATGTTGCTGCGTTATCAATGCAGAACGAACACTCTATTCAACCGCAGTCTCGTATCGTGCCTGTGGACCAGCGGGTGATCTTTATGCGACTGTTTGGTGAGTCTCAAGCGAACGCTGTGGAAACGGCTCGCCGCTACAATACTACCAACAGCACAATGAGGTCGGTTAACGCGCGGTAGGTTCGTGGACTAGATGAGAAATTTGACCACACTGGGATAGTGCACGACGCAAAACGAACCGGCAGGCCCAGTACCGCCGCGGATGACGTGTCTGCTTGCGCTGTTCTTGATGAGGTAGCCCAAAATGGTGATGTATGCATTCGGAGAATTGCGCAGCATTGTGTCTCCACATGACCTTCAGTGTATCGTATATTGAAGGAACGGAAGCCCCGTAGGTATCGTGCACTACAGGTTCAAGTTCTGAAGTCATGTGATTGTGAGCATCGTACGGAATTTTCCCGATGGTAGCTAAATATCATGGACGTGCACTCAGTCATGTTTACGGATGAGGCATTTTTCCGTCTTTATGGCGCCGAGAAGCGTAATGTTAAGGCTACCTATAACCCACGACAATGCATCCTTTCACGAGTGCAACATGATGCACACTTCATGACATGGGCTGGTTTGATAGGGTGAAAAATTATTGAACCATTTTTCTTTACCAAGTATGTGACCGGTAACTTGATTTTTGTAACAGAACTAATGCTTCAGTTTTCTTAGCATCCTTGTACAAAGAAATGTTTCTCTCCAGGGTCATTCCACGGCTGCAGGCCGAAGGCTTATTGAGTCCGTTTGGTGGCAGCAAGATGGTGCGCCCGCCTAATCTGCACAAACGGTACATGTTTACCTTAACGCAACTCTCGATAACCGCTGGATCGGTCGTGGAGGACCTATTAATTGGCTTGCACGCTCTCCTGATTTGAACCCACTGGATTTCTTGCTGTGAATGCACTTGAAATTCCAAATTTATAAAACTAGGGCAACCTGTCTGGAGGAACTGAAACGGAACGTCGTAAGCGAATGTCGCGGTATATCGGTGGACACTTTGCAGAAAGTGCTAGCCAATAGCATCCGGCGAGTAGTGCTCTGCAAGCAAAACGACGGCCGTCATTTTGAACATCTACTTCGTTGACTTTTATGACGGGTAAATTGATTTATTAACAGAAATGACGCTTCATATTTGTTAGAAACCTCCTACAAAGAAACCTCGTGGACCTGTGTCATTCCGTAGTTGCAAGCCGAAGGAAGTGAGACTGAGCATCCTCAAGGATTGTCGCGGGATGTCGGAGGGAAACTTGCAGAAAGTACTAGGCAGTCTCATGGGCGAATACTGCTCCGCAAGCGAAACGGCGGTGCTCATTTGAAAATCTGCTTCGTTAATTTTGATGCTTTTGAAACATACTTCATGTACATAAATGTATAATGCATAATGATTGCTTTCACAAGCACATTGTTACGATGGGTAATGGTGCGAATAATTCATCGGGGTTGAATAGACGCTACGAGACAATAGAACAAGACATGTAAATGAGAAGCGCGCGAGTGCTCAGGTGTCCGACAGGGTGCAGGCGTTGTTGTTGATGTTTAATGTAAAGTTGACTGCGGTAGAGGAAATCGTTGAAGCTCAGTAGGCTGCGTTATGCACTACTTGCAAGCCAAGGTCACGTACTTCCGCTGCCCATATGACGTTAACCTCGTGTTTGCCAAGTAACTCAATTATAATTACCGCCATTCCTCTGTCCATCATGGCTCTCTAATGTTAAGGGAACTGTCGCTGGCAAATTACCTAGGCCATACAATATAGAGATGTTTTCACCACCGATTATCTTTGGCTACTTCGGCACTTCGCTGCAGCCGTTATAAGTTCAATATGGCCCACCTGCCCATTATGCACACATGGTGCGGTGTTATCTTAAGACGTTCGGTCACCGGTGGATCGGTCGCACAGGTTCAAAGGATTGGCCTGTCCGGTCACCAGATTTGATCTCCTTCATTATCATCATTATACACGTTAGCTGCAGGTGGAAAAAACCTCAGCCGTTGTGCTGCAATACAAAGACAAGCAGAGAAATACAACGGAGTCACGCCGGCTAAGTCCTCAGTAATAGATGGACATCGTTCCGGAGAGCTAACATCCGGCTATCGCGCCGCAAACAATTATATTATGCTTAACGAATGAGATCCTGATTTGAGAGGGAGATTAAGCAGGAGAGTGATGGACAAAGGAACTCACAACACAAATGTCATTGGGGCGAGCTCTTAGCCATATCAGCAAGTGTGTCCAACCACACGTGTTCATCGTCCTTAGGACCTCAGCCAGGCAGTCGGGATGCACCAACGGACGCTAACTTCGGTGCGGATTTTCATTTCTCTAGACCAAGTCATCGCTTGGCCTCCCCTCCTCCACTTCCAACCGCACCCTCGGCGCGCAAACAATGCAGGTCGCGGAAATCGGTGTGCTGGCATGTGCAACACGTGGCCCTGCCATCGGAGCCTGGTGCGTGATTTAATGCCGCTGAGCGGTTCACTAGCTCTTCCTGAACCAAATGCGCGACGCCGACCACGCTCATTGCTCACGCAGTACTCCCACTAGACATGAACTAAGCTGCGGAAGCAGCACTGATCGAACATGACTAGCCTCGATATGTCTGTCTACCTGATGGGTCCGGTTTCACAACCCTTACAATTCTTCCTATGGAGTTATTAGAAAAAAATTGCTTACAAGAAAGCGCCTGTTTCACTGAAACAACTGAAAGGCACTACTGTCCACGAATGTCGCGCCCTCAACACGGAAACTTTGCATAATGTTATAGCCTCAGGCGATTTCCGCAATACAAGCAGAACGCTGGCGGGCATGTTGGGCATCATCGTCGATGACGGAGATATCACGATTTTATGCTGTTCGTGTTGGTGTACGTATTCACTGTTACCACTGATTTCTGAACTACATTGATGCACAGGCAATTGGTGTTAAAGTTGCGTCGGGCCAGAATGCAATCCACGAGCAAATCTGATTCGACAGCGCTTAGACTGACCGCCTCAATGCAACTTTGTTCAAAATGGTAATACTTGTTTTTCATGATCATGTCTAAAGAATACGAGAAGGATGTGAACAGGTTGATGATGTGGGAATAAGCTACGCGGTTTTGTATTTGTGTCCTGTTCATCGGCGTGCAGACTCTGGTGTGGGGTGAGTGCGTCCAAGCAATAACATACCGGTCACACAATGAGGAAAGAAAGATGATCCAACAATCTTTCATATGAATACAGACCGTGAAAGCGTGGCTTATCGATCTTTTTGGAATTGCTCTACGGAGTTTGCAGCATAATGTGTCCGAAATGTTATCACAAGAATAACGGGCTTGTGGTGCATGGTATGCGTGATAACCCACATGCATGTGCTGTGGTCCCACGATTTGTCATTCATTTTTTCGAGCAAAGGAGATTCGCACTTTGTGCAATACGTGATTCTCAGAGTCCGCGAGGATTAGATATTGTCTAGAAATGCAGGTTCTCAGTTCCGTGCTAATGGAATATTGTCTCCTCAGAGAAAATGTTGGAATGAATGCTCATGGTCCCGCCTGAAACAAATTGGACAGTGTAACCACACTTGTTTCTTGCAACGGCGATCAATTCTGCGACGGGAAGTGGCTTTGGGGCAACGAGTAGCATTTTGGCGGCAAAGCATTTCAAGACTCCTTTCTCCAAATGTCCCACTCTCTATTTTCAAGGCCCAGTTATACGCAATGCGTATTTTGAAAGCGAGCCTTGCATTTAGATGGTGAAATGTAGAAACCATACTTTGAGGCTTCAGTCACCAAGCGGTTTAGTGGAAGTTGGACGGGGAGTGGATCGTCACCCATGAAGACGACTTCATCAGCATAAACCGAATCAACAACTCGTCTACCGGGGAGGTGCTCAACACCAGCGTTCAACGATTTGTCAATGGCAAAGTTGAAAGGAACGGAGAGATAGAGCATGCCTGTCGAACTCCACTGGAGGCCACAAAGGAAGACGAAAGCTTGGCATAAACCCTAACATTGACCGAGATCAGACAATTGAGAGCGCGCAGTATGGAGACAAACATCTCGGGGACGCCATTCCTCCGCAGGCAGTGCCACAGTACCGTCCGATAGACAGTATCCAAGGCTGCACGTATATCCAGGAACACAGCAATCGCTGGCCTCTGATACACATGGCGGAGCTCGAGGATCTGGCGGAATGTGAGGATTTGATCGATGCAGCCGCGACCAGGACAAAACCCTGCTTGTTCTTCTCGCTGCAGCGATTCGCGCTTTGGGGATAGTCTGGGAAGTATGATGGATACCAGTAGCTTACAAACGACGGGGACTAAACCTATGCCTCTGTAGTTAGAGCAGATTGTGCGCAGGCCCTTTTTGAAGATAGAGGCGACCATCGATTCACTCCAAGATGATTAAACTTCCTATTTCGACCAAACTTTCAAGAGGAAAGCAGTGCGTTCTTGAAACAGTGAAGCGCCGCGATCTTTAAATAGAGCTGTAGGAAGACCATCAGGGCCGGGGCTTTATAACGCCTCATGTGGCGGAGCTCCTGCTTGATTGCCTGCTACTAGGGAGGATCTTTGGGGATAGACCACTCGGCCCCAGTGCCAGCGCCAGAGGTAGCAGATGGAGCTGGGGGCCAATAAAACTGCGAGCCAAAATGTTCGGCCCATCATTCCAACCATTGTTGAAGGATGTTGAATAAGGTGCCATATTGAATTATAGTGTTACTCATCCCAACACTGATGCCCCAAGACCGCGGCTTCATTCTGGTTAGGACTCATAAGTTGGAGATAGCCTGAGTCCCAACCAGGACGGAACCGCGGTCTTGAGGTGCCAGAGTTGGGATGAGCAACACTATAATGTTTCCATTTTACTTACGGTCTTTGTGATCGGAATGACCGAGGTCCACCTCAAGTGAACCGACGTCTCAATAGAGGTTGCTTGTAGCAACCCAACCACCAGCGGATTCTCCAAGTCCAACTTTGCAAGGTGCCATCCTCTTCGCATATTGTTTCGCTTATACCAGATCGAACACCTTAGATGACGCAAATGAGATGGAAAAGTTTTCTGGTATTACCAGAGAGACTAGCAAACTCCATCTCCCTAGCACGTTCACACCACCAAACTTCGTGATCCATGTGCAGACTCCTGCGCAACTCTTGACTCAGGGATTGGCGTTCTTCACTGTGACAGGAATCCGAGGGGATCAAGCGGCGTTTGTCCATCAGCGACAAGGTAACGGCGGAACTCCAAAGCTTCGGTAGGTGACGGGCAACTCCACAAGTTTCGACACTGGTGGAAACTAAGGCATATTTGATCTGCGTCCTCTGCGAATCGAGGTCACCGTCAATAGTTGAGCCAAGCAATGCTGACAGTAAGGCTTGGTACCTAGTTAAAACTGCAGGGTTTTGTGGCTTTGCGAGGTCCGGTCGGGAATGAGCGCGCTTGGGTGATCCTCCGAAACGTCAAGGTTATTGGTTATTGGAAGGTAACTTTCAGTCTACAAAAGCGTTGCCAATGCCCTTTGGTCATTAGCTTGGATAACACTAAGCCCCTATTGCACACTCCTTGCTAAGACCAGTTACACCTGTCCAAGCGCCACCACAATTCTACCGCAGTTGCCCCGTAATGAGGCACGGTTGTTTCGATTTTGCACGCTTGTCTCCGTTCCAACCAACCCGACACAGCGTATGTCTCGATCGATGAAGTTGCCCTGTGGCGTGCCGTGGGTTGAATCCAACTCAACCATCCGCGTCTGATTCCGGGGTTTTTATGCTGGACGACATTAGCAAGTAAACATATACCCACATGCATGTATACGGTCGTTATAGACCCATGTGAGCGGGTGAGACATTTCGTGGTAGACCACCATCTACTATTGGACAGTTGGCAATTTAGTGCGCCTTACTTCATACCCGAAGGAGTGACGCTTTGTCCCATATTAACAGACTAGTGGGACCAGAGTTTTGGGTCAGGCTGTAGTCTTCAGCCTATTTGAATTGCATCCGTTATCTTTACGCCGCACCATGCGCGCACAGTGTCCTTGGAATTGAGATTACCTAAGTCGGCCAATGATGGTAGATGCAATAACTCGCATAGATATTTGGGTTGGTGGTGCGTGGTGGAGACGCGTGAGCGTTTTAGCCTCCTTTCAGCAAAGATTGTCTACACCGAAGGTTGTTCCATGCAGCTTAGAAGCACATGGTTGTCCAAACACGTGGTGTGACTGGCTGGATCGTTCATTAGGAGTAAGTGGACTACTAAGCATGCGTTGCGAACGGCACGTGTGGGGGGTGTTGCGAACGGGGTACTGCGACAGCACATTAGCGTTCTTATGGCTAGTTTGGCAGTTGCGCAACCCAAGGTTGTTGGACGACCTACCAACGCTCGGGCATTCGACTGCATTGTGTCCAGATAGCAGGTGCATGGCTGCGAATGATCGTGGGCGGTGGTGCCGAAGCGTTATGACAGGTTTGCGAGTAAAGCGACGAAAGGGGCCTACACAACCGATATACAGGTTGGAACGTGGCAGTCTTAGGTTATACAGAGTCGTCTTGAGGGACGATCTGCAGGGAGGGCTAATGACGAAAGACGACTGTGGTAGTTATTTTACAAGGCGAGCAGGTGCCGCTTACCGTCACGGTGGATGCAGTACACCGACTTGACGGTCCCTTTCTACTGTTGTTGTAGCTGCAAAGCCCATAATTTCTAGAGGTCAATAACACACAATTCCTTATCTAACGGCTTGTGAACACGTAGTCCACAATCACAGCTGGCAGTACAATGTTACGTAACGGGTCAAATAGACAACGCTTCCCGTGTCCCGTAGGATGACTGTTGCGAATTGCAAATTCACGACAGTGAATGCTTCTACTGACAATTAATCAGTAGCTGGTAAAATATTAGCATGCACACGCAAACCTTCGAAGTATTTTGTCCAATTGGAGCCTGAGCTGAATTTTATAATATGTCAGTTTTCAGTTAGTTAATTTTTTAAATAATTATTTCTGTTTAAAATTGTCAACTTACGACATTTCTCTTCTTTATTACCGTTTAGTTACTGTGCTATAACTTTGTTACCCGCTGGCATTGGTTATTTACTGAACGCTCTGCGGATTTACTGCTGGCTTGTTACGTGCGAGTCGTTTCATTTATTCGTAAATCTATTGCATTGTACTGTTAGAACTACGATTTTAGAACCACGGTTTAACATTACAATTCATTCTACTCACCGTCCTTAGTTCTACCGCCCAGACCGTGCGTTTGTCTAGTGACTCGGCCCGCTTTCTTACTTCGTAGTATTAACAACTGTACTGAAGAGATAAAAATTAAATAATGAACGTATCAATAAAATGGAGTGTGACATGGTGATTTAGTAGGGATATTTGCATGATAACTGGTATACTTCCAGTTAGTTACAACCAATCGCTTGCCATAATTTACATCTTCGGCACGAAGCGGAATATTCGGGAATATAATTTTATACATGAAATCCCCTTTATAATTCCTAATAAGAACATCAGAAGACGTAGGTTGTGGGATAACACTGTTAGGACGACCTACCAGCGCTCGGGTAGGTCACAGGTGTATGACTGCAAATGACTGAGGTTTGGACTTGCCAAAATGTTATGACGTGCTTGTGAATAAGGCGACAGAACGGGCCTGCGCTACTTGCTACTGAATTATGGGTTGACAGGTGGTCACTTGGGTAAGAGAGAAACATAATGGGTGGCAATCTGCCGAAAGGGTTAATGTCGTGATACGACTGCGAAATTCTTATTTTTAAGCGTGTATGTAGCAAAAGATCTGTGCGCCGTAAGCCGAACGCAGTACCCCATACCATCTAGCCTAAAGTTAAGGTGGGGCACTGCACTTGCCATTAGGTGTTTGCATTTGACGGATAAGTGTTATGTCTTGATCGTTAATGTCTAGGTGATCGCGATGATGTCTACTTCGGTCAAATGAGTGGTTCGTTTTCCCTGAACGCCGCGCCACTAGCAATTGGCGGACGACTAATGATGCACCGCATACATTAGCACAACTTAGGCGCTGAATCGAACGCAGTCGACCGCATAGGCCACTGAAACGTTTAACAATAAACAAAAATTATTTATTTCGCACCCTGAGTTGGATGGGTGGCTTACATCCGGCGCGTTGTTTAAGCATATCCCACATACCTGTGCTCACGCGGCGATATGTAACCTACGGCCTTACGCAATTTTCAGTTATCTGTAATAATGCTTAACCCAATGATCAAGAGAATAACGTCCCTTTGTGGAGCACGGTAGTCCTCTACGTTATATCAACTAAGAGTCATTCTCTCTCCATCAACTCAGCACACGATAGTACGTAACAACATGTCTTCTCATCACTAGCAGTAATGTAGTCCTGATTGCCAGAAATCATCCGAATACCCTATGGTTGTCTCGCAACGCCTAACGCGGAAACATGCAGGAACACCCTGCGCAAACACTTAGCCTGAACACAGTCGTAAATACCTGCATGTCGAATCAATGGCTTTGTGAAGCATAGAAATGACAATGAACTGCTAGGCTCTGATTTCCATGCCAGCTCAGGTCATCTCCAACTTTTAAGTCCCACCCAGGACGAAACCGCGGTCTTGGGGTGCCAGTGTTGGGATGATCAACACTATAATGTTTCCATTTTTACTTACGGTCTTTGTGATCGGAATGACCGAGGTCCACCTCAAGTAAACCGACGTCTCAATGGAGGTTGCTTGTAGCAACCCAACCACCAGCGGATTCTCCGTGCCCAACTTTGCATTCGTTTCCGCTGGACCAAGCGTTGCTCGCGGATCTCAGTGGCATAGTGCTTATGGTGTCCACCATGAGCCACTAAGCTCTTAGTTCCATCCAAACTCATGCTATCTCGAACTGATGAGTCCCACCCAGGACGAAACCGCGGTCCTAGGGTGCCAGTGTTGGGATGAGCAACATTATAATGTTTCCCTTTTACTTGTGGTCGGAATGACTGAGCTCAAACGCAAATGAACCGAGGTCTCGATAGAGGTTGCTTGTAGCAACCCAACCACCGGCGGATTCTCCAAGTCCAAATTTGAATGACAACCAGTTCAATTATCTACATTTACATAAACAGAGGAGAAGCAATTTACCAATCAGTACAATAAATTACGCAAGCGTTCTTTCTCCGCACCTGATCTATCAGGTGCTGGCAGTGCTGAGATATCACGCAGGCTCGTGCCGCTAACACTATTCGCTGCATGAAATACATGCTCCACTCGGTCTTGCAGAGTACATCCTCAGGAACTCGCTGAAGCCTCTCGGAATATCTCTGCCGCATAGTTTGCTTCACATATGCTTTTATGATGCTCCAAATGCTCCAACTTGTGTTCATTGATGAAGCATATGAAGGAACGCGCAGGAGGTTACTCAAACGGTACGATTGCTCTTGGCATACGTGTTCCAGATTCGTGTGGCGTGCCGCGTCATCGCAGATTAGGAGGCCGTTTAGGACAAAAGTTGCGTCTCTGGCATCCAACAGTCCACATAACCGCTGCGCGTATCTTTCTTTGTTGTAACCTCCTCTCACGATAGTACACTATTTCAAGCCATCGATCGTCAGGGCTCCAATAAGATTAAGGTTCCTTACTCGAGTGCTGGCCACTTGACACAGCGCACGACTTGCACGCGGTGAACGGCCTCTGGTGCGAGCACAAAAGAGATCGCAATTTATTTCATCAATCCACACCGCTCGTCTCCATTCGACCTCCGACTGCACCAATGCCAAGAAATAGGATGTTTAGGAATCCTTATCAGTGCGCATTCCATCTGGCCCTTGTAGTGCCCGGATCCGTAACTCGACTGTTGTCAGCCCGTGCTTACGACCACTGAGCTGCGCTTGCCGAAAGGAGGAAACAATCGTACAGTGCTTTGCTGAATGTGTGATGACTGTCTGAGTAAGTCTATATGTGATGAATTCCTACTTTTACTCCCTCACTGCTCTTCTGTAAACATCGGGTTTTCGTCGCCTTCTTTTCTCCTATGTGTCCGCGCATTCCGGAACTGCGTGTAATTTCTTTCTTGTTATCAGCCTCCCGTCCAAGTGTTGTGCTATTGTGTCAACGCTCAACTCAAACATCAACTCAGCTTCCAACCGCAGGTGAAGTGTTTGGAGAGTGACCGTAGGCTCCGAGGATACCCATCCTACCAGGCAAACAATGTGGCTTTCGGCCAGGGACCTTCGTCGCCCCCCACCATGCTTTGCTCTTTGTTTGATTGATTCCAGTCTTTGTAACCAACTGAGGCAGGTTTCCGGGTTGACGCTTAGGGTACATGCAAGTTACTCCCAGTTGTTTCCCTTTTCATAGATCTTCAGTGTTCTGCTCTTGACCACCGCTGAGTGGCGTGCACGGGTACTTTTTGTACAATTCTAAGTACCTCAAGCTGGAAGTCACCCAGTTGCTTTACATATATACTTGTTTACGCAAGCTACGTAAAGTAGGACCGAGATGAACCGGCCAACTACCGCCCGATAACAATTCTTCCAGTTCTTTTCAAGGTTATGGAATCCGCTATTGCGGAGGCACACATGGAATACTTGGAAAAATGTAATATCATCTTACCGCAGCAACATGGCTTCCACCGAAAACACTTATGTAGTACGAATCTCTTGTTAGTCCGTGCCTGCTGGACGCAATCTGTCGATCCTGAGGAGGGGCTTGATGCTGAGTACGTTGCTTTCGGGAAAGCACTTGCTCGTCTTGATCATAGCATCTCCATTCCCGTTCCCAAGCCTCAGAGCTCTGGGATCAGCAATCCCATCTTGGGTTGGATACGTGCAATCCTACTACGTCGCCTAAATATTAGAGTCCATAACGCCTTATCTGACCCGATAGACGTACAACGTGGCGCTACACAAGGTCCGGTTCTAGGAACAAGGCTTATCCTCTTCTTCATTAACGGCCACGTGGGAGTAATGGATCCAAAGGTTTTACTCTTCGCGGACGATATCAAAAGCTGGCGGACTATCCGGACGGTAAACGACCACATGAGACTTCAAGCGCTCAGGATTGCTCAGTTCAGAACATGTGTTAGTTCAACACTGCCAAATGTCGGGTCCTGGCATACGCCACCAGAGAACTTACGCATACCGGTGGGGAGAACACCTTTTGCAACGCGTCTTCCATGAAAATGATCTTGGAGTGCACATGCAGGCCGATCTCGGTTGCTCAAAACCGACCGAAATAGCAGCGAGGAAAGTCAATCAACATTTGGGTCTGTTGCGGAGAGCGTTTGTCCGGTTTGATTCCACCACCTTTCACAAATGCCCAACGCGTACGTGAGCCCACATGTTGAATATCGTCCAGATCTGGCGCCCCAGCCAAAAGCACGATCTCGCTCCCCTTGAGACTCCACAAAGAAGAGCAACAACACTAGCTAAGGGACTGACTCATCACCCTTACAAGCATAGACCACGGACGTTAATCAACCTTGATGCAACTCATCAAGCGTAACATTCATATACTCAACGATTTCTATACGCTGCCATTTACTTGAATGCAAACCGAAGTTCTTAAGTGGCATTCAATCAGTCATTGCTAGAAACGTATACATTGCTCCGGACACATCGGTGTCCGAGCTAAAGCTTCTTGAGGACCAAGTTTCTCCAATGTTACTGCTTGAATTGTATTGTTCTGTCTATTGTTGCTGGCGACTTCAATAGGAAGAATACAGCATTCTTGAAGACACGGCTTGGCATACCTAGCAACCGTTTCGACAAGACAAGATGCCGAGTTGGACTCTGTATACACAAATAAGTGACAGTTGTCCACAACAAAATGAGCTCCTTTGAGCAGAGCAGACCATTGTATAAAAACTGTGCCTAATCAATTACAGCTAGTCTATTTTTTAACGCTGGCCAGACGTCCTCACAAGATTAGCAAACGGAGAAATTGATGCCAGAAATTATCACGAGGCTCCAGACGATGATTTCTTTAACTGAGATTTTGGTCTTCAACGACGAGGACCTGTCGCTTCAATGTGACCATTTTAGGGAATACAACAAATTTTGGAGGGTCAATTTTGGATTACACGTTGTGTGATTCGATTGCGACGCGCAAGCTCAATGTGGATTGCGATATACATTGAAGTGAACCTTGGGCACCGTGATCACTAGGACCGTAGCCGTAGCAGGTGGAAAGTCGTTGTTGCCCGCCCGAAGACACTGCACAACCACGACGCGCTTCGATGTCATTTCATCTCATCATGTGAAGATTGCAGGCCTCTAACCCGCGACCATTGGAATAGTAGCCGAAACCTCAACCCGTTTGACTACCGGGTCACGGCAGGCGAAGCTTGTCACAACGGCGAATGACTAGTTGGAGGGTCGATTTTGGATTGTACCTTGCGTGCTTCGATCGCGACGCGCAACCCCAATGTGGACCGCGATTCACAGTGAAGTGAACCTTGGGCACTGCGATCACTAGGACCGTAGCCGAAGCAGATGGAAATTGGATGTTGCCCGCCCAAAGACATTGCACGGCTACAACGCTTTTCGACGTCATTTCATCTGATCAGATGGAGATAGCAGGCCTCGAACCCGGGACCATTGAAATAGTAGTCGAAATATCTACCCCTCTGAATACCGGGTCACGTTGTGTAAGTTAATTGCGACGCGCAATGGCAGTGTGGACTGCGATTCACACTGAAGTGTACCTTGGGCACTGCCATCTCCAGGGCTGTAGCCGAAGCAGATGGAAATTGGTGACGCGGTAGCCAAAGGGGTAGAGTATTCGGCTGCCATTCCCATTGTCGCGGGTTCAAGGCCTGCTATCTCGACCTGATGAGCTGACATGACATCGAAACGCGTCGTGATTGTGCAGTATTTTCGGACGGGCAACAACCAATTTCCATCTACACCATAATGTTGTATCCCTGTGAGCCCTACGCGGTAACTCTATTTTTGGCGTAGCATACTGATCGAGCTTTTTAGCTGAAATTAAGTGGAAAACAGTGGTTGCATAAACACTTGAAATGGAAGTTCACTATTGTCATATTTCCTTTGATCCTAGGTATCTTGGATCGATTAAACTGGCACTGGCCAAAGCGTCTTTGGTGCTTATTGGTAATTTTTACGGTTGTTTCCAGTTTTAATCCCGTTTTGCACCATGTTTCTGCCTCTTTTTATTACGGTCATTTTACTATTGTATACGTGTTATAATTCTGCACTGTTTTCCACATGAACATGGCTGTCTCGCTAAACACCGAGGCGGATGGATCCCTGGAGCATTCGTTTGATGAATCTAATGCAGCTTGCGGACAGTCTAACCGTTCATAGCCGGTAACAGATTTCTCTGTTGGTATGCAGTGTGACGTTTGCTGTCGCTGGTATCACGAGAGTTGTACCGGGCTACAAGCAGACCAGTGCAACATGCTATCACGCAGCGTGCACTTCTTTTTCAACTGTGCTGAATGCTGCGCACAGAGATTAACACGCCCGACTATCGCCGGTGCTAAACTTTTAGCACTGGCCTCAGGGTTGGCAGGATTTGAGAAGGCGATATCCGAGCTCGCTTTTATTGCCTCGCGCGGTACGAAAATCAGTTTGCTTTTGAAATCCACGAATATTGCGACTGAGGACAAGGGCAGTAGACTGCAACATTGTTGACGATCCATCTGCTGGGATCTCTCACACGGTCAAGAAATCGCACATCCTACCGGACACTGTAGGTAGCATTGCTGACTCTCTTCATGAGATTATCAGAGTGAAGAAAAATGGGCTGCGAAATACCATAAACCCTCTACTAAACCCAGAGAATTAGTTGCCACGACATCGAGAAAGATGCAGTCCTCACCAGTCGTAAAGTCGTCTGACGGTTTGACCCAGGAAAACTTTCTGAAAATGCTGACAGTCTCGGTTGCCACTGAACCAGCCCGTTCTGACGACGTGTTGGTAACTGCTCAATGGACACAAGGTCAACGACCCCTGCTCCCGTGAGCCAAAAGAAGAAGCGGATTAGATCTACCCGTAAAACTTTGAAGGGGTTTGAAGACCCAGGAACTAGGAAGACGCCGGCAATAGAGCGGAAAACCTATACTACCGTTGCTTCGACATCGTTTGCGGAGACAGAGACAGTCCCACCACCAGTGGTGAGAACAGCTGGTAGAAGTGTCGAATCCAAGGCACGGGGTGTGGACACTACTCGTCGTGGCGACTATCACGGAAAGTAGCGTTCTATTCCCCAACGGTACGGAATCTGCGGCTGCTCTCCCAAGGGAAAGCATGTTGGATGACAGAAAGTGGCTCAAACTGTGCGTCACCAAGCTGCTTCCACTGGCGTCACTGCCAGAAAGCTGGCCAGATTGGGAAACGTCCCTATCGGTACAAAAACTCCGCGACCCCGACTACTTCTCGTGGTCTTTTCTACCCCAGAGGAACGCAAATCATTACTGCGGTTTGCATTCGAACCTAAGGGTAGTGGTGTCAGCGTTCAGCTAGACGTTCCACTGGCGGACAGATTGAACTTGAATGAGCCTGTCAAAGACCGCAAAACTAGACGGGCGGCTGGTGCGCAAGGCCTCCGTCTGGTGGGTTTTCAGGTGGTCAGCCAGGAGTTATTTCCCATCCTATCAGAACCAATCCTGATGGCACACAAACCAAAGATGGTCGTGCCGACTTCCTTGAGGTAATACTTAGCAACGGACGTAGCCGAAGGAACAAGGTGCACTAGTTGGGTCTCTTTGTAGACACATCTCGTCTCGAGATACTTGCTTTCACTGAAACATGGTTGGCTCCAGATATCACGGACGGTGAGCTATGTTTACCTGGCTACGCAGTGCTTAGAAGTGATCGCTCCGTTGGTCATTAAGGCAGAGGCATTGTACTGTATGTGAGCTGTAACAGATGTGTTGAGGACCTGCACATTCCAGTCTTCGGATCAGACTGTTGAAGCCATATCGGCTGTTTTGTGCATTTCCTCTAGCCAGTTTACAGTTGTAGTGATATACAGGAGTGCTGGAAGTTCTTCTAGGGGGATAATTGACTTTATTCGCACTCAGTCCGCGAATAAGTGTTTATTTCTAGGGAATATCTACCTCCCGGAAGCCTGTTGGGCCGATCCTTCCTGCACTTCGGCATCATGAGCATTCAGTGTAAATTATTTTGAGCTGACTCTCAAAGTGCTTTTGCACCAGTTCGTGGACTTCCCCACTAGGTATATGGACAACCAAATGCCATCTACTTTAGATCTGGTTTTCGCTAAGTCCCTCGACTTCATGACTGACGTTTCGTGCGGTGTACCTCTAGGGTCCAGCGATCACGCATGCATATACTTTCGATGTGCTCTTTCAAGGCACCAACAGACCGCCATTGAATTACTTCCGAATATTTGGCTGGCGGACTTTAATGTAATGCGAGGTAAGGTTTCAGCCCTGAACTGTGAGAGTTCGATGACCGACTCTGTCCAGTTAGCCTGGGATAAACTTAAGGACATATCTTTCGGAGATTTCCACTCCTATATCCACTCATGAGGAAAAGAGGGTTACGGGCACAGTTTCCAAGGATAGATACCACAGGCAAGTACCTACTCAAGAAACGGTCTAGATGTTGGTGATTCTACCAAGCAGCTCCATCAGCCAGTACCTGTGCGAGTTATCGAGAGATTAGAAGTAAATGTAAGCAATATCACAGGACTGTTCGTCTCCAGTAAGAGCAGTGTTGTAGTGGACTCGGCCACAGGTAATCCCAAGAAGTTTTTTCTTACATTAAAAGACGCAGCGGGGCAAAACTGTCTATACCAGCGTTATTGCGAGCAGACGGGATGCATGCGCAAACTAACTATGACAAGGTTTGTATAAATGAACAGTATGCTGGGGTCTTTGCTCGGGAGATCTCTTTATCATAGGTTGAATTGGTCTCAAGCATTACAGAGGATTCTTGTTTAGCTGCGTTTAACATAACGGAGACTCAAGTATACCAGCTGCTGCAAGGCATTAATCCCTCTAAAGCTTCCGGTCCTGATTCAAATCATCCGAAGCTGTGACATGATTTGTCACTGAGCTGAGTGGTCCTCTCACATGCGTGTTTTCAATATCGCTGGACAGCTGCATCCTACCTTCGGAATGGAAGGATGTCCGGAGAAAGTAAGAATTGCCTTGGAAATTCCCTATTTTAGCGATTAATCGATTATTAACGATTATCGCATCGATTTCGAACGTTCCTGAATGTTCTTCTTCTACACGTGATCAAAATCCACCTGACCTCTCGGGAAAAGATATGGGGAACCACTAACCTTGGCAGCTGACCTTCCAATTCTAGAAGTCGAAGGTCAGCAGAGACCTATAAATACAGCCAGGGTCCTCAGTCGTTGTACAGTGTTCGTTGGCTGCGATTAATACGTTATTTGTCAGGGTCATTGGCGTTTTGCTTTTTTCCTTCGGTTGGGCTAGAAGTTTTGCGGAGCAGTGAATTGTTATTTTTGGAGTTGCGTCTAGTGAGAAGATTATAACAAATGGCGACGGAGAAAAGTGGAAATGTGATGAATTTTTCTGCCGAACAATTTCAAAAGCTGCTTTTTCAACAGCAAGCTCAAATGGAGGCGCAAATGAAAATGATTGAAAATCTGACAAAATGCTTGAGTTTGCAGACAACTGGAGCAGCGACGCGGGACACGCAGGCGAGTTCTGTTGATCTTCTCACGAACGCCATCACGGGCTACCATTATGATGCGGATCCTGGAGCTGAACAAGATTTCGAAAGCGTGGTTCAAACGCTGGGAAAGTGGCTTCTGAATCGCTCTTAATGGAATTCAGTGATGGCGGTTCGTGAGAAGTTCAACCTAGAACTCGTCCCCCCCCCCCTTCCACCTGCGTGTCCGCGTCGCTGCTCCAGTGTCTGCAAACTCAAGCCATTTTGTCAGATTTTCAATCGTTTTCTTTTGCGCCTCCAATTTGAGCTTGCGGTTGAATAAGCAGCTTTGGAATTGTTCGGCAGAAAAATTCATCACATTTCCACTTTTCTCCGTCGCCATTTGTTATAATCTTCTCACTAGACGCAACTCCAAAAAATAACAATTCACTGCTCCGCAAAACTTCTAGCCCAACCGAAGGAAAAAAGCAGAACGCCAATGACCCCGACAAATAACGTATTAATCGCAGCCAACGAACACTGTACAACGACTGAGGACCCTGGCTGTATTTATAGGTCTCTGCTGACCTTCGACTTCTAGAATTGGAAGGTCAGCTGCCAAGGTTAGTGGTTCCCCATATCTTTTCCCGAGAGGTCAGGTGGATTTTGATCACGTGTAGAAGAAGAACATTCAGGAACGTTCGAAATCGATGCGATAATCGTTAATAATCGATTAATCGCTAAAATAGGGAATTTCCAAGGCAATTCTTACTTTCTCCCGGACATCCTTCCATTCCGAAGGTAGAACGCAGCTGTCCAGCGATATTGAAAACACGCATGTGAGAGGACCACTCAGCTCAGTGACAAATCATGTCACAGCTTTGGATGATTTGAATCAGGACCGGAAGCTTTATAGGGATTAATGCCTTGCAGTAGCTGGTATACCTGAGTCTCCGTTATGTTAAACGCAACTAAACAAGAATCCTCTGTAATCCTTGAGACCAATTCAACCTATGATAAAAAGACCTCCCGAGCAAAGACTCCAGCATACTGTTCACTTATACAATCCTTGTCATAGTCAGTTTGAGCACGAGTCCGTCTGCTCTCACTAACGCTGGTATAGACAGTTGTGCCCCCTGCGTTTTTTATTGTAATCAAAAACTTCGTGGGATTAGCTGCGTCCGAGTCCGCTAAACGCTGCTAGTACTGGAGACTAACAGTCCTGAGATGTTGCTTACATTTACTTCTAATCTCTCGATAACTCTCACAGGTACTGGCTGATGGAGCTGCTTGGTAGAATCACCAACATCTAGACAGTTTCTTGAGTAGGTACTTGCCTGTAGTATCTAGCCTTGGAAACTGTGCCCGTAACCCTCTTTTCCTCATGAGTGGGATATAGGGAGTGGAAACCTCCGAAAGATATGTCCTAAAGTTATCCCAGGCTAACTGGACAGAGTCGGTCATCGAGCTCTCACAGTTCAGGGCTGAAACCTTACCTCGCATTACATTAAAGTCCGCCAGCCAAATATTCGGAAGTAATTCAATGGCGGTCTGCTGGTGCCTTGAAAGAGCACACCGAAAGGATATGCATGCGTGATCGCTGGACCCTAGAGATACACCGCACGAAACGTCAGTCACGAAGTCGAGGGACTTAGCGAAAACCAGATCTAAAGTAGATGGCATTTGGTTGTCCATATACCTAGTGGGGAAGTCCACGAACTGGTGCAAAGGCACTTGGAGAGTCAGCTCAAGAAAATCTACACTGAATGTTCATGACGCCGAAGTGCAGGAAGGATCGGCCCAACAGACTTCCGGGAGGTAGAAATTCCCTAGAAATAAACACTTATTCGCGGACTGAGTGCGAATAAAGTCAATTATCCCCCTGGAAGAACTTCCAGCACTCCTATATATCACTACAACTGTAAACTGGCTAGAGGAAATGCACAAAACAGCCGATAGCGCTTCAACAGTCTGATCCGACGACTGGAATATGCAGGTCCTCAACACATCTGTTACAGCTCACCTACAGTACAATGCCTCTGCCTTAATGACCAACGAAGCGATCACTTCTAAGCAGTGCGTAGCCAGGTAAACATAGCTCACCGTCCGTGATATCTGGAGCCAACCACGTTTCAGTGAAAGCAAGTATGTCGAGACGAGGTGTGTCTACAAAGAGATCCAACTCGTGCACCTTGTTCCTTCGGCTACGTCCGTTGCTAAGTATTACCTCAAGGAAATCGGCACGACCATCTTTGGATTGTGTGCCATCAGGATGGGTTCTGATAGAACGGAAAATAACTCCTGGCTGACCACCTGAAGACCCACCAGACGGAGGCCTTGCTCACCATCCGCCCGTCTAGTTTTGCGGTCTTTGACAGGCTCATTCAAGTTCAATCTGTCTGCCAGTGGAACGTCTGGCTGAACGCTGACACCACTACCTTTAGGTTCGAATGCAAACCGCAGTAATGATTTGCGTTCCTCTGGGGTAGAAAAGACCACGCGAAGTAGTCGGGGTCGCGGAGTTTTTGTATTGATAGGGCCGTTTCCTAATCTGGCCAGCTTTCTGGCAGTGACACCAGTGGAGGCAGCTTGGTGCCGCACAGTTTGAGCCACTTTCTGTCATCCAACATGCTTTCCCTTGGGAGAGCAGCCGCAGATTCAGTGCCGTTGCGGAATAGAACGCTACTTTCCGTGAGAGTCGCCACGACGAGTAGTGTCCACACCCCGTGCCTTGGATTCGACACTTCTACCAGCTGTTTTCACCAATGGTGGTGGGACTGTCTCTGTCTCCGCAAACGATGTCGAAGCAACGGTAGTATAGATTTTCCGCTCTATTGCCGGCGTCTTCCTAGTTCCTGGGTCTTCAAACCCCTTCAAAGTTTTACGGGTAGATCTAATCCGCTTCTTCTTTTGGCTCACGGGAGCAAGGGCCGTTGATCTTGTGTCCACTGAGTAGTTACCAACACGTCGTCAGAACGGGCTGGTTCAGTGACAGCGGAGACTGTCAGCATTTTCAGAAAGTTTTCCTGTGTCAAACCGTCAGATGACTTTACGACTGGTGAGGACTGTATCTTTCTCGATGCCGTGGCAACTAATTCTCTGGGTTTAGTAGAGGATTTATGGTATTTCGCAACCTATTTTTCTTCACTCTGATAAGCTCATGAAGAGAGTCAGCAATGCTACCTGCAGTGTCCGGTAGGATGTGTGAATTCTTGACCGAGTGACAGATCCCAGCGGATGGATCGACAACAATGTTGCAGTCTACTGCAGTGTCCTCAATCGCAATATTCATGGATTTCAAAATCAAATTCATTTTCGTACCGCACGAGGCAATAAAAGCGAGCTCGGATATCGCCTTCTCAAATCCTGCCAACCCTGAGGCCAGTGCTAAAAGTTTAGCACCGGCGATAGTCGGGCGTGTTGATCTCTGAGCGCAGCATTCAGCACAGTTGTAAAAGAAGTGCACGCTGCGTGATAGCATGTTGCACTGGTCTACTTGTAGGCCGGTACAACTTTCGTGATACCAGCGACAGCAAACGTCACACTGCATACCAACAGATAAATCTGTTACTGGCTATGAACTGTTAGACTGTCCGCAAGCTGCATTAGATTCATCAAACGAATGCTCCAGGGATCCATCCGCTTCGGTGTTTAGCGAGACAGCCATGTTCGCGTAGAAAGCAGTGCAGAATTATAACACGTATACAATAGTAAAACGTCAGTAATAAAAAGAGGCAGAAACATGGTGCAAAACGGGATTCTAAAACTGGAAACAACCGCAAAAATTTACCAGTAAGCACCAAAGATGCTTTGGCCAGTACAGTTTAATCGATCCAAGATACCTTGGATCAACGGAAATATGACCATTAGTGAACTTCCATTTCAAGTGTTTATGCAACCACTGTTTCTCACTTAATTTCAGCTAAAAAGCTCGATCAAGTATGCTACGCCAAAATAGAGTTACCCGCGTAGGGCTCACAGGGATACAACATGTATGGATGTAGATGGACGTTGGTTGTTGCCCGTCCGAAAACACTGCAAAATCAAAACGCTTTTCGATGTCATTCATCTCATCAGGTGGAAATAGCAGGCTTCGAACCCGCGCGACAATGGGAATGGCAGCCGAATACTCTCTACCCCCTTTGGCTACGCGTCACCAACAATTTCCATCTGCTTCGGCTACAGCCCTGGAGTTGGCAGTGCCCCAAGGTACACCTTCAGTGTGAATCGCAGTCCCACACTGCCATGGCGCGTCGCAGTTAACTTACACCACTTGACCCAGGTATTCAGAGGGGTAGATAATTCGGAACTACTATTTCAATGGTCCCCGGGTTCGAGGCCTGCTATCTCCATCTGATCAGATGAAATGACGTCGAAACAAGCGTTGTAGCGTGTGCAATGTCTTTGGGCGGGCAACATCCCAATTTACATCTGCTCCGGCTACGGTCATAGTGATCGCAGTGTCCATGGTTCACTTCAATGTGACTCGCGGTCTACATTGGGCGTTGCGCGTCGCGATCGAAGCACGCAAGGTACCAATCCAAAATCGACCCTCCAACTTAGTCATTCGCCGTTGTGACAAGCTTCGCCTGCCGTGACCCTGGTAGTCAAACGGGTTGAGGTTTCGGCTACTATTCCAATGGTCGCGGGTTAGAGGCCTGCAATCTTCACATGATGAGATGAAATGACATCTGTAAGCGCGTCGTGGTTGTGCAGTGTCTTCGGGCGGGCAACAACGACTTTCCACCTGCTACTGCTACGGTCCTAGTGATCACGGTGCCCAAGGTTCACTTCAATGTAATATCGCAATCCACATTGAGCTGCGCGTCGCAATCGAATCACACAACGTGTAATCCAAAAGTGACCCTCCAAAATATTTGGTTTGTATTCCCTAAAATGGTCACATTGAAGCGACAGGTCCTCGTCGTTGAAGACCAAAATCTCAGTTAAAGAAATCATCGCCTGGAGCCTCGTGCTAATTTCTGGCATCAATTTCTCCGTTTGCTAATCTTGTGAGGATGTCTGGCCAGCGTTAAAAAAATAGGCTAGCTGTAATTGATTACGCACAGTTTTTATACAACGGTCTGCTCTGCTCAAAGGAGCTCATTTTGTTGTGGACAACTGTCACTTATTTGTGTATACAGAGTCCAACTCGGCATCTTGTCTTGTCGAAACGGTTGGTAGGTATGCCAAGTCGTGTCTTCAAGAATGCTGTATCCTTCCTATTGAAGTCGCCAGCAACAATAGACAGAACAATACAATTCAAGCAGTAACATTGGAGAAACTTGGTCCTCAAGAAGCTTTAGCTCGGACACCGATGTGTCCGGAGCAATGTATAAGTTTCTAGCAATGACTGATTGAATGCCACTTAAGAACTTCGGTTTGCATTCAATTACATGGCAGCTTCTAGAAATCGTTGAGTATATGAATGTTACGCTTGATGAGTTGCATCAAGGTTGATTAACGTCCGTGGTCTATGCTTGTAAGGGTGATGAGTCAGTCCCTTAGCTAGTGTTGTTGCTCTTCTTTGTGGAGTCTCAAGGGGAGCGAGATCGTGCTTTTGGCTGGGGCGCCAGATCTGGACGATATTCAACATGTGGGCTCACGTACGCGTTGGGCCATATGTGAAAGGTGGTGGAATCAAAACCGGACAAACGCTCTCCGCAACAGACCCAAATGTTGATTGACTTTCCTCGCTGCTATTTCGGCCTGTTTTGGGCAACCGAGATCGGCCTGCATGTGTAGTCCAAGATCATTTTCGTGGAAGAGGCGTTGCAAAAGATGTTCTCCCCGCCGGTATGCGTAAGTTCTCTGGTGGCGTATGCCAGTACCCGACATTTGGCAGTGGTTGAACTAACACATGTTCTGAACTGAGCAATCCTGAGCGCTTGAAGTCTCATGTGGTCGTTTTTACCGTCCGGATAGTCCGCCAGCTTTTGATATCGTCCGCGAAGAGTAAAACGTTTGGATCCATTACTCCCACGTGGCCTATTAATGAAGAAGAGGAATAAGCTCTTGTTCCTAGAACCGGACCTTGTGTAGCGCCACGTTGTCCGTCTATCGGGTCAGATAAGGCGTTATGGACTCTAATATTTAGGCGACGTAGTAGGATTGCACGTATTCCAACCCAAGATGGGATTGCTGATCCCAGAGCTCTGAGGCTTGGGAACGGAATGGAGATGCTATGATCCAAGCGAGCAAGCTGCTTTCCCGAAGAGCAAAACGTACTCAGCATCAAGCCCCTCCTCAGGATCGACAGATTGCGTCCAGCAGGCACGGACTAACAAGAGATCCGTACTACATAAGTGTTTTCGGTGGAAATCATGTTGCTGCGGTGCGATGATATTGCATTTTTCCAAGTATTCCATGTGTGCCTCCGCAATAGCGGATTCCATATAAACCTGAAAGAACTGGAAGAATTGTTATCGGGCTGGTAGTTGGCCGGTTCAGCTCGGTACCTACTTTACGTAAGCTTGCGTAAACTAAGTATATATGTAAAGCAACTGGGTGACTTCCAGCTTGAGGTACTTATGAATGCACAAAAAGTACCCGTGCACGCCACTCAGCGGTGGTCAAGAGCAGAACACTGAAGATTCTATGAAAAGGGAAACAACTGGGAGTAACTTTGCATGTACCCTAAGCGTCAACCCGGAAACCTGCCTCAGTTGGTTACAAAGACTGGAATCAATCAAACAAAGAGCAAAGCATGGTGGGGGAGCGACGAAGGTCCCTGGCCCGAAAGCCACATTGTTTGCCTGGTAGATGGGTTATCCTCGGAGCCTACGGTCACTCTCCAAACACTTCACCTGCGGTTGGAAGCTGAGTTGATGTTTGAGTTGAGCGTTGACACAATAGCACAACACTTGGACGGGAGGCTGATAACAAGAAAGAAATTACACGCAGTTCCGGAATGCGCGGACACATAGGAGAAAAAGAACGCGACGAAAACCCGATGTTTACAGAAGAGCAGTGAGGGAGTAAAAGTAGGAATTCATCACATATAGACTTACTCAGACAGTCATCACACATTCAGCAAAGCACTGTACGATTGTTTCCTCCTTTCGGCAAGCGCAGCTCAGTGGTCGTAAGCACGGGCTGACAACAGTCGAGTTACGGATCCGGGCACTACAAGGGCCAGATGGAATGCGCACTGCTGAGGATTCCTAAACATCCTATTTCTTGGCATTGGTGCAGTCGGAGGTCGAATGGAGACGAGCGGTGTTGATTGATGAAATAAATTGCGATCTCTTTTGTGCTCGCATCAGAGGCCGTTCACCGCGTGCAAGTCGTGCGCTGTGTCAAGTGGTCAGCACTAGAGTACGGAACCTTCATCTTATTGGAGCCCTGACGACCGATGGCTTGAAATAGTATACTATCGTGAGAGGAAGTTTCAACAAAGAAAGATATGCGCAGCGGTTATGTGGACTGTTGGATGCCATAGATGCAACTTTTGTCCTAAACGGCCTCCTAATCTGCGATGACGCGGCCACGCACACGAATCTGGAACACGTATGCCAAGAGCAATCGTACCGTTTGAGTAACCTCCTGCGTTCTTCCTAATATGCTTCATCATGAACACAAGTTGGAGCATTTGGAGCATCATAAAAGCATATAGTGAAGCAAACTACAGCGACAGAGATATTCCGAGACCTAGGGCGTCCTTCAGGAGTTCCTGAGGATGTACTCTGTAGGACCGAGTGGAGCATGTATTTCATGGAGCGAATAGTGTTAGCGGCACTAGCCTGCGTGATATCTCAGCACTGCCAGCACCTAATAGATCAGGTGCGGAGAAAGAACGCTTGCGTAATTTATTGTGCTGATTGGTAAATTGTTTCTCTTCTGTTTATGTAAATGTAGATAATTGAACTGGTTGTCATTCAAATTTGGACTTGGAGAATCTGCTGTGTGGTTGGGTTGCTACAAGCAACCTCTATCGAGACCTCGGTTCACTTGAGCTGGAGCTCGGTCATTCCGACCACAAGGACCGTAAGTAAAATGGAAACAGTATAATGTTGAGCATCCTAACACTGGCACACTAGGACCGCGGTTTCGTCCTGGGTGGGACTCATCAGTTCGAGATAGCCTGAGTTTGGATGGAACTCAGAGCCTAGTGGCTCATGGTGGACGCCATAAGCACTATGCCACTGAGATCCACGAGCAACGCTTGGTCCAGCGGAAACGAATGCAAAGTTGGGCTTGGAGAATCCGCTGGTGGTTGGGTTGCTACAAGCAACCTCTATTGAGACGTCGGTTCACTTGAGGCGGACCTCGGTCATTCCGATCACAAAGACCGTACGTAAAAATGGAAACGTTACAGGGTTGCTCATCCCAACACTGGCACCCCAAGACCGCGGTTTCGTCTTGGGTGGGACTCATCAGTTGGAGATAGGCTGAGTTGGCATGGAAATCAGAGCCTAGTGGTTCATTGTCATTTCTATGCTCCACAAAGCCATTGATTCAACATGCAGGTATATACGACTGTGTTCAGGCTAAGTGTTTTCGCAGGGTGTTCCTGCATGTTTCCGCGTTAGGCGTTGCGAGACAACCATAGGGTATCCGGATGATTTCTGGCAATCAGGACTACATTGCCGCTAGTGATGAGAGGACATGTTGTTACGTACTATCGTGTGATGAGTTAATGGAGAGAGAATGACTCTTAGTTGATATAACGTAGAGGACTACCGTGCTCCACAAAGGGACGTTATTCTCATGATCATTGGGTTAAGCATTATTACAGAAAGCTGAAAGTGGCATAAGGCCGTAGGTTACATATCGCCGCGTGAGCACATGTATGTGGGATATGCTTAAACGA
>OX104060.1:8997352-9085987 GCA_944474145.2 Dicrocoelium dendriticum | reverse complement strand
ACACACAGACTGTGAGTCTTCCGCCCTGGTATCAACCAGGAACATGATCCTGGGGTTCCTATCAATGATTTTGCAGAGGCGACTTGGACGACTTCGGCCGACGACGTTCGTCGCCACTACGTGTCGGCCTGTCCTTGTCCCGTTACAGGAAGTGAGCATAGTTTAATAAAATTTTTAGCGGACCTTCCTAAACTTGCGCGATAAGGGCGAATTGAACGGCGTGTTCGTCTTCGAGATGGGCTAGGGGAACGGGATGGAGAATCCCGTTGTTGCCAGTGTAACTTTAAGCTTTGAACTTCTTGCCGTAGCGCGGCTAACTCTGCTAAGAGCTCGCCAGTAGAAGGTGGAGTAACGGTGTTGATGATTTGGACCGAAGGGTCAACAGTAAAACCTACGTCAGGTGAGCGAACAGAACTAGGCGACGGACAAGGTGGTCCGGTGAAACGATCCATCATGTCATCAGCAATATCTGCAACTACTGACAAAGGCTGCGATTTCGCCAGCCATGGCATGGCTTGTACGTTTTCAGACAAAAGCTGAAGCCATAAATCTTGAAGCAGCGACCCGTCCATATGCGATCCTTGAAGAAGACGGCGCATCCATAGCAACAGCGCGGATGGCTTACTAGAACCCAGCTGTAGACCAGTAAAAGTTCATGCAGGCGGGACTTCTCTGAGGGAGTAACGCGTTTTATTACAGTGTGCTTGAGAAAATTATAACGGTCAGGGGAATTGGATGTATTAATAAGATCACGTAGTGCTATAGTAATATCAGTTGGCAGGCGTGCTGGCAAGTGATTAAACTTTGAAGAGTCACTAGTAACATGCTTAGAAGTAAATTCAGCTTCTAAAATCATAAAACACAAAACGGGACCTTTTTCAATAAAGGGTGGAACTACGAGAGATACCGCTTGCCCAGACTGTGAACCTTCAAACTTTTTAGAAACTGAGACCATGGCTTGCGTGGAAAAACCAAAGAAATAGAACGAACTCACCGGAATGAGGTTGGATGTCACTTCGGGTTCACCAATTATGTAGCGCCTTGTAAAATGCTACACAAGAAATGTATAGCACAGTAAGACAGAAGACGGCAGAATATAAACAATGGCCTGAGAAAATATCACTGTACAATAGTGTGTAAATATAGCTAGAGAGTAGTGGGATATTGTGGTGAAGTAACGCGTTACGCCGCGATGGAGCGCAACAGCCGGGTACAAGCGGGCAAGATGGCCGAGCGATTTCAAAAAATGGCAGTCCAGTATTTATAGGCTTTGGATGAGTGCAAAGTAAAACAAAATGTATACAAGTCTGGCTGGTGATGCTTGATGGAGCAAAATGTCATTGTCACTGCAACCTCCGCCTAAAGTGTCCACTTTAGTTCAGCGGTATGCAGCAAAGACCCCCAGTAATTCGACGACCGAAACTACGCTGAATAATACAGCACTTTACACAACATGGTTCCAATGTACCCATAAATCCGCTAGAGAGTATCCTAAAAACGCAGCCACAGAATCTGCATGCAGCTACGGAAAAACAGAAGCCCCATAATTTAACGCAGTGTACGTCATACAAAAATAGTACACAATTGCAAAACATACAAACGAATTAACCGTACTCAGTACTTTTCTGTTTGCCTACGTTTTATGTCAAAGGTGCGTTTTATTTATCTCGCTCAAGTTCAAGGTTGTGCGATTTACTGAAATTGCTCGGTTATGAAATATGTTTATAACCATGCGCTGCGAACGGTTAGAAAACATTAAAAGCCCTTGAACTAAAAACTATGTGCGACAGTGATTCTGGACTATCATTAAGCATGAACGACAGTCAAACTGATGTTCGATGTCAAAATTTGGTGTTTATTCGCGTTACATGTCCTGAACTGGATTATGAGGTAATAATATTAATGAGGCTGATAAGATTAAGAGCGTTCAAAATTTCAGTCCGAACACCATAATTTTTGATATGAAGCTGACAATTTTGCGCCGAATAACCAAAAATATCAGGGATAAATGGAACTTTGGTCTATTCCTCCCTCCTTCTAAAGGCAAGGCCGGAAAATTTTTACAGGAAGAGAGGTTTCTTGGAGATTATCCATTTGATAATTCTGTCGGTCATTTAGAGGTAACAGCCTTTTATTCTAATATATAATCATCATAAGCTGAAATATAAGCAACGCATTTACCGTATGCTTAAAACCAACGCTAATAAATTGAAGAAGATTCATGTTAGGGTAAGTTGGTTGTATTATTTGTGCGTTTCGGTTTGGGAATATAACTATTCGTTCCATTTATAAAGTATTATATTGCTTTATTAGTGATAGTTTTTGATTGCGTTGAAACAATTTATTTTGTAAGTGTTTTGATGTTTCCATTTTGCCTTCTCACCTACCGGATATTAACAAAATCGATGATCCATATAATTCACTGATTAATTAATTTTGCACGCTGTGCTCGGGCCTCGAGTTGCAACTAGTAACTCGGCCCTTCATTTTGATCGTATAAAGTTTATTTACATTCTTAGATTTTGTTCACACTGAAATACATGGTCAGCACTTGCTAAAAGCACTAACATTTGCAAATTTAAAGACGCTTCTCCAAGTGGTGGAGGCTTCACTAGAGCATGCCAAAGTACAGTTTTTAGACTAATGATGTTTTACATTCCAAGCCGCAACCACTTTATTTTATTTTCCTGTACAGTTATGATTTTGTGGGTCTTGTTATGTCATGCTTTTTATTCCGTTTCACACTATTGGACTGCTGCACCAACCAAATTATTGTTCCTTCTACCAGCGCATGAGTGTGTACTATTCAAGGGTGTTTCATTTATAAGCATAATTCGGGAATCAGGACAATTTAACTTACTTATTAGAATGCATTCATTGGACGCTTTAACAACTTTGTGAGCCGACAGTTTTGATCAATGCTAATTATATTAGCTTCTTGGACATGAGCAGACCAAATATGACAGGTTCTGCTGCAGTTATTTAGCATTAAACTTTTCGTTTTGCTAGTGGTATATATTTGCAATGGATTACATTGGCACTGTTCTGCATTTTCTATTACTATCGTTGACAATGTTCATAAGCCGAATGCACGTTTTACTTAGCTCCTGACTTATCTCGCATTTTATTTCGTTGATTGGAGAACCTGCAATGTTTGCAAACTATATAACAAGACGGCCAATTGAATTTTCGTAGTATATATAACTTTTTTGCTGTAGCAACCAGTGATGATACTTTTAAACCGCTGGTTTAAAACACCAGTAACTTTTTTAAGCAGGTGGCAAAAGTTGTAATTGGCTCACATAAATGACTGAATGTTAATGCAAAATAATTATACTAACCAACGAATTAATGTGGTAATACATAACTCGTTAAGCTTTAAGCTGTAGCAAAGAGTTAGGTGAAATTGCCTGTACAAAAATCAAGTTGTCATTAAAAATAGGCACAATGAAGTAAGACAAAGAGAAGTTGGATCTGAAAGTAGGACACAAGTAAAAGATTCTCATTAGCTTTAACCTTACTCTATTTTATATTAACCTTTTCAAAATTATAGACTATTATTTTGTTTACGGCAAAGTAATGCTATTGAGCATTATTGCAAAGCTGCTATTATAACTAGTATTCTTGGTTTATGTTTCTAAGAATGCTAAGTACTTTTAAACTGATTTGCTTGAACTTTCGATTTCAAAGTTTGCTTATCCTTGCTCTTGCCATACGCAATTTCAACAATCTTTAGATTACAGTAGTCGCAGTTAATAAAGTGTCGTCTCTAGATATCTGCATGCAATTACAACACAAAAGCAAGTGTAAGTAGTTAATTTCGGTTTGACTCAGTATCCATTTAACAAAATGGTATCAATTTAACAGTGATAGGTTACTGATGTAGAACATTCAAACCTACTAATTATTTAAATCTTTTAGTTTATTCGATATGGAAGTCAGGCTGACATAAAAGACATGAAAGCAATCTAAATTGGCCCACGTTTCACCTTGTGGGACTCATATTTTGACCTACTCACGGATTTACCTGCTATCACGGATATACTTAAACACTATGGTTAAAATTTGAGTAATACTTTGTATAAATAAAATTTCAGTCGGTTATACGTTATAATTTTGCATATTTCTAGTCAAATCTTCGCCAGTTTCTGGATTGTGTCCGAAGTGGCGATGTAGAAAAAGTTAGCAAGTGGTTGAATAAGGGTTTGGATCCCAACTTTCAATGGAAAGACACTGGAGGTTAGTTTTCTACTCTAAGTATATTGCGCATGATTAGCCGTCAATATCTGGCTTTGCTAGTTATACTTTTGAATGTTCTTTTGAAGACGGTTAAATTGGTGTTCTAATTTAGGTTAGATCGGTTAGTTGTGGTTGACAGATCAATGAATGTAATAAATCATGCTGTTTTTAGAAACGGAATCAATGCTTGACTTGATTCCATTGCTTCAGTTACCTGGCCATCTAGTTACTAAAACTGACTATGCATAGGATGAGCGTTTATTGCTTGCCACATTGTGGCCTCAGAACCGTGACATGAAAATAACTAGCGTACATGATTTTGTGCCACTTTGTTATCAAAGTAACTAAGGAGTAGGATATGATGGTAAAAGTAAAATTGCTTACCCCACCAGAAATCATGGGTCACGTGATTATATACGTTTTTAGTTAACATCTAACTAAACAAGTTCCATAACAAAACTAACAGTACATTCCCGGAGGTTGGTCGATAGGACTGCCACAGAGTGAACAAACAAGTATGAGATGTGGCAGGCTGTGTTCATTACCTACATAATTCACTACAAATCGCTTAATGCAGCTAACTGTTTTGCGAACAGTACCTTTACGAGATTAGAATAATTTACTTCTCGGAATTGTCTTTGCATATTGGTGATTCACTTGCGAATAAAGCTTTGAGTCACATGCATGATAAAATTTGACGGAAGTTCTTTGCACAAAAAGGCACTAACGGTGACATTGGTCATAAGTATGTTCGTGAAAATATCATAAATTTAGGCATTAGCCATTTATCGTGGAAACTTTACTGACCAAAACTTCCAGTGACTACGTTAAACAAGAAAGGACGGGTTTGCAATAATTATTGGGTAAAAAGAAATACACATCTACTATGGAGACACAGATTTAAAAGTATTCCTCTTAAACTGCAATAGAATGATACTTTTTCACGTTTATCGTATAATATTTTAGTAAACAATTGAGAGTTAGCGGGACATGCTACTTGAAGTAAGGAATCGTTATTGTCTCATACCAGTTATGAAGTTAAAGAAATTCCCACTTCTACTGATATTTTGGTTTTAAGTTTCCGCCACAAATATTATGGAGTAGCCTCATGGTGTCCCTACTGATTGTTATATGCCAACACCTATCATCAACTTCCATTTTAGACACGCCACTGATTACGGCAATAAAGCTTGAAAAGCCCAGGGAGATGATTATGGCTTTGGTGGCTGGTGGGGCTCATTTGGATTATAGATCAACGGACACCATGACACCACTGCATCGTGCTGCAGCGATTGGGAATTATGAAGCCATAAAGGCGAGTCTTTCTTATACAATGAAGGAATTGATTACTATGAACCCACTTCAGGTCATAGTGGAACGTGTTGCTTACCATAATTGGTCACTGTATTAAAACATAAATGGCGGAACAAACATTGGTTAGATCACACACTTTCATTAATCTGTGCATATTAAACGATATTAACGGACTTAAAGATTTCCCGGGCTAAGTTCAACATTGTGATTAGTCCGCTTTTAGCTTGGTTGTTTATATAAACACCACAACGTCAATGTGTACTAAAGGATAAGGTTACAGCTGAATCTCGAGTGGCTGTGTCTAGCAGGCATTGCCCCGCGACTTTTAATTTTCCAAGCAATACACATGCGTACTCTACTAAGTACACTCTTTGCAACCCAGTACTTTTTGTCTTCCGTATCTTCCGTGTAAATGTGAATTTATGAAACGCGCGTGATACTTACCTGATGATGTTCAGCACCCTATACTTATAAGGGGAAACTAAATATACTGGTTGACAGATTTAGAATAACTTCACGTTCTCCCCTTTGTTGTTCATAAAAGTAACCTCTTTTCGTCTAAAATATTTTTGGAACAGTTTGTTGCAATATTCAGCCGTACTACAATACCATTTTATTTCTTCTGATACGGTGGATCCATAAGGCATTTTACTAACGGCGGGTCTTACCACGTTAAGTGATATATGGCTAATTGATGGTTTACTTAATAACTTCAATCTACATAGTTAACAATTAAAAATATGTTCAGCTTGCGATCGTGTACCTTCATGCTATTTTGAATAAATTAAAATATCCGTGGTATTCTGTGAAGTAACCCCAATCAAAATGGATTAGGCTCAAACCCAGAGCTAGTAACGACCCGGAATAAATAACGCAATGTGAGCGCACGTGGGAATCGTATTTGGTGAATTCGGAATTACACTAATTTTGAAAGCTCAGTAAAACAAGAAGGGTACAATATTGTTTATGTACAATCTCCACATCCGCCGCAGTTCAAAAGCACTTCTGGGCTTTTGTAATTACGGCTCTCTTTTTTCTTGAGCCTCACAGATCTCCACGATTGCTGTGGTGGAATTTCAGAAGCCGCTTCTTCTGTTGAAGTTTTCTATGGAATATACTCAAATAAACGATTGTTAGACTCATCAGCAACCTCAATATCAACAGGAACATTACATTAAAACTGATCTTAGTGTCTATCATGCACAGAATCATCCGACAAGTCAAGTATTCGACACATACAGGAACTAAGGTGGTTGAGGATAATTCCAGTGATGGTCGGAGATCATCACCATGATGACAAACAACTTTCGCGGATGCCAGCCATAACATATTTGTCCTAAGCAAACGTCTTTCAAAGGACTTTGCCGAACTCTCTCCTGTGGTCAAATGAACAACATTCCGGTACCGAATTAGAAAGTTGTCAACGCCTCTATTAAGCTCAAGAAACATTGCTGGTTTGAGGAAAGCGACTGCACTTTTAATAACACACACAATTTTATGACACACTATTGGATTGTGGGTGCCTAGGAGCAGTGTAAACGTAACGGTAACTAACCTATTTAAGTAATTTACCTACATTTTTTGCACTGAAATAGCTACCGTTGTCCGCAACGGTCGGTAATTTTTCGCGTCTAAACGTCTTGCGGAGAGCGGTGATGGTGGTCTGAATTAGTCAGTGTAATAAAATATAATTTTGGCCAACAAAAGATGAATCCATTATTATTACTGCATAGTATTTGTTCAGAAATAGACCACAATAGTCAGCATGTACGTGTTGATATGCCTCACATGGCACGGGCCACGGCGTCCATTTCGGAGGTCTGAACTGGATTTTGTTCTAGCAGCTGGTACAGTTCACTGACTTGCAAAGAATGGCAGCATTCAGCTCTGACAACCAACAGGTCAACCTAGACAATGACTTTACTTTTTACATCCAGATGGCTAGAGTGCAAGTCCTTCAACACAGCAGATGGAAGTGTAGGTGGAGCAACAATTCGACCTTGGTGACACAAAATTTCTTCAGGTGTAACGGAGAGTTCGTCACGTAGCGTGTAAAACTGCGGAAATCGTCTTTTCAAATCAGAATTCTTTCCTTCGCGGGTCGACAACAGAACACCATGACAATAATTCCTTGTATCACAGACCAACTGGGAGCGGCTTGCCGGAATTGGTTAGATTAAAAGGCACTCTGAACCCCAAATCACATCAGCATCATCATATCGTGGTAAATAAACAACGTGTGGAATTTGTTTAGTACTACGGTGCTGTATGTCATACGAATAGGCGGTAAGCGCTATGCTCCAACGCTGCACCATTGCTGCGGAAGATTTGGGCAACAGAATTATGGAGATTGAAAATGAATTTCAAGGCTTCATTGTCAATAACAAGTGTAAAATGTATGCCAAGCATATGTTTGCATTGGCATGTGATTGCCCAATGCACTGCAAGAGCTTCTTTAATTGTTTGTGCTTATCCACGTTCAGCGGAGCCGAGACTTCTGAAAACACACAATACAGGATGATCATTGGATTCTAGTATTGCCTGGATACCAGTAGGCGATGCGCCTGTAATTACGGTCGAGGGTAATTTGGTGAAAAAGCTTAAAACAGCATTCGTAGACAGAAATCAAAGCATACTACGCAGCTCATCCTCATGAATTTGAGATCAAGCAAAGGTTTTCTTAGATTGTATTGCAAAAAGCGGCTCTACCTTTGCAGCAAACTTGGGGACAAATTTTGTATAATACTGCAATGATCCCATCAGTGAACGTAGTTCATCTAAATTCTTCGGAGTAGATGCTTAAGAGAGCAGCGAAAAACGAGCAGGATCTGGGCGAAAACCAATTTCGTCAACTAGATGACCAAGACAGGAGAACTTTGTTGTACCAAAGATGCACTTCGACTGGTTAACTGCCACAATAAATTAATAAAGTCTTTTCCAACTGTCTCTTTTCGTGAGTGGATTTGGTAGGCGGATGTACAGCGACATCATATTGGTATACTAAAATACCAGTCGAGCCGGCGGTCACAGAATTCATAAATTCTTGGAAAGTAGATGGTGACACACTGAGTCCAAATGGCAAAAATTGTAGAGGAATAGACTAAATGTCTTATTATTGGTGGCAAGAGCATTGGACTGTTCATTAAGAAGAATGTGCACGCAAACGTCTTGCTAGTCGAGCTTCTAAGAACACTTGGATCCGCTTAACTGTTGAAGAGTATCTTTGGAATCAGCAGTAGTGCAGCACCTCTGTAACATGTACTTGTTCAGTCTAGCGAGGTAATCGTCATAAATTCTGGGAGTCTTACCATTACGTTTGAGCGGAGTAACGATTGATGTAGCCCAAGCAGAAGTATGCACTGGCAAAATTGTGCCCTTTTCATCCATGTTATCGGGTGATTTCATCACAGGCTCCCTAAGACCGAATGATTCGTCTCTGTATGAACTACGTAGCGCTCTAAATATCAAGCATGACAGTTTTACTACGCAATCTACCTTGGGCATCGGAACATTTTGTGTCAAGCGAATGAAGTTTTGATTGAAGTGTATCAGAAAACATTGACAATGAAATATTTAAATCTTTCATACTCTTCTGGCTTGTGATGGATGGATCCGACTCTGTGACAAGAAATGTAATTTTGATTAAATTAGACTGATCATTTAAAAGAAATAATTTAAAAGAACCATGGAGAGAACTTAGATGTCCAGTAATCCCTTTAACAAAAGCAATAATTAGTCTTAGTCGAACTTAGGGGATTAGACTTTTAAAATAGCACTTGGGAATAAAAGACTGTAACTGCCGGTATCTAAAATAAAGGAATATTGTGATACCCACTGACAACAAATTGTTCGGTAATGTGGGAATACTGATCAACGAACACACAGCAAGAGCAACGGACCGGAACACATTTGAGAGATGTTGCTCACCTGATGCTTCTTGTACCAAACAAGTAGCTGTACTTCAACAAACAACTTGAAGATGACCAATGTTTTAGCACATATAACACTCAGAATTGTGAAACTTGCAAGTCAGTTGAGAATATTTATACCAACAAAAGTTACAGTTATTCCAATGCTTTCCAAAAGCAATAGTACTTTTCTTATGGATTTCATTATGAGTAGCAGTCGTTTTAAATTGCCTCGGCTTTTGTTTACCAGATTGTATTTTACTGCCAAACTTGTATACCATGATAGGTTTTTCTTCCACTGCGGCCCTCATATCTTGAAAATGCTTGCACAACGCCCTGACGGATTGAAAAGTTGGACAGGGAATAAGTAATAATCTCTGTTGCAGGTTGGAATGAATGATTTCGGCGAACAAACGATTTCCAAGTTGTAAATGCAACTGGTCGCCAAAATTGCAGCGAGCAGCTTGCGTCTGAAGTTGCAGGATAAAATCATGAATATCCTGGTTATCTTTTCGCGTAAGCGTGTGAAGTTTAGCTCATTTGGCTACTCCAAAATTTGATGCTTGATTATGTTTCAGCATTAGCTTTTAATTGTATCATAGGGCAGCGAAATTGGCGGCTAAGTGAATGACAGGTTCTTTAAAAGTGAATAAACATCCTGTTCAATGGCCGTAAGAAACTGCATGGGCTAGCATGAGCTTGAACAAGGGCTTCCAAGATGGGGTGTGTAGCAGAGTTCGCTGGGTCCAGGCTTTTGTTATTAATTATTTATGATGATCTTGTGGACCAGAGTGCATCATCGGTGGGCCGTCAGGGCGGGCTCGTCGGACTGCAAAAAAACTGGCTAGTCCAGAAAAAAGCCTGACAGTACCTTCCCTTTGCTGCAGAACCGACGGTGCACTTGGGAGGTGTCACTCACCCCACTGCACTCCAATCCACGGTCCTTGTCCCACGAATAAATCCAGGCGTCCTCGTCGACAACGTCTAGCCAGGCGTTTGGGGAACCCGTTCGTGTCTCTCTTCGGACGAGGGCGATTGACTGTTCCTTGGATGAGGAAGGAGGCCTTGGGTCCGCTGGCAAGTCACGCGGGGGGTTCGTTGAGCCTGTTGGCTAGTCACTCTAGGGTTACCTTGGCAGTTCCGGCAGTTGAGTTTCTGAAAGGTAGAACTCAGAGGGGTGGGGTAAGGGTTCGGCGGAAGTGGCTTGATACCGGAGAGGGTACATGGCATGCATGATAAAAGCAAATGCTCCTTTTATGCTTTCAAAAGGTTTTGGTTTTTTGTCGATTTTGCAAAACGTTGGTAGATGAGAGGCACAATTACCACTATAGACAACAAAGGCGTGTTAATGGAAATAGCAAACGTTTACAAAATCTGCAAAACGGACGGAATGTTTGACTTGTCTACCGCGTCGGTCGGTTACGTAGGCTTGATACAGAGTAGGTTGGGAGTCAAAGGCAACGAAGGGTTTCGGGATATCTAGTGCTCGGGAAGTCACCGCAGGTGCGGGTGCTTATGCGAAAGCATCAGGATGGGTTGCAAGTGGTTTGTCAAAGAAAGCCACTTTAAGGCGGTCGATGGATACCGTTGTTCGGTGACTATTCTGGTCTAAAGTGAAATGTTTCGGAGTCCGTTGCAAGACCCTGAAAGGGCCAGTGTAGGGAAACTGGGGAGGGAGCCGCATTGCGTCGGCGCGGAGGAAGACGTGAGTGCAGCTAGAGAGTCCACTGTACGTTTGCACATCTCTAGTCTGCTCACGGGGCAGAGTCGGGCGTAGTGATGCATGCGTTGAGCTAGGGAGGACAAAAGTTAGGCGGTGGCATACCCAACGATGCGGGAGATGAAACGAATTCTCCTGGCAACTTGAGCATTTTGCCCTAAACCAGCTCTGCTGGTGCATATTGCAAGTCAGATTTGATGCTGCTGCGAATGCCTAACAGTACGAGCGAAACCTTTTCGCTCCAGCTAGGGTCAGAGGACGCGCAGAGCGAGGTTTTAAACTGTCTATGGAAGAGTTCAACTAACCCGTTAGCTGCCGGGTGATACGCTGTTGTATCTATGCGGCCACAGCCTAAAATGTTGCAGAACCTATTGTGAAGATTCGAAAGGCATTCCCCGGTCAGTTGTAGTGGTGGATGGGCATCCGTAGTGCGAGACACACCAGTCCAAGTAGGCCCGGAAAACAGTCTCAGCTGTGCAGACTGTTACGGGAATGTATTCTGGCCATCTAGTGAAGCGGTCGATACATGTAGGCATGTATATACATCCGCGTGAAGAAGGCAATGGACCTACCAGTTCTAAGTGTACATGCGAGAACCGCGAGTCCGGGGTGGGAAATAAACCAAGAGGACTGCAGGTGTGACGATGTACTTTGGAGCGCTGGCATTGAAGGCAGGTGCGAGCCCAGGTAGGAACATCTTTGTTTACGCTTGGCCAAACGAAACGTTTGGTGACCAGTTTCAGAGATGAATGGATATCAGGATGTGATAGTGAATGCAGGGCGTCAAATACTGTGCGTCGGAATGAGGCGGGCACGAGGGGTTAGGATAACCTGTGGAAGTGTCACAGAGAATGGTTCCTTCCGTGGTTTGGAGAGGAACAGGTTGCACATGCAGTAAAGTGAACTGCAGAGTGCGTTGCATGTCTTGAGCCTTAGCCGATGCCATGGCGGCAAGGTCGACGGTAGACAAAGACTAGAGAGTGAAGTTGACGCGTAAGAGAGCGTCGGCGATGAGATCATCAACACCTGAGACATGACGACAGCAAAATGCGTGAAAAAGTCTAGGTGTCTTGTTTCCCGTGGTGAATATTTGTCGCGAGCAGTATCCAAGGCGAAGTTGATGGGCTTGTGGTCAGTGCAGATCGTGAAAGCGCGGCCTTCGAGTGTGTACCAGAAGTGACGAGTGACTAGGTAAATGGCGAGCAGTTCTCTGCCAAACGTCCTGTAGCGGGATTCCGCTAGCTGCAGGCGCTTAGAGAAGAACACAATGGGTTGCCATTGCCCACCAGCGTGTTGTTGGAGGACGGCTCCTACCGCGACCTCTGAGGCATCAGTCGTAATAGAATGAGGTGCAGTTGATTCAGAATGAGCGAGGAGGGCTATGTTGGAGATAGCATCCTTGAGCTCGGCGACGGTTGCCTGTGTTTTGTCAGGGAAAGCGAACTTACGTTCATTCCCTCTGAGTAGGTCAGTCAGAGGCTGGATGAGCTGAGCGCAGCGCGGAATGAAGCGTCGATAGTAGTTGATCAAGCCACAAAATAGACGGAGGTGCTTGAACGAAGTCGGAGCTGAGGAGTCCTTGGATGCTTGAATCTTATCAGGAAGGACGGCGATACCAGACGATGAAAGGAGGTGACCTAGGAATTTTACCGTTGATTTTCCGAGTTCACACTTAATCGGGTTGACTGTGATACCGTGTTGGATCAATCGCTGAAAGAGAGTTCGAAGATGTTCTAGGTGCTCTTGTTCCCATGGAATGGCTACTAAAATAGCATCGAGGTAGGAATAAGCAAAATCTAGACTACGAGTAACATCATAGATGAAGCGTCGGATGTTTGTGCGGCGTTGAATAGTCCAAATGGCATTCTTAAAATTCAAACAAGCCGAAAGGAGTGAGAATGGCTGTTTTGGGAACTTCATTTTCTTTTACAGGTTTCTACTGATAGGCGCGAACCAGATCAACCTTGGTGAAAATCGTCTTACTTGTGTGGCATGCGGTAAGGTCCTGCATGCGTGGGACGGGATACCTATCTGGGACGGTTAGTCGATTAAGCGCTGTAATCACCGCAAAGACGCCAGTGACCAGATTTCTTCAGGGCCATCTGCATGGGAGAGGACCAAGGACTGTCGGAAGGGTGGATTATTCTAAGTTCAAGCATGTGCTTAAACTCCGCCCTAGCTGCCTTTAGTTCCTCGGGTGATAGTCGGGGTGGACGACATAAGACGCGTGGGCCATTCGTACGTATATGGTGCGCGATTTGGGATGCCACGAGCAAAGCTGCGTTCATTGGCTGAACGAGCTTGGAACAGTGGGAAAAGAAGTTGGCGTAATCTGGCGAGGTCTGAGGAAAGGCATAGACTGGGGTTATAGATGCGATATCGGCGGTGATGTCACGTACACTGAGTTTCGTTGCAGTGTCGAATATCATCTGGCGTTTCGCATCGACCAAGAGGTCGAAATGCCTGAGAAAGTCAATGCCGATGATTGCAAATGGGACTGCAGCGACGGTGAATACCCGGCGGAACTTGCGCCGAAAAGGTTGATCCAGGGTAAGCGACCGATGACCGTAGGTGGCTATTGATATACCATTGGCAGCACTTAAGCTTGTCGACAGAGAAGCGCTAGGCTTACCTTTGAGCTTCGCCGACACCGTTAGTCGCAGTTATGGGCCGGCCTGAAAGTTTCCCCGCTTGGCGACGGAGAAACTGCATGGTTGTTCGCACTTACGGAACTTGTTACCGAAACTCGAGTGGTAAAAGCAAAAGCATGAATTGTTACGCTTCGTGCGACGAGGTGATGAGCTGGAGCGGCTGCGCTGCTTACAATCTAGGGAGAGTTTCTCGATATGGCGTTGTAGTGACACTATTTGCGATGATAACGCGCCGACTGCTGACGGCTTACTAGTCGCGGATGTCGCTGGGGCTGCGACGAGGCTAAGTCGAGTGAATGTCCTAGATTCGTTCGTTGGCAGATGTCGTTCGATGACACGGTCTGCTAGTTCTGCGACTGCTGCGAGAGGCATGGCGCTTTCCACGGCGAGGATGGCCTCTGTGTTTTCCGGGAGCCATTGCATCTACATTCCGCGAAGAATCCCAGCGTCCATGTTGGATATGCCTAAGAGCTGTTGTATCTGTCGCAACAAGGCTGAAAGCATCTAGCCCCCTAGCTGCAGATCCATAAACAGTTGCTGCAGTCGGACCTTGTCAGAGGGCGTGATTCACTGGATGAACGCCTGCATTAAAGTCTCATATTTCGCATCGGGGGGGGGGGCAAGCTATGATCTCTCTCACCTGGGAGGATACATTTTGTGGAAGCGGGGACATAACTTGAAAGATATTTAGCATTATTAGAAGAAATTTCACAATTGTAAAATGCGGATTCTAAATGCGCGAAACATAAAACGGGTCATTCTCTCAAAAAGGTTGGGAGGCTAGTTTTACGGCATTAACCACGTACGTAGATGGTTTATCATCAGGACTGTTCATTGTGAGAACTGAATAAGTATACGAGGCAAGTGAGAAGACAGAACGATAGCAAGTAATGAATCAGTCACTGGAACGAGCTTACTGAAATAAAAATTCAACGTGGCGGACGGCCTATTCTTGATCGGGGTCACCAATTGTTAATTGGAGCTTGGGATACTAGTTGGTAATCAATGGCACGTAAGAGCCATGTCAAATATGAGACAATATAGAACTTGGAGGCGGCTGAACCCAACGTATATTGTGGAGGCCACCAAAATAGGAAGCGAATAAACCAGAGCGAGAAACGGTGCAGTAAGGTAATCACCAAAACGATTTGTGTCAACGGATGTGCCGTCAGTAAAACAAGTGGACATTTTTTGAAGGTAAAAACAGCCGTAAAATCCAATGTTGTAAAATAATGCCACAGCCGGTTTTCCGGTACACTAAATTTCTATGAAGTAACCGTAACCAAAATGGATTAGGCTCAAACCCAGAGCTTGCAAAGACACTGAAGCAATAACCCACAGTTAGCGCACCTGGGAATCATATTAGGTGAATTCGGAATTACGCTAACTTCGAAAGCACAGTAAAACAAGTAGAGTACAATATTGTTCATCTACAATCACTATAGCATCGTCAACTGGGCCGACATTTTACACTCTTTAATGATTGAAGGCGAGGTGAGGTAACCTACTTCACAATTTATCCCCGGTAAGAACCTGAACTTCGAACGGCCAATCAGTTCTACGATTCATTTCAGCCGTCTCTGCACTAGTTAACAATTACAGTGAATCAATCATGGGAGAAATATAGTGCCGTCATCCTTATCATCATAATCATTGATCGAAAAACCACACTTACCAAGCTTTTCGAATATCCGGCTCCCTAATCATTTGCAAAAATTGGTTATAATGCATAGTTGATACGACCCATTACCGAAGAAACTTTAGAATAAATGTACACTCAAGGCTCATATAAAGATTTGAAATGTTCGTAGTGCTGTCTTTATATAATGAGAACGACATGTTTACTTGAGAGTTGCATTCTGAATACTAACTTTAGTTTCAAGGAGTTTCGTAGGTTCCGTCTGATCGGTAGCGGTTTAACCAGTACCAGCTGTGGGATTTCACAGAGCAGATGAATGCAGGGGGAAGTTTCCATTTGTACGATAAGTGAATCTCCTTGTACTAGCTATAAAAACGATAACATTGATTTAAGTTACTAAGTAAGGGACAAGGGAGTTACAGTGATTTCTCAGTTGTGCAATAGAGACCATCTGACGTACCGAGTGAGATGCTTGCTCGATAGAAACAAACGAACTCAATAAGCAGTCTGACATTTCCACCGATCCATTAACTGCACGAAAACAATAGATTTTCAAAGTTTTTTCGAAACAGCCCAGACAAACCGGGGGAACATCCCAACTGTTACGTCAGCAAGATTTTGATAAACAGTAGACCGGGTCATTTTAGACTCCGTTGCAGATGATTAGGAGCTGTCTACTGGCAAATGGAGAAGGTGGAGAGCAAAACTGATGGAATTCTTGATGTTTGCTACCGGTTTATCATTTGGTCGTGCACATGGTCACTTTTGGTTATTGGTAAGCCGTTACTGAAATAGTGGCTAAAGTCCGTGAGTATCGTTATGAGAAGTGGTCCGTCGAATCGGTGCATTTTACGATGACCCAGCAGGTCTGACGAGGTCAAAGGCACATGTATACACTTAAAACTTTAGAGGCTGTTCGCCGAATGTCATTTAAATGCTCAGCATAAATGAGAATTAATTAACGCTTCCCAAAACAAATGTGCATGTTTTCGGTACAGTACATCGCTGATCATGTTAGCAAAGTGGCAACGATACTGAGCTAGAGCCGATGGGAACAGGTGCAAAATCGACACTATGTAGGACGTGGCAGTAAAGTGAAACATTTTTCCAAGTGTCTGAGAACAGAACCACAGAAATAAGTTTGGCTACCCCCTACACTTAGGATGGAACGCGAGCTTCATTCATAGATTGCTAGAAGTGTACCAAATGTGATTTTTCTAGAAACAGTTGCTCAATCAGGGTCACTTCGGTACGTGATTGAAGTGAGACTTATAGAAACACTCAATGAATATCTTGGCATACCATGTAGAGCAGCAAGTTTCTTTACAAACTAATAGTTCAAAGATGGCCTGCGCGATTCCATTTAAACTCATGGGTTCTTATAAACATACTATCTGGGCAGTTTGGTAGGGAAATGGAGTGGCAAATGCAGTTACGTAATGTGAAACGTCTTGCAGTTGCAACCGAAGTGCAGGTCCGCTGCGCGGGTTGTTCACCTCAAGAAACCGAAGTGAAAATTGATCGGCTTTCTGCCTGTCTCTGTAACCGCTGTGCTTATTTTGAGTATTGCATTCAGTGAACATGCTTTGTTTATTCTTAACCGTTTTTGCAGCCATACAGTTCGTACTGATGTTATTAGCCACCCCTGTTTGTATCGATTTGGTGAGTGTGAGAAGACTCGGGTTTGGTACCCATGTACTATTAAACATATCTTCTAAACAGTAATAATAATATAATGTGTCAGCTGTACGCCGTAACGGCGCTTCGCTACCGCGCGACCACCACCAGTCACGCGCGGGCTGAGTATACCGCTAGGACGCCCACCCCTACGCGGATCCGAATCGGTGACCTTATGGTTGCAAACCAAACGCGCAGGCCACTAGACCACCGGCCGACTGACCATTAGCGGGCTTGCTGAACTTCACAAGAAGCTTCTAAAAGTATTAGGGCGTTAGCTCTATCTGTATAGTATAAACTAGCCTAATTCACGGACCAAATGTGGTGGCCAACTGGACATTATTAAAGAGAAATTCAGTGGTCTATGCGTGCTCCTCTACCGCGGAGACCGCTTGACTCCGATAAAACAGGGAGTGGAGTTATCAGATCATCAATAGCTAGGAGGCGACTCATGGAGTCGGCCATCCCGTTCAGCCTGTTACAGGCATTCACTCTATCAGAAGAAAGCACGTCATTGACTGCTCCTAATCTATGCTAGATCCATTTCCAGTTTTTCCGAACTTAGTAAATGACGGCGAAGCCATACTTCGTGTGCGATTTGATCTAATGACCCATTTATGTGTTTCTTTTACTGCAACGTTTGCAGAAGCAAATGATTGTTATAATGGTGATCCCTGCTAATAGGGACTAAAACTTTCAAATAAGCATCGAGTAGGTCTTTCAGTGCTTGCATCGGCTGGTTATAAATTAACTCACCAGATACTTTTAATTAAAAGGATGAGCATAGCCATCCAATGTGCCCAGAATCGCCAACAGACGTTTTGGGATAAATTGACTGCCAGAATGCTCAAAATATCCCAATCTTCATAACCCTTCTCATCCATGACAACGACAGTACAGGATCTAGTGCTGAATGAACGCAACGGGAAATCACAAAGAAATTTTCTTAAATGAATCTCTTCTGACAATTACAAGTATGAGATGTACAATCATTGGAATAGGAGATATTGCTAACGATGCAGCAGCGGCTTGGGTCGCAACTTATCTACCGATGATCTGATGACTGCAATCCGGAAATTGACTCCCAAAGCAGCAAGTTGGTAACAACATGCGAACCAGGAGGAATTGAGTCGGAATACCCCTAAGTTAATTACGGACGCTTTGGTCCTCTCTAATCGCGGTGGAACACTGTAATCGAGATACCCTTTGACAGTAGTAATGCATCTAGACTGTGTGCAACAGAACATAAATTTAATAAGTTTTAGCCGCTTACCACTAAGGAGGACCGCACGACATTAAGGCTGAGTCGATGTAGAGACGGTTGTGCTCATTTACAATTCGGAGTACTTCGGCAGCAAAACCACCGCTTTGGTTGGCCATGAGACATTGGTAAACATAGCTCCAAACTGTTCCAGATTGTCTGCGTCGGTTGCATCTTCGTCTTAAGAACAACAACCTGGATATCTTTATCAACAAGGATCACACTTGTACCTATAGATAAAACATTAAGGATGTACCTTCAGAAAGCAACCAGAACGCTAGCTGATTCACAATTCACTCAAACGATATTGTGGATGCACTGAAAACAATAAAAAAGCTGCCCACAGAACATTATGATCTGATTTACTTCATTGACAAAATCATCGCTAAAATTGGATCACTATTTTAAGGTAATGGTTTCTTATTACCATCGACATTCCGCGCCCGAGCGTGTGTAATATGCACATTTACGTGTCGGTGGTCCCGTGACAACAACTTGTGAACTACTCTTCTGAACCAAAATAGCTCACTGAACAACCTGCACCTCATACCAGCTTGGTGGTTTGGGTTAATCCATTTCCAGCGAATAGTTTGGCGGCAGTGTTCCAGGACGTGGTAGGTTAACGCTTGGTAAGCTTTCTCCATATAAACAACCACACAAGTCTGATTAAAAACACTGCGACGTGGCGGATGTGTCTCGCCACTAAAGAAGATCATTGCTATTCGCTTATCTGGATCATCTTCCTCACTCCCTAGACGTCAGTCCCTCAAACAGAAGACTTCCTTCAAAGCTTTCTCATGCTGGCTACCTGACTGATACAACATCAAACGCAGCGCCAAATTAACACATTCAGGCAATACAGTTACGTAACTTCACACCTACATGCACGCATCTACATATACGCACATAGACCCCGTACATTACTGGTAATTTTACAACATTTTTGTACAGTCAGGTTAATTGAAATCAAGGTAAGCTATATCCACCCGTATATATATATATATAAAACTGCGCAACCTGCAGAGTGCACTGTAGAAGCTGGTCGAAATAGTCAGTGTTGATCCGTGAAAATCATTCGGACTTCTGTCGTCATAATAGGGGGCATAATTTGACTGTGGTAGGTTGCTTTAGTTATTCCCACAATATAGATGCTTCTGATACTGTCGGTGCTCAAGCGGTCGTGAGCAAGTTACAATACAATATATCGGGCGGAGTCTATTCAGATTACAGACACACTTTTACCTACCCGTACCCCAACCAAACGTGATGGCTGAAGAAGAAGTAGCGAATGAATTAAGCAATTTCTTCTCAAGTATGTGATGACTATGTGGGTCCCTTCATTTAAATGGAATTCAGAAACACTATATAGCTGTCAATTTCGAGATAACATCTATTCAATGTATGCTTAGTTACAAAACAAGGACGCTGTTATTCGTATTTACTGCTCTATCACAAGCCGAACTGGGGGCAACCGATCATCTGTAAGACCGATTACAATAAACATTACAAACATATTACGGGTTGAGATAGCACCTACATCCAGTGAGCTGCGAACACAATAATTGGTAACATTCATAGACGTGATCAAATACATCAGAGAAGACCCTGTAGGGAATAGGTAATATCGTATGAGAATTGATAGCATATGAAAGGTAGAACACGTTTTGCTGCAGTACACCATGGCAAGACTACTTGCATTGGTAAATGTTAAGCGTGACATGAATTGACAGAAGAAAAGGGAAAATCTCTGCACCAATTGCCGATGGTGCAGCTGATCGGAACAGACGCTTTCAGCGAACGAAAAACCAAACACCTCCAGCCAGTAATTTACCTATTACTAAGCAATTACGGGTAATTGTACAGCTTGAATCAAGGGCTTACAATCAGTTGTGCCCAAATCGAAAAGGATCCGGCACTTCCCCAAGCAAACTAGCGGACTAGCCAAAGAAACAGTGAAGGAACGGCAAGCTTGGTTCAGTGAATTCGTACTGACGACAAAGGGCAGATACGGGGAATGCGTCAATTAGAAAACCGGCCTTAATGCAACGATCCGAATTTAGATGGAGCAGGGGTGACCACTGCTCCAGAATGAGGACTTTTGTTCAGCGACCGGACTTTACCTTGCAATCTAAGACCCAACACCGAATAATGTTTTGAAACAATCCGTCATATACGTAAAGCTATGCAAAGGTCAACACTTTAACTGGAGTAAAACGTTTCCACGTGTTCTGACAATGCACATTTGACTTCAATCAACTGGAGTGAACCAATCCTTCTTAACTGGCCGACAAGATATTGTACGCATATATGCATAAAAAGTCGATAACCTGGACTACAGAAATTATGCTTCGCTGAATTTCTTTAAAAAACGTCAGGCAGCTATCCGCTAATTACTTCCGGGGTTTACAAAGACAACTTCATCGGAATTATTGTTACATAAATGGCGTTAAATTCAAGACAGCAAAGAAACTGTAGGAAATGTGTGCGAACTCGTAACGTTCGAGGGTTTTTTTTCTATCAGCGACATTCTTTAAGGCACATCATTTTTGTTATGTTTTTAGCGGCTGGCAAAGCCCATTTCAGCACGGAACTTCAAACTGTGTTTATTGCTGAGTAAAATCAGCAAGCGCATTATATCAAGTAAGGGGGAAAGATGACTAATCGTTTGCTAGCGAATTACAACCAGACGGTTAGTCACTTCTCCCAAGGTGCGTTTCATACACTCCTTCTTGATTGCTTCGTGGGTAGACAATTGGGGATGGAAGAAAGTCTCAAATTAACAGAATTCTTTATCTGAAGGAGGCTTTTCCGCAGTACCTCTGTTTGCCAATCATATGTAACCGGGTCTTTTGTCACGAAAATATGCATTGGATGAAAACGCAATTAAGTAGTTCGCATCAAACGAAATGCAGGTATAATTTTCAATACCTAGAGCAATCGACAACGCTTAACGCAACTGCATTTTTACATCCAATTTTGTGGCTTTTCTGCCAGATAGTTCTTTGCATTGTAATACATTAATTGATAGTGTCAATCACTTCCCCGCTGCACCTCCAACGAGGCAAGTATGGAGAGAAACTTTAGGTAATTGACATAAATGGTGCAAATGTAAAGTGGATGTCCATTGTTCCTTTAGGAAAATGAAGTGCATGTAATCCATCTAGCCTCTAGCACCAAGTCAGTATTCTGTCCATATGGTTCAGTATACTTTATCTAGCGCTCCCTAATGCACGCTGAATCCAACACTGCTAACGAAACCAGGTGTCTCACGCAGCCACTCTGTCCAACTGACGCCAATTACGTCAATGATTCCACTGTTAGTATATGTATCTCTATCTAAATAGTTCGTTTAGGGCAGGCTTTGGTACAATGTAACGTTGCTAACACTAATTTACGTAAGGTGCCTATTTGAATGTATATTCTCCTCTGCATCAGGTAAAGGACAATGTGGAGTAAGCAGTTTCTATCGTCTCTGAACTTCAACTTTCTTACCTCTCAACTTCGTTTAGTAAATTAAAATATTCCCTTCCGGTTGGTCAAAACGTGGGACACAATAGCACTTGCTTCCAAACATAAGCCGAGGACACAGTTTGAGTAAAAATGGAGATGCGACATGATTTTTCACAAGGAGTTACAGTGTGGGGAAGCAAATTGATTATAAATCACATTATCGCGGTTCATCTTAGCTGTGAGACGTCAGCGTGTAGCTTTTATCATCAGCTACACGTCGCCGAGACAAAGTCTTCAGATTTATACCTAAATGATGGGATCGTTTGATCGCATGCAGAGTTACGATGAATTCATATGTTTATAAACTAATAGTGTAATTTTCGACCTACTTCTCTTGTCTGCCTTTCAAGGAATCCCGATCATAGCCAAAAAGATATTACTTCGAATCACGTTACATTAAGGTCGGTGGTGTCGAGGTTGAAATATCGAAATAAAGTAGTCATTTCGTTTACAAAACTAACTAGCCATAAGATACTAGTACTCCTTCATGTAAGCGTACCGCTCAACCTGGAGTACTTGACGAAGTTCAAGAAGGCATCACATCGAGAACCAGTTGAATGTTTCGAAAGTATATTTTACCATTAGGTGGCCTATACTATAGTATTTTTCAGTAATCTGGCTGCAACAGCTATGGCACTGAGTAGAGAATTGAGCGTGTGGATCGATGTCTCAGCATTACAGTCAACAGACACTCCAGCATTGACATCTTTGTTATCAGTCAACTTAGAAAGAGTTGGCTGTTTTGTTATAATAATTATCCCGTCACTGAACGTTCAGAGCTCGCAGCTATTCGATGATTACTGCATAGTTTGCTTCTATGGTCATATCGCAGTACGGTCGGGCAGAACCAGTAACTAGTCTTGTCTCTGATTAATTGACCGTTATTTTAGTCTGGCATTGCGTTGCAAAATGCCGTCCAGTGTACCACCGGTATGAAATCAGCAGCTGGCTTCATTAAGTTTGTATCAAACTTAATGAGCTGAAACCTGGATGGGTTCACATTGTGGATAGAAAATATTTCCTTTCGCAGTAGCTATATCTAACTAGGTAACGATGCAAACGAAACTTTAAAAAGGCTTACGATCCCATTTTAACTACGCGCACATCCATGTTGCACCTTTAAAATTCATTATCATTGTCATTGCCATAAACTGCTCTTGCATGCATGCATCGTGGACATACTTCGGGGCACAGCAGATCCCAACACTGTGCCTCCGTTTCGGGTTTACCTTAAGCATACGATAAGTGCCAGGGCAATTATGACCCTCGTGTATGCGGACGCGCTGCAGATGTTCACGATAACTGTGACACGATAATCCAGCGCACGATACCACCAAAAAAGCTAGCGGATCAAATCATACCAGACACTCGTTGATGAGTCATCCTCGTCCGGCCACCGTGGAAATTCATATAATGGTCGAACTCACGACAAAGCGATGACGCTATTTGCATTGGGTAACGCGATAGCATTTAGATCCAAACGGAATGAACCGCAAAACATGAGTTTTTGAAATGAGCACTTTTTATAAAGATCAGCGAGACAATCATAAACGGTAGTGTTAAGGGGCTGCTTTCCGAACGTGAGTAAAATGATGAAGAAACTAAGCTGGGTACACGTTGCTAATGGAAATTATTTATGCTAGACATTATTTGGAGGACTAGATGATAACGTAGGTTTTATGTTCTCGAGACCTAACAGATAGGCTGAAGTGCCCACCCTAATCGCATATACAAATTGCTTGAGAGATGAATCAGAGCGGTAACGGCTTGCATGTTTTTAAACTACACCGGCAAATCGCCGGGTTGGCGTGGAAGTGTGGCAGAAACCTTCAGGGAAACTACCCTACAACGAAGTAGATCCCTTGGAAGCAGTTTCATGAATATCCTTGTTACTTTAAGTGAACTTTCGACTGTTTCCGTTTCTCCTTAAAGGCTGTTGAGCCCCTTGCGCTATTTGAATGCATTTGTTCCCTTATGCGGTTATAATGGCGTACCATGATTGCAAAATTCTGATCATCTATAAAAGTCACGTCTCGTGATACCGTGAATATACCTTATTGTTATGATGGTAACCAACAATATACAGCCTAACCTGGCATATGTAAAACATGGCGTGGATAAACGAAAGGAATCACGTAGAAGTGCGATATGCTGATGTGGTTTCGCACACAGTATGTATCATCCAGTAGACTAGAGGAACAAATTTGCTATTGCTGAAGTTTCGGCCAAGTCTGTACAGCTCAGATCGGTGGAAGCAACAGTGCTTGGGGCATGTTCCTGCGCACGAATCTTCGAGGTATATATGTGTGTGATAAACCTATGCGTTCAACCTTGAAAAGTGTTGAAATACCATGAGTTAATCGTGATTCCTGCAAGTGTCTAACAAGTACCTCTTCATTAAATCGAAGTAATCTACCCACATTTGATCTAGAGCGATGGGTGCGAGATCTCATCTGTCGGTGATACGTGGGAGAGACAACAGGGATGTAAGTTAAATGGTTACGGCTAACCGGCGATAAACTGGGAATAACGCTACTTTGCAGTATAAACGAACATAGTAGGTACAAATAAACAATCAAACCGACAGACTATCATCGGACCCTTGCTAATCCGACAGTGTTGATAGAGAGGATATTTACGCGAACGCATGTCAAACAGAGGGAGCTAAAATTAAGGACTGACAATTAGGACGAATAGCTGTAGCAGTGGAATTTCACTACGACGTTCAGCAACCAAAACGCAGGATGGTGTAATATAGTTAAAACATTGGAATGTGAGAAAATATGACAGTATCTAAATCAGTTGGTTCTCTTAGAACTGTGAAAGTCACAGTGAGAAGACAAAATGTGATAGATACATGTACTTCCTATCATCTCGTCAGCACCATTAGTCGTGATTCAGTACTGTGTATACTCGTTAGAGGATGAAAACAACAAACGAACTAATTGTTTCTCAAAATCCTCAGTCCTAAATCAAAGGCGAAATAAAGCAGACAGACAGAAGCTGTTGCTGCAAAGCACCCAAGTTGTTGGGACGAGGTATAACCTAACCAAACTGTGTGCACATGTGAAAAACACGATGAGTCAACCGATACCTGTTACTTTATTTCATCCAGGAATTGCTAAGCGTTTTCTTTTTTGTTTGGGATAAATCCATTGTTTCAATCTGCCATAGTTTAGTAAGAAAATACTGATTTGTCTCGAGCTATTGTATCAAAAGCTCGCATTTTTTTCATAAAACAACCAATGTACTTTTAATTGCTGCGTCAAAGCTTATTGCACATGCAGATGCGTAGTTTCCTAGTGGGTTTTGTTAGCATCCCGGCTCTGGAAAGTTTAAACATATGGTACACCGGTACTGGCTGTATTGTCTCTCTAAACAGAGGACAGCACACTTATACCATGCCCACATTTTTAATTTTTCACTGGGCTGGGCGTAACAATTTATAATCATTTTGTGGGTGAAATCAGCACCATTACAATATATGGGACAGTCACCTCACGTTGGAACGTTTTTAGATTTTTCCACTTTGAAGCACTTTTTATCGACCTTACTGGTTTGATGTGGAAAATCACTCAGTTGCCATACCAACTCGTGCACTAACGAGTTGCATTATTAGTTGTAGTTGTTAAATCCAACACATGAGTGGTCGATGTTTTTTATATAGTAGATCCGGAATTGGAAGTGTTTTTTCCCATCAAACAACGCGTTTATTTATATCATTGTAATGGATTGGAATGTCGGGTTGTAACACAGACAGATGCATGAATATTTGCATAATAGCGCTACAGTAAACGTCCGTTTAACGTCAGACGTTATAGCTGAAACCAATGCGCACACATTAAACCAACATGTGTGCGATGGGCCTATGTCCGATTTCAATTCAGCGCGGATAGTCGACAAACCCGGACGTGAGAACGATCGTTTTTATGCGAGATCATTCCGCCGCATCACCAACAACAATGTCCGGATTTTTAATCCGGAGCGAGAACAGTTTCGCAGGAATAGTTACTCCGATGGTGCGTCCTTCTGAAATCCATGTAATGGAATACAGGTTCTCCGTAAAACTGGGCTGAATGCTACTTGCTTTTCTTGACCTCTTTACCTAATGGTTTTGTCAACGGTTCTCTTCATTGTATATAGCAGACAAGTTTCCTTTGCCTGGTATTCGTTAGCACGGGTGACCATAATTTGTTTGAGATACCTTGACAGTTGCTCTGTCATATGAGGAGAAGTACCAGACACTCAAACTTGGTTACAATATGATTACCACGATTGCAGTAAATGGACGTGACCTTGGATTTTGCTGTATCCACTGAAACGTTAACTGTTGTGGCGTTTCATTCGCTCCTAGTACTTCATCTTGCAAGCATTGATCTGCGGGACCTTGGCGCAGAAAAAGCTGCCTCAAGTGATGTTTTAGAGGACGTCCCTTCCAAAGCATAGCACAGAGGGAAGTGGCACGAGTCGTTGACCCAAGGTCAGAGTACTATTAAAAATAACAATGCCAATGTATATTTATTGAATACAGGAGTGTTGGAATCGGTTCAGCCTAACTATCGGATTATGCACATCACCAGACGTTTATTTACCCGCTATAGCGTATGCCAAGGTTAACCGAGGATCAAATCGAGGCGATAAAAATATTTGAACAAAGGCCTGCCCATTCTTCTTACTTGACCTAAGCCGTTGGTTTTGATTCTCTTCCTCGGTCGAAGACGGACCACCGGTCAGTAGCATAGTTAACACCTATCATACCATTTCGCCAAAGGGAAAGCCAAGTTTTTAGGCTGCTTCCTGACTAAAAAACATATTGTTTTTTTGCGGGCATCTTTAGTGTTGATTACTCTCGGTACAGTGCTCCACGGCCGATTTATCCTGATTTGGGCTCTTCAAGTAGAGATAGCCTGAGCTGAGGGTAGGACCAGATACAAGCAGGTCTGCGGCTCTCACCCATGGCGAAATGACACTAGCTGCTGGCACCTGGAAGTTATGGAGTCGGAACCCGGCATTAGTCCGATGGAAGGCGCGCCACTAAGGAGACCCAGAAGGTTGAAACAGCGCTGTCTAATGCTTTTTCTGACTTGGCAAAGCATGCTGACTGAGAATGTACCGCAATGAATTATTTCTAAAAGATGCTTAATTGCTGTTGACTTACGTCTTAGTCACCAAGCCCCTGAGCTCCGCGAGCAACGCTTGACACAGTAGTTAGTAATTCATTGTTGTATCTTGGAAAAGATCTGCTGCGTGTGCTTACGATGGTTCGGGTTTATTCCGTGGTTCCGGTTGTGGTAGCGTGTCGCAGGACAGACACACAACGTATACTCCCCAATCCAACTTATTCTCGTAGCTTCAGAATAGCTCCATTTGATCAAGGGATCACTGAGGTGAGATGGGTGGTCTCTTCTGTCCAGTTAACCAAATAGTTGAATCTAACTTGGATCCCAACATGGGAACTCTCGATGTGTTCGTGTTTTTAGGCTGATGAACAGTTACGTTTAAATGAACAAAATAAGTAGATCTTAACTAACTAGAAAACCGGGAATAAGTCTGCACAGCGGGATAGGCTCCCACTTAGATAACCATCATTTTACGGCGACTTCATCTACATTTCAATTAAGGACTTTGAATTCAATATGGCTCAGTACTGTAATGGATTACGGATTATGTCCTAATCAATATCAAATGTTATTTGGGCCGAATTCTATAGGTGAACTCGCGGATTTCTGTATACGGAAAAGTTTGATCTCATTTGGTACGGAAAATTTTTAAAGTGAGACCTCATTGTAAACAACTTCCCGCCTATCCTTGGATAGAAATTTCAGTAAATATTCTGATTTGCCTACCGTAAGGATAACGTGCACTTCCTGTTACATGTAGAGTGAGTTGAGTCATCCTGTAAAACAACAGCCGAGTTGTTTGTGAAAACTCGCGAATGTTTGGTGTCTTAACGAACAGTGAGGCTACTCTTCAATCATTGAGGCCAGGGTGAATTAAGTTGCAGGTAATGACATCGTTCCTCCTAGTTAAGTGTTGATGAGCATTCCATGATCATTTAAGTGGATCAGTGCTGGACATTTCGCTTATTGGCTATGTATGATGGTGTAAAACTGTAGGGTAGAACGTCATCTGGGTTTGAATGGTTCTAGTCGTATTTGGGGTAAGAAAAACGATCTAGTGATGTATATTCTTAGTTGTTTCGTGTTCGCTACTTGATGTGAGATGTGTTCAGAAATGTTGAAGCTGCTAGAGTATCAAATTCTCAAGTCCCGAGCGGAGTACCTAGTTCAGATAGACATGCCAGTAAGATTGATGGATCATTGGTGTATACTGCATCTGTGGCGGAGTATCTGAGATTTGTCTACGAAAATATCATAGACCTGCTCTCACTCCATTCACCTAGGGATGATAGATCTTCACATATATTCTTGAGCATAGCTTCAAATGGCCAAGTAGAAAGATTTAAAACCCCACCATTCCGGTTTTACTGAATATTTTACCTGGGTTCTCTGGATTGAAGAGCAAAGCAACGACATATTCGTTGTTTTGTTCAGCCTCAGTCTCGAGGCCGTCCACTGTCTCCGTTAAGCATCCACATTGAGTACTTTGCGTTGCCAAGAGAAACGGTCGTGTGCCGACAGACTGTGCTGTTGTGTGTCAACATTGCGAGCACCTTGTATGACTCATTCACCTCGTTGACCGTCTGCGCGCGCGCACACATACATGCACCAGCGTTGGCATCGTTAGATAGTGGGAGTTGGTCGAGGAGTACCTACACCGGGTGTGAATGTTCTCTCGGATGCGGCCTGTGACATCCCGTAACAAGGTCTATCGATTTGCCCACTACGTGTTATGTACGCAACTGTGCAGCACCACTACACGCTAAGTAACTGATGCACAATTTGAAACGTGAAATGAATTCGATGCGACTTACAGTTACAGAGGAACAATGTTATCCGTGATGTCATGAGGCTTTGTTTGAATAACCAGTGTAATGTACTACAAAGTCTCTGAGAATCTGAAGATCCTGGTCACCACGAATTGTGCGTCTCTTCGTAAAGAAACTCACCGAGGCTAGACAGCTGAAATGCTAAGCACCTGTGGTCAAGTCTTTCTGCACCCACTGTTTAGCTATTTAACCCAAGTAACGCGTGAATTATAGTTTGCGGTGTTTAGACTCTGTACCACCGCCAATCCTATATCTTCCATGATAAATCGGTCGACTGTCAACAATCCTTCCAGTCAATATAAAATACTATAGATATAAGAACTACCGTGTATGGCAAATTTTCATAACTAGCGTTTTTTCCATGGTAACGTGTGGAATGACATGAGCAATGCTGACCACATTAAAATTGAATAGTCAGAGACTGTGACCAATTAGAAAAAATCGAATCAACCTAATTACCAAGTCATTCAATATATGGCGAACAAATGATACAACCTTTGACCCTACTTAACGTATTATTTTAAGCAGAATTATTATAAAGCTGACCAAAAAAGCTAGGGATGCAGATCGCCATCCAGGATCGCCCTCAACAAACTGGTGACGTTGTGGAGCGACATATTCGCAGTGGTGTACATGTCTGAGGGCAATGGATTGTTGAATCGATGGTGTCAAATCGCCTTACTAGCTTGGATACGCTAACCAGACTGACTATGTGTTCGTTTGATCAGTTCGTGTCGCAGTTTACTATGTTACGTTTACACCTGTCGGTCTGCATTTCCTACCTTTGTTCTGTCAATCAATAGAAGGCGGCTGTCACTTGTCGTATTTCACTTGTAACGACATATGTGTAGAGGAGAATAGAGTATACCACGTTGAAACTTGTCAGTAACCTGTTTTTCTTGTCCCGTCAAACACGTGTGCATTTCTTTTCAAGGGAACATCATAGAACAGCAGGTCTTCAGCATATATATATATATATATATATATATATATATATATATATGTTTGGCGGCATCCGGTTTCGGATTTGCCTGTCACTGTGGCCAGCCACAGGACGTCTGTGCCTACAGAGGGACCATGGGTGGCTTGCGCTGCACCACCCACAGCTCCAACCACACACCCCATATCCAGTGTAAACCCGAAGGAATAAGACCAGGAGACATGTGGATGGGAGCCACGTTTCATCAACGGAGCCGGCCCACACTCCTTCACAGGCAAACACAAGCACGCTGTATTTGGGAATCAATCGTACACAAGGCGGTGGCTGGACCGTAGTCCGCTCCACACTGACTGCATGGAACCACTCTTTGATCCTAACACGGCCACAAGGACCGTGCACCCTGTCCCCTCCAGCAACGACCGACTGTCTCCTGGAGCCAGTATGGACGAGGTAGTGGGTAATAGACAGGTAGGCACCTTGTCAACATGCACATCAAGCGCAGCCGCACCGGGGATATCATACAGCAGCCAATCACTTGGGAGAGGGAGAGAGAGAGACAAAGTAATTAGTTCGATTAATGCATAATTTAACGGTGATATAAACCTTAATTAAATAGCATATGTAATAAGTTGTTTACAAACAAATCCTAGCTAAGTGCACGAGGTCAGGAAGTATAGGTCACGGAATGCCACGAACAAAAGAATGTTATGGAAATCGAATACAATTGGCTTAGGCGAGGTGAGCAGGTTAATGGAATAGAGTACAGGGAGATATTTAAATGAGAAAGAAAAGCATTAAGGTAAAAACTGTAAACCCACCACCTGAAACAAAGAGACTTAGCATGCAAGCACGCGGTTAGTAAATCGAATTCAGCGTGCCTACAAACGCTGCGCCGGCTCACCGTAATTCTCTGCAGGATCCGTCGTCGCTTCTGTAGTGGCTGCAAATGACCTAGCTCATGGCCCACTAGACATTTATATGAGAAAGAAAGGCATTAGGAGAGAACCGAAAACCCACCACCTGAAATAAAGTGACTTAGCATGCAAGCATGCGGTTAGTAAATCGAATTCAGCGTGCCTACAAACGCTGCGCCGGTGCTGCCTACGTTCACTGCGGGACCCGTCGTCGCTTCGGCAGTGGTCCCGAGTGACCTCTCTCATGGCTCACTAGGCCTGCCTGACTAAGGCACTCGCGACCGCATGTTCTACAGCACAATGCGCTCGATGTCGATGGAGTGCAATTCATTGGTGCTTGCCGCTTCCGCACTTGCCGCTTCTTCTCTGCATGCATGAGGGCTTTCTCCCGCACTTCAGCAACTGCCTTCGTGATTAGATCGCGCCATGCACCACGATCAACCGCCTTCCATTCCCATGATCTGTAACCAAGATTAGAACGTGTGAGGCTCACTTCAATCATGTCCTGGTAACGTAACTTTGGTTTCCCAGCATGCCGCTTCCCTATACTCAGCTGACCGTATAAAAGTTGTTTCGGTATCCGCGCCGAATCCATACGGCTCACATGACCGAGCCATCTCAGGTGTCGCAGTAAAAGTATGCAGTCCACTGCACACATCCCACTTCGGCGCAACACTTCCGTGTCTGCAACTCTGGCGCCCCAACCGATCCGCAAAATTCGTCGCAGACACTGCTGATGGAACCGTTCGAGATATCGCACATCCCGACGGTACATCGTCCACGTTTCACTGCCGTATAGTAGAACGGACAGTACCATGGATTTGTAAACCATCAGCTTCGTGCCAATGCTAAGCTGATGGTTATTCCACACTCGGTTCTCTAGGTTCCCGAATGCCGCTGCGGCCTTCGACACGCGAATGCGCAACTCAACGTGTAGCTGCTGGTCAGTCGACATCACACACCCAAGGTAGCTGAAGCGGGAGGTGGTTTCCAATACTTCAGCACCAATGCTGATTCGCAGCAATATTGAAGATTGCACCTCCGGTGAAGGCTGAAAGAGACACACAGTTTTGCTTGTGTTGATGGTGAGCCCGAATTTGGCCGCTGTCGAAGCCAGAGCAGTATTCATGTGCTGCAACTCATCCGCGCTGTGTGAAAACAACGCACAGTCGTCAGCAAACAGCAACCTACGGATAGTTGTCTCACAGACTAGAGTTCTCGCACCGAAACGACGGATGTTCAGCAACCCACCATCAATACGGTGCTCCACACGAACACCGTAAGCACAAGCCGCATCAAAAGCACAAGACAACATTGCATGAAGAAATATATTAAACAGGGCAGGAGCTAACACACAGCCTTGCTTCATACCAGAGACAACTGTAAAGTCATCAGAGGTCTCTCCACTCAGCTGCACCCTCGCTCGCATACCACTATGCAGACATGCAATTAAACTTACAAACTTACGCGGGCAACCAAACTTACCCAACACCAGCCACAATGCCTCGCGGTTCACCGTATCAAATGCCTTGGTGAAATCAACAAAAAGCGAGTACAAAGGCTGGTGTCGTTCTCTGCACTTCTCTTGCAACTGACGAGCCGCAAACACCATATCTATAGTGCTGCGACCCGAACGGAATCCACGTTGCTCTTCCGCCACGTTAGGTTCCACAACCTGACACACGAAGCGGTTGAGCAGGATTCGGGCAATCACTTTGCCCACACAACTCAGCAAGTTGATGCCACGATAATTCGTGCAACATTGCTTGCTACCTTTGCTCTTGTACAGTGGTAGCACAAGGGCATCCTTCAGCTCAGGATGCACCTCCTCCTCAATCCACACGCGTTGCACCAAGTGGTGCAGCGCAGTCAACAACGCGGGTCCACCGTGTTTCAATACTTCAGGTGGGATCCCGTCACCCCCGGCACATTTGCCGTTTCGCAGCTGAGCAAGTGGTCTCTGCGTCTCATCCAGTCTCGGCGTATCCGCCAGCTCCGCCTTCACATCGTGCTGCTTCAGGCCATTCAATGTAGGCCAGTCGATCTCTGAACGGTTGTTCAAGAGACAGTCAAAGTGTTTCCGCCAGACCTGCATTATGTCTGCAGTCTGGGTGCAGGTAGCGCCTGAACTACCATCGATCAGTGTCCTCAGCGGCTCCAATCTCGGTCCATACACCGCCTTCAAGGAGTCAAAGAATTCCTTGTGTTGACGGCGTTCGGCGTAGCACACCATCTGCTTCGCCTTCTCCGTCCACCATGCATTTTTAATGCGACCGAGCTCTCATGTCAGTCGCCGTCGAAGTTTGCGAAACTGACTACTCTTCTCCAAGTCACTGGGGTCTGCAGCATGTGCAGCAAATGCTGCATTCTTCTCTGACACCAATGCGTCAATCGTCACATTGTTGTCATCAAACCAATCAGGCCGCTTAAAGTTTGCGCGCCCGATGGCCTCCTCGGCAGCAGCTGTCACCTGGTCGCGAATGTGACACCACAGGTCGCCCACTGTGGCTATACAGTCCACATCACCACACAGGCGTGCAGCCATCGCCTTCTCCAACTCAGTACGTTTCGCCACAGCACCGAGGGGGAGAATGTTAAATTTACGCCGATTCACGGCGGGAGTGCAATACATAGATTTACGAAAATATATGTACAGTTTCGTCCCAACCAATTTGTGATCAGTGCCACACTCAGCTCCACGCAGTACACGTGTCATGCGCACTTCACGCATATCACGCTGACGTACGATGACATAGTCGAGCAGGTGAGCGTGACCACTCCGTGGGTGCGTCCAAGTTGCTATATCACTCGCACTCAGTGCAAACCGAGTGTTCGTGATCGTCAGGCCGTGAGTGGCACACAGTAAGAGCAGCCTGTCACCGTTCGCATTCGCTGAACCAATGCCATGCGCACCGATAACATCTGTCCACGCTGATGCATCACGCCCAACGCGCGCGTTGAAATCACCCAGCAGAAATAGTCGGTCGCTCCTCGGCACAGACCGTATCACGGAGGATAGCTCAGTGTAGAACTGATCACGCGTGTCATCAGGATAACACATTATCGGACCGTACGTGCTTATAAAAGTAGCAAACTTACCTCTTCCGAGTCGTAGGCGAGCAGTCATCAGTCGCGCGCTGATGCCCGTTGGTTCACCCACCAGCTGGCCATTCAGGCGATCGGATATTGCAAATCGGACCCCATGTTCACTTGGTGCTGAGGCGGCGTTGCCCACCCAGTAGAATGTGTAGCCAGCACCTGCTTCATGTAACGTACCTTGCTCAGCGAGCCGAGTTTCACTGAGCGCCGCAATATCGATGTGGTAGCGCGCCAGCTCCATCGCGACCAGTGCAGTGCCTCGCTCCGGGCGCTCGCTCGAGTTCCGGTCCAGTAGTGTGCGCACGTTCCAGCACCCGATGCTGAGTGCTTTGCGCGCAGGCATACGATTGCATTGGTGGGCAATCGCACGCGAGGTGGTCGTTGTGCTTCGGAGGTTTGCTTGAGGGACTCCACCCGGAGCCTTTGGCTCAATAGCCTGACCCACAAGGCAGGGGGTGGTTTGGAGGTTTGCTTGAGGGACTCCGCCCGGAGCCTTTGGCTCAATAGCCTGACCCACAAGGCAGGGGGTGGTTTGGAGGTTTGCTTGAGGGACTCCACCCGGAGCCTTTGGCTCAATAGCCTGACCCACAAGGCAGTGGGTGGTTTGGAGATTTGCTTGAGGGACTCCACCCGGAGCCTTTGGCTCAACAGCCTGACCTACAAGGCAGTGGGGAGCAGATCCAGCTCGGGAATGTGATTGCAGAGACAGATTGGGATCTGCTTGACGGCCGTCACACGCAGCCTTTGAGGTTCTGGAACAATTATCATATGTTTTGCGACCGTAGTAGGATATATATATATATATATATATATATATATATATATATATATATATATATATATATGGATGGGAACACCATGTGAGCGACCGTACATGAAGAAAAGCGAACTGCCTAGTGTCGCTGTTTTACGCAGCAAGCTTTGATGGCTGGGTCACGTGCTATGCATGCTAACACGCTAATTCATACGGTGTGCGTTGTTTGTGCAACCGGGGTCGTCACAAAAGAAGACAGGAGACCAACCGACGACTTGATCAAGAGGAATGAAGAACCGCACTTCGAAAATGACCTCAGGTGGCGCATCCCAACTGAAGGGTCGGGGTCCAAAAGATAGAGATGTTTGTTAGATACACTCGGCCTCAATGATGTTTGTGATGAGTTTCGTCATCTTGCATCATCCTATTTAGTCTCTCTAACCACAATCTCGCTGTGCATTCATGATAACAAACAAGAGAATGCCACTTTGTTTTGTCTTTGTTTTTCTTTTTTTATTCGTTTTTACCCCCATCTTAGTGGCGACTGAGGTGTTCCTCACGCACATCTAGCGAGTAGAATCATGAGGACATGACTCCAGTGGTAGGAATGACCGAGGGCTACTACAACACAAACCGCTGTCCACATTGAGACTGTCTATAGTAATCCAAAGAAAGGGCGGACTCTCCAAGAAGTAGCGTTGCGAAGATTGCTGGAACAGTGCCGGCCACTAGCCACTGTAGCCAGAGTTTCAGAACTCTAGCTATCTCTACCCGGAGGCCGCAAACCAAGTTGGAAGTGGTCATTGTATGCAGTGTTAGAAGTTCGTAATAACAAAAAACATTCCAGTAGAGTTTTGTACGCGCATAATGCTTTAAAAATAAAGCCATCGAATCCGGAGCTAGTAGTTGCTTTGAAAACTGGGACAATGCCATGCGTGAGTTGCTCAAAGATTAAGTCTAATCAGTACATAAACCAGAAAAAGCTGATAAACATAGTAGCGCATGACACGTCATACAGCATGCGTAGATCGATGACAAACAAGAAGTAAAATCAAAGGGTGGTGCAACACCGGGTGTCTATAGTGTGAGATAGGAAAAAATAATATTGATCCGTATTGCACCGAAAACTTCCAACAGCCTCATGGAACAGCCTCGTGGAACTGGTAGGTGTAGATGCTAAATATAGACGAGCGATCAAAGCCATTCATCAGGCGAATTGATTTACTAAAACTATTAAAGGTTGTACGGTGGCTGGCAAGAAAGGACAGACAATATGTTCGACGGGTGGGGTGCGTTTTAGATGGATGACCAAAATAAAAGCACGAGTGAAATGGATGGCGTTAGAAATCACTAAGCAAGGAGTCGAGGCGACGGTCGCCGATACGGAGCCAAATAAAGGAAGGGAGCGGTCACCCATGCGCATAGATTGGACGAACACGCAGCCAAGTAAGCGAACTGGCAAATCAGCACGAGAGCCGGAAATGCTTGATTGGTAGTAAGTTGACCATTCTAGATGTTTCCACGTGGGCTTCATATACAGATCACGAATGATGCAGTTGACATTTATATTGAACGGTGTGAGCAGCCAATACATTTCGCTTTTTCACCGCTAGTGCAAAACCGGTCTTTTTCTAATGGGATCCAGTGGCCACCAGTTCCGATCATTGCCAAGTGTCAAATCAGGTGAGGGACGACTACCATATATATATATATATGTATATATATATATATCCACATATATATATATATCCACATATATATATATATACCATAGCATAAATGGTTTGGTTTATACTTGTAATTCCCATGTGTAAATGGCAGCCGGAATTTCCGACTTGTATAGAATTGTCTGAACGACTCCGTTGAAATTCCGCCCTGAGTCCAAACATTGGATTACCACAAGAAAAAGACATTGCGTTGTGATGAATTCATTTGTGGGTGTCCGTGGCGAAATGGATCATAATCTCGTTGAACGTCATGGAGGAAATTACAGTACGGTGTGCGAACTGACGACATATGTGGATACTATTCGGTAGTCACTGTAAAATCGAGAGTCACAAGGCTATATCAACTAGGCACACAGAAAGAGGCACTCCGATTTGCCTACGCTCGAACTGTGACAAAACACAATTCGTGAGATTCCCAACGAACATTTTACACTGCTTATGCCAAAGATTTACATTTCTGTGGAATAAACTACCAATTAAACTTCAACCATCTAAACATGTGACCACATTAAGCAACAAATTCGCATTACTTTGCTTTAAATATGACAGCGACTATGTTGCAGCAGAAAAATGCACTCGATGAACTATTCCAAGGATCGCCAAAAACGGCTAAACAACATTTCCATGCATTAACTCGCTGTTAAATGGATCTCATTCCATAGTATTACACTTACTCGTATCACTCATGCAAGAGCATGGTTACTCTTGTGCATTTGGGTCTGTTCCGCTGTAGGCAGCTTCTGAGATCATAAGAAACTTATTTGTTACTATTACTATTGTATGTTCGGGCGCAGTTTATCACCTATTCTCATGTTGCTTTTGTTTAGTATATTTTAATATCATGCCTTCATCGGTATTATGAAGACTCAATTACGAAATAAGCTAGGCGGTTGCATAGCAAGCTAGACGATTAAACGTTCGTAACAGCTTGACGATCGATTTCAGCGATGGAAATGCGGAGATGGAGGGACACAGGCGTTAATAGTGCTAAAATAATAGAGAGAATGGAGCGCTGAATGGGTACGTCGTAGCATTGTGAGGATAAATGAGGGAGACTTGTTTGTACAGGACTTTTCTACGTTTTCCTACTGTTTAGGTGTTCGAAAAACCATGATGCAGAGCGGCTTCAGTTGAGTGTCTCGTCTCCGACGTCCATCCAGCTTAGTGATACCAATAGTAATCTAATGTGAATGGTCACTTAAGAAAGCATCGTCGACCTTCGAAATTCTGGTTGGTAAACAAGAATAATTTTGGGAAGTTTTGGGTATGTAGGTGGACTAGAAAGATGGCTTCAAGAATTTGGATTTGCCCACCCACTGTTTGGGCACTCGCGTCGCGTATCAGTGGAATAAAGAGAACATAGCAGCGCCAGAGACACGCTCGCATCACTGTCAACCTCCTAGGTTCTTTGAACTAGTTCATCCGATTTGCGGTTTAATCCTCATGTTTGCAGCATGTCGCGAACAGGCGTGCATTATGTAGCGCTGGCCTCTATTAACGGTAAATCCTCTTGTCAGCCTGAAGGTGAACGCCTGCGGAGAGTAGATAAATGGGTTAGTACAGTTCTAGGACACACCGGAGCCATTCTAGGCCGCTGAAGGGCTGTCAACTAGTGATTTTGTGTATTGCTCTGTCGTTCCATCTCTGACATGCAAGTGAACAAGTTTCCACTTTAATTAGACCATCTGTTTTAAAGTTAGCACCAATGGTTAAGTGGTATTTCGATTCCAGCCATCCACAACTAGGATTTATGTAGCTTTGCCACGGATTGGAATATTTTCACTTTCTCCAAGGGTTTGACGCTAGACTTTGACATTTATTGTTTTTGTTTATCTAATGAAAATTCTCCACAGTGTACAAGTTAAATTATATCAATCCGGCCCTCACCAACTCAGTTTTTAAACTGAGAAATTTTGATTATTCTATTAATAATTTGTCTTGATACTTCATGAGTAACTCGCTTTTTAAATGAAAATATGTATAACTGACAATCGCAAAACATGCAGTTATTCGTCGTACATCATGTGGTATATTGATGTCGATGTCAAAACTTTACATAACCTAGCAGTTTGTTTGTACCCCGTGTTTAGGTGTTTTTGGATTTGGGACAATCTCCTAACACCAGGGATCAATACCATCTCACTCCCTTGTACTACGCGGTCTTAAATGATACCATTGCCCTGTGCACCGAACGACTGTTATACGATCATGCCATTTTGGGAACTGCGGATGAAGCTGGTTTGCAAGAAATACACCAGGTAAGTGTTGTATTTCTAAGTATGCGGGGTCACAAATCACCGATAAACTGCATCTCGTAGCTTGTGGTAATCTTCCTCATTGGGATTAAAATACAAGTCTTTGGTCTTAGACACCCTGGGTAGATGTTGATAAAGTGTGTGTCATAGAATGCATTGATAAAATGATCGATGAACCGCAAACAATTAAGGTTTTAAAGGTGCTGGTCACATTTAGCCATGGAGGATTTGCAGAGAATGTCAGCTGTACGCCGTAACGGCGCTTCGCTGCCGCGCGACCACCACAGTCGCACGTGGTCTGAGTATACCGCGAGGACGCCTGCTGCTAGGCGGGGCCGAACCGGCGACCTTATGATTGCAAGCCAGGTGTGCAGACCATTCGGCCACCGACCTACACAGAGGATAACATTGTTCTGATGCAGATGCGTTACAACACATCAGTCTTCCAGATTTATAGGTCGTTCTTGGCATTAGAATCGACTGGGTTTCTCTTGGAGCACGGAAAAACAGTTGACTATATAGCTAGTGATTTGTTTAATATGGAAAATGATTAAAATTGTGTTCTGCCTAATGTTCCTAAACAGTCAACTTTTCTTTAATCAAGATTATTTTCTTCTGACGTCTATTTCGTGCTAACTCTTGGTTATTATTCTCCATAAAGATCACTTCCATTTGATCTTAATAAATGAGAGTTCTTGTATTTAAACTTAAAGAAGACAGATAAGCAATAATTGATGCTGCCAAACTAAACACATAAATTGCCAGTCCATTCAGTTTTGAACGGACACCTGCAGAATAATGACCCCAACTGTTATCATTTTGCGATTGATCTAATAGCTCCGACTAAATCCACTCGTTTTAACGTTGTTTGCAATCTATCACTCGTTCTATTTCCACCTTATCCATCCATTTTTACTGCATAGACTCAACAGCGAAAAGTGTAAACAATTCGTAGACATGATAATCCCCTGCATTCGGTCATGCTATACTAACTAGAATACGAACTATTTGCTTTATTTATATTATATTCCACTTTGTGCTTTATCATTTACCAATGCGCTATCAACAAATAAACCCAAAAACACCACCGAAATTGTTTGGAAGAGTGTAATCTTAAGTCAGTGCAAAAGTTAGTGGTTTCGAATTTCAGATTTGGCCTCCAATACTGGACCACAGTTGTTTGCGGACCAGCTTGGATGAAGTACACCCACAAAGTTATCTATTGTGTGTCACGCATCTGCGCAAATCGGTTCTCACTAAGACAGCGGTAACCAGATACTCGATGATCTGAAGGTAAATGGCCACCTAGTTGATGGCAGCAGTACTCTTACATTTGCCTGATCCCAGCCCACCACCGATTGGTGTCATCTGTTACTAAATAGTATGGGGATTACACAGTCTAAATCGGACTGTGGTTATATGGAGCATATACGAATCATTAGCTATCAGTCAATCACTGGTAGTTATTCAACTGAATACCTAAATTTCAAGTGTAATTTGCATCATACCCTCATGTTGCTTGTTTACTTTGATTTACCTCACGATTACGACGGGTTTGACTCAGTTTACTATCTCGACGTCGTATTTTCTTTCAGCGGAGTTGCAAGGTTCCAATGGTCATGTGTTTTAGTGAATGCGGTCTGGTCTAATGCTATATGGTATACATGTTACATGATATCCATGAGTATCCATTGACCATCACACCGGTTAAAAAGTTGCATGTAATATCATACTACTTTGTTACATAGAAGGACATTAGCACTAGAATATTTTGGGCCGTCTTACAGCCATCACAAAATTTATTCCTAGGGGTGAACATGCTAAATATATTTTTAATCCAACTGGAAAATTTGCCATCAACCGGTGTGTGTGGACACACATGTACTACCATAGCTACTTACTAGGTTGGCTGGTAGATAAGTAGTTACCTAAACTGTAACTCCCTAGATACCTTTTTTCTATTCACAGTAAAATGGCGATCTCGCATAGAAACGGTACCTGCTATGAATAAAAACCTTTCCGTTGTTCATTGTTTCGGACACAGTAATTACGACATGACTGCCGGAACAATTTACAAATGTAACAAGCGTAAAGTTATGGTTGTGGTCTTCACCCGGAACACGTCACTGTCGCCTATTCAGTCTAACTCCGATTCGTTCGTTTCATTGTGCCAAATGATAAACACTGTTTTCTCACTCTGCTAACTCGTGGCTTGCGATTACCCCATCAGCAACACCCTGTCTGTACAACTATCTTTCCAAGTACTCAGGGAAACTCACTGACGCACTCTGTACTAGAATGCCGGCTCATGAGTTGTCAAAACCACTCTGATTTGAAGAAATACGATGTGATTCAGCTCGATGTAAACAAAAACCACGCCTTTCTTTAGCCCTGCTGCCTGTCTTGCCTACAAAATTGTTTCCTGTATGCACTGGTTTTGCGGTTCATGACTGCACAGTATGAGAAATGGTATCCACGACACTGACCTGCCATACAAAAACAATACGTGCTCCCCATAGGCTGTGCTCTTGTTTCTCCACTAAACACACATAGCGATAATTGGTTATCCATAGCAACGTTGCTATGGGATAACCGTTCTTTCGAAGAAATGAACAGTGTCAGAAGAGACAGTCATTTGACATGGAATATGTTGATTAACGATCACAAAGTTGTGCTGGCATCGGGCTACTAGTGCGTTCGCCTATTTTGTCGACAAACAACAGTCTGATTTTGGAAATGCACCAGTAGCTTTTCAGTAGTATTACACTGTGTTTCTTCCATTTTCACCTATTTATTCATGTGAACCAACTGTCAGTGCCTGGTATGAAAGCGCTGATGTCTTTCGCTTTTATCCTCCCAAAAATCATCACGCTAAACTTGACTAAAGTTGGTTATCCTCAGAAGCTGAAGTCATTATACCAAAGCTATAATTTTGTGCTCGCTTGCAGCCGATAAGTTCGCGCCCATTATATTGCGAAGTCATAATGACAAACAAGTCGACCTTAGTTAACATTACTAATTTTGTTCCCACTAACTTTTTACTCAGCAAAACATTTAGATGTGCCGATTTTAAAATGTTGTGAGTCGAATCCTTTCTTTGTCTGTGGGTGCATCTTTTGCTGACAAACGGCTCATATGTCGTCATCAAATGTCTAGGGTGGGTTGTGACACGTCATGCCTTAACTTTAGGGATCAAACCGGTCAATGCAAAAAATGTTGACAGTTGATACGCCTCACGCAAGCCAAATCAACAAAGATTCAGCTGTTAGCCACAGCGCCAAACGGTCACCTAGTGACTACAGCTGAACAACAGCTCATTCAATAAAATACTCTTCTTACTCTGGTCCTTGAGTGAAACTTGGGCGAAGTATCAGCCTCCACATTATCAGCTCTTTCCAGGCGGGGTACCCGGGGTGTCCATTCTCAGGTGTTTTGATAGGAGGTGCTTGAACACACACAGAAGCACCAGTTTTAAGTTGTGCATCTCCATAAATTTTTAGTGCCTACCATCCCTGATGAAGCGGTTCGGCCACCTGGACTGTATACCATGTGTCGCGAGTTCAAATGTCCGTTGCAGCATGGGTTTAGTTGCCTCGACAGTATTCCGCCAGGTTGTAATCAAGCATTAATATAGTCTTAGTGCGTTAAAACTACCGACACTCTACCTACTAAAAACTATGGAACTTAACACTAGATCTCAAAAACACGAGGGAACTTAGCTTAGTAAATACAAAGCTTAAGCAAACGTTAGAAAAATTTCTTTTGAATGGTGCGGAAAAACAAGATGACACCAAACAAAATCCTTCTTCTCACTTTTCAAATTCCGCGCCTTACTTTTTGTTTCCTCACAAATAACTCTGCACTGGACAGAGTTAAGAATGATAATACAACTAAGAAATAAAAATGTTGGCTCCACTAGTACTGACTTTGTACCTTGTTCTGGTATGTCTAAGTTCAATCACAATATTCGGCTTGTGAATCCAAATTTGGTAGAAAAAGAGGTCCATCAACACCAACTTTAGTAGTCAACGACTTCATTTCCTGCTCCACGTCAATATTTTTCTTCCCAGTGCATTACACCTCTCAATAGTCGATAGTTAAAACGTAGATAATCCAGGTAGAAAGTGTGTCGGTATATTTGGCAATTGCCCAAGCTACACCACTGTCTTATGTACTACTTGAACTGGCTGGCGCTGCTCAAGTCTCGGAGGAGCAATACACTTAGGCCTTTCCATTAGAGGAAGTACTCAGTGGTATTTTGTGGCTTAGCTTCGGATGCATCGTTTGGATGATTTGTTTTTGTACTGAAGATATTATCCAACTGGAACATTCCTCATGATGCCATTTAAAACTTGCGGACTTATTTTATCTTTGAGAGACGGGAGCGACTTATTTAATTAACCAAGTAGAAGCTGTGGAATAGGTTATTGTTAAACGTGGACCATTTGAAACACTACATCCAAAACCGGTTTCTTACTCCTTAGAGCATTAACTGGGCTACCAATCGAACTAGGCACTTTGCGATGTCAGCCGTTCCAGTCGCCAAGTTGACCAACGTGCACTTTAATGCGAATCGCCGTGCACATTGAATTGCACGTTACAATTCATTCACACAACGAGTATTGGAAAATGAACCTCCGGTCACTCAATATCTGTTGTGACAAGCGTTATCCTTTTTGACTCAGTGACTAATGGAATAGAGGTTCCAACTAACATCCCGATGGTCTCGGGTTCGAGGCCTGCTATCTCCACCTGATGAGACCAAATAAAGTTAAAACGCGTCTTGGAGTGCAGTGCCTTCGGGTGAGCAACACCCAGTACTCACCTGCTTGAAAGGGTTGGATTTTAGTGGTCAAATTGACTAAGGTTGATGCCAATGCGAATCCCAGTCCACATTAAGAGAACGAATTACACAACGAATGCTTCAATATGACATTCCAATATATAGGAACTATTTTATTCCGCCGATGACATGCATCTTACAATAGTGCGATCACTAAGTCCGTTTACACTTAGTATCTACCGTATTATTCGCTCCGATCCAATCCGCTTGCTGTGTTTTTGCTAAACACTCCGAATACTCAAATGCGATTTTGAACCAAATATGGTTGGTGACATACGATTCCGGATTTGCCTGTCACGGCGACCTTCATAGGATATCTACAGGACGCTTGCGCCTATAGAGGGACCACGGGTGGCTTGCACTGCACCACCCACAGCTCATCCACACACTCCATATCCAGTGTGAACCCGAAGGAATAAGACCGGGAGGCATGTGGAGTGAAGCGACATTTCATCAACGGACCCGACCCACACTACTGCAACATGCACAGCTGCAGCAACCCTTATGCTGAAATAGGAAATCATGCGTACCAGACGTACACAAGGCGTTGGCTGGTCCGGAGTTCCTCTCCATACTGGATGTAACCGCTTTATGAGTCTAACACGGTCACGAGAACCGTGTACGCCGTCCCCCCAGCAATGATTCACAGTCTACTGGAGCCAGTAATCGCGGTGGAGGGTGTTAGACAGGTAGATACTTTGTCAACATTCACATCGAGCGCAACCAAACTAGAGATATCAAACAACCAACAGATAATTTGCAGGCAAATAAACACGCAAAATTGACACGGAATATGCAGGAGAATTAGAGTAGTGAACAAACCAACCAAGGCGGAATACATTTTATCAAGTTTAAGAAGATCTAGTTTAGGTGTAATTCGGTGTAACCAAACTGCGGTGTAGAAGTATGATGCATGCAACGTCAAGCTTAGCGTGGCACACGATATATATATATATATATCCCTCTGTTAAATTGATAAAGATAAGCCAGGAAATCAGAAGTCGGCTACACTTTACGGACTATCTTAACAGGACAGTTTTGCTATTTATTCATGATGCTGGTAAGTTAAAGTCGGAAGACAGTAAACTGCTTATCCCACTCGGCATCTAGCTGAATAACAAACCTGGATAGATAGGAGCAGGAATCCATTTTTTGTCCATTTATATGCACAATTTAGGACACTGGATTTTGTTCTGGTTCCTCATGTGATGTCACTCATCTTTGCCATGTCGCGGAAAAATCCTCCCCATACCCTTGGTACATTTGGTGGTGTAGAGGCATACCTGAAAATTCACGGTTCCCTAACATCGCAGTATGGCTCCGGTTGATCTGATAATGACTTGTTTTCCAGCTAGGAAGCATATTTCTTCCCTCGAATCTGATCAGGTTGAACATAGTCTGCAGTACTTTGGCATTTGGATCCTTTAAGCATCCTCAGTAGTTAGTTGTGATGACTGGTTAACTCTGGCTGATCATTTGTGTGATATAACGTTGAACCATACATGGCTATGCGAAAGGACCGTTGTTTCTCTCTTGTGTGCTGGAAGTACTTGTCAGTTAGGGCCAAATACCGGTTATTTGAGCAAGCAGTTATTTTAACTTCCTAAATGTCAGCCTATGTAGTTATCGTGGGCTCGTATTTGTTTGCTACGATTTCAAGCCGATAATTCGCAGTAAGCAGTGGCAAATGGTGAGGCCCAGGTTATCTACCAGTTTTGCACCGAACTCTTAATGGATCTAACTTTGAAAAACAGCGGTAAATGCGAAGGATCATCACTCACACCGTCCTGTTAGCAGCTCTTGTATTAACACGTTTTTAATGGCGTCTTTTTTAAGAACATCTTTTAAAATGTGATTTGAGCATTGAATTTATTAAGACAATTTTGGCTTGTCCAAAATTGTTTGAAAATAATAAGTATTGGTGTCTTTACTGGAACTCCAGTCATAAATTACGTCAACTACGTTAGTTTGATGCTTTCAATCGCAATTTGAAATGGTTGTCCTTAAAAAACACTAACAGGATATGGGTTAATGTAGTGAAAAACTAAAGAAAGCACATTTAATATTTTTTTAGACGCTTAAATCAGGGCTTAGAATAAGTTTTAGTGATTGTTATTGGTGGAGTTGCTGGCAAAATGGGAAACTTTTGACGCTATGCTCTGCTGACATTCCTGTTGAGTCCACTTTCGTCCCGAACTTAAGGTAGACGTACCTAGTCTAAGTTATGACCCTTTGTTCCCTCTGTTTGTCCTCTTGTTCACTGGTCAGTGCTTCGCTAATGTGTGGTCTCGCAGCACCCAACTAACGGATACAACAGCTGCTACGAACGCGGCTGACGTTAAACATTAACCACAAAATACATTGTCATTAGGCGTCTTGATTCTGCTGGAGCAGACTTGGATGTAAAACTCGCATTAGTGAATCGTACCACAGTAACGATGAACTGCAGGCAATCCCTGCCTTGAGTAATGAATCCCAAGGTAGTTCAGAGGTATTATTTTGATAAGTACTCGCCTAGAAGAAAAACTTTAGTTCACCACCAGACGTGCATCTAATGACCGGTTCCACATCGTGTTCAATCGCACCAGGGGCTCCTGGCGGTGAAGATTATCCGCCATGTGCAGTTTCCTAAATCAGTAATCAGTGCGGTCATCATCTCATGACGCCAACGGTTACCTTTTTGAAGTGTTTAAAATACAAATTTTCTGGTGATAATACACTTTTATAGTGAAAATTTGTTCCGAAAATTCATCCTTGGGATAGCTTTGGTGCTTGGTAAGGTTAGGTGTTACTTCCACCCTTCATTCCCACTGGTAGATTTTCTTTCAAATAGCTTCATTAAATTTTTCACTTGTGATACAATTAGGATAGGTTTGACCACTCCTAAAATGGTCACACAGGAATCAAATCGACCATCGTTTTTTATTGTTTGCCTTAGGTAAACATATTCAAACAGGGGAATGAACTCGTAAAATTTACTGTGGTTGGTGGTTCGTTCACAGACTGAACGACCAGAATGAGTTAAACTCGGCCAGACATGTTCGAAAAATCTACACTTTGTGGCCTATCCATCGTCAACAACGCCTCCGACGTGACTGCTCAGGACCAGCTTTGCATTCGAGATGGAATATGTCCAAGGAGAATGCAACTAGACAGCAGGCATTATTGTCTGCTCATATTTGAACTATCCTAGATATCAAACATTCCTCAATCCGTATATTTTATAGTCAAGAGTATGTTCTTCTCCACTGCCTTAAAAGCAGCGATGAATGTGCTTTATCTGTTACCGTAAGAGACAGTCTTCTGGCCAGTTAGAAGATCGAATTCTTCGGCAAACAAATCTTTGATGCCTATGAAGCCGACTGTAACTCTTTTCACTCTTGACACTTACCGAATGTGTGCATTTCGCTTTTATTGGTTGTGATTGTCCACACCAGTTAGGTTACAGATCGTGGAATCTTTAATCTGCTAATGTCGGTTAGAAAACTCATCTTTAATTTCTTCCAGGTTTCCAGAGTATTTTGTTACCAAATAAATAGTCGCAAATTATGTGTTTATCACCCACTGCTTATTTGATAAAGTAGCAACTAAGAACAGTAAATAAACGGATTAACTTGAACTATCGAGCACAGAGAACTCAGTGATCTATCACCTACAAACTAAGTTGGTGCCAGCACCATCGTAGTTCCGGCAGTCTTTAATTCTCCCTACACAGCGCACCTCTGAACTGGCCACAGAAATTCACCGTTATGGGCAATTGATTGGGCTGCATATATTGGGTTTTCTCTAGATGCCACATTTTGTTTGGGACAGTTTTTGCCTAAATGACATTAAACAACCACAGATGACACACTCAATGAACAATGAAAAATCATTTATCACGGGTAAAAAAGCATGCGCTTGACAAGTCCAGTAGGATGGTTGGAGTACAAATTATAACTTGAAGGATCAAATGGTATACAGTGCCGTTGTAGTTCAGTACATGTGTGCGAAAGAAAAAAGGAAATGACAAGGTTTACTCTTATGTTGCTTCAGTTGACAGATGTGGTATGTTAATCCAGTTTAGATGCATCCAGGATACTCACTTGAACACTTCTGCATATATCCTCACCGCCATGTTGCGGAGAGGGCCGTTACGCACATTGTTAGGTTTGCGTTACTTCGTCCTCCAAGTGGAACGAACTAAATCAAGTAATGCAAGTTGGAAAGCGCTTCAGCAAGGCGTTTTTTGAATAGCGTTAATGTAAGGGTAATGATAACTTGAGTCGGAAGGGCATTCCAGGCACGGGACACACGGAGCGAGAAAACGTTTCGTCAACAATCAAGCCGACTGTAGTGTGTAACCAGTTTGAGCTGATGGACTTTCAGGTGGGTATTGTTCCTCAGCTGCAACAGACTGCGACATGACTGAGTTGGGTTCGTCAGTATTAAGTAAACCATGATGAGCTCTCCCGCAGACGTCGATGTTGGCCACTGTATAATCTCAGGGACTGCAGTCTGTCTTGGTAGGAGAGATGAAACAATCCGCTAACAAGTTTGGTCGCTTTATCTTGTGGAGTTTTAAGTGCATCGATGTCGCACTTGCGACAATGACGCCGGACCTGGATCGCATATTCTACACGAGTCCTCACGTAGGCGTTCAGCATTTGCGGAAAGATTGATGGATCAAAATTCCCGAAAGCCATCTCTAAAAGTCTAAGATGTTGACTGGTTATATCTGATGTCTTTTTAGCCTGTCTCGAGCAACCAAAATCGTACTCACGATCACGCCGAGGTCGTTTTCTTGGGAAGCACGTTGTAACTTCTGGTCCCCAACTATATATTTATGAATAGGCTGATGGCGTATGCTTACGACTTTGCACTTGGTCACGTTGAACTGGAGCCGTTTATTGGATGACCACGCACAAGCCCTGTCGAGATCGCTCTGCAATGCCACGTGATCATCCGATAAAACACTGCACAACCACGACGCGTTTCGATGTCGTTTCATCTCATCAGGAGGAGATAGAAGGCATCGAACACGCAACCATTGGAATAGTAGCTACCCATTTGGCTACCCAAACCAAGACGCGTTTCGATGTCATTTCATCGCACCAGGTAGAGTTAACAGGCCTCGAGCCCGCGACCTTTAGTATAGTAGTCGAAACCACTACCTCAGTGACTGTAGCTGAAATACAGTAGCGCGTCTGTTGGAACAAATCATAATCAGATTACTAATAGTAACAAACTAGTACTATCCTTCAGTGCATGATTCTGTTTGATATTGTATTTATAAAGCAATCGATTATGATAAGATTTGTCACTTTCAGGACATCTCATTCGCTTAAGATAGTTGAAAGGATGCATCCACAGATCGGAGCTTATTCAATAAAACAACTGTAGATTTGAATGTTCTTTATGCTTCGCATAATTGTTCATGAACATTGGAGGCACCGAAAGAACACCAGGACCTCTAGTGGAAGTACGTGTGGTTAGGTTCAGAAAAATCACCTGGGCAAAATCTGCACACGCTAGCTCGCTTTGCAGTCTGATTACAATTGTTACAGAATCCAACCAAAATGCACGCATAAAACATCTTGCACTGACGCTTAAAGTTTGATAAACACCCAGAATTCAACAGCTCTTGGCTTCTATGACAGCAAACTTATTCCTTTTTAGCGGAAGTGCATGCGTGTAACCAGTCGAATCGTCTATGAACTTCATTTCATGGGTTCACCACTGTACAAACATAACTTTATCCGCCCTCCATATGATAGCGATGTAGATAATTGCACTTTCATGTAACTACGGAAGCTACCAAGCGCAGTATACTGAACATAAGTAATGGGAGATTTGTGAACTCCGCTTCCCGCCGTTACCTTGCCACTTCTCGTATTCCCAATGTACGCGAGTGGATTTTATCGTAGGTCCGACTTTAGATACCATTTTCTGCTTGACAGTGCACGTTCCAACACTAGTTGGAAAGCTTAAATGCAATTTACTTGCTTTTCGGCAGCTTGTCTTTTCGCGCTCCTGAAGAGAACAGGTCTAGTTAAGGGGACTGTATCTCGAGTTATCGAGAAATATGCATTAGTGTTTTTATCCAATTTGCTAGTAGCGTATACTCAGACAACGTGAGAGCATACGATTATAATTCCATTCCAGAAAACCAACATGGAAACTATTGCAATGCTGTACTATATATATATCCCTGAACTGTTTGAGATACTGTACTTAGAAAGAACAGACCAGATTTTACAGACATTCACGAGTTCTTAATTGAAAGTGAAATTAGCATGCAAAATCCTATAGAAAATTTAGGTACTGCGTTACAACTTAGGGGTTTCCAGTAGTGTAGGCGTATAAAGAATGATGACATTAAGCTTTCAAGATCGTTTTTGTGATAAAACTGGATTTTTCCCAAGATTCTGATGCTTGAGCTCATAAGATTTATACTACGGTATCCAGAAGATGGACAGATGAAGACATGGCTGAAATAGGAAAAGAGATAGGTGTGATGAGAATGCCTTCAACAGTTCACCCAAGATATGATTGCCCACAAGTAGAGAGACTACTTTATACGTACAGATAAATTTAATGAGTTTTTATGTTCAAGCATATGTCCAGGCACACTACGAAAGACGAAAGCTTAATGAAGTAAAATAACTTCAGAGTCAGATTAGGGCATGACACGAAGTTATGGTACAGACAGACATACAGGGAGGACAACTGCACTCGATCTTCTCATAGTATGCATGCTAAAACTGCTCATCATCACTGGGTCCAGTAGACATTAAAACTGAGGAAGAGGCGATAGGGGAAAGAAAGGTCAGGGGTCATAATAATTTATGCTACTTACAAATTGTCTCCATATTATCTTGCTTTCAAAGTAGGATTTCGCTCCGACTCAGCATGACGAGGTCTTGACGCTTGCTACTATTGAACTTGCATTGGTTTTTAAAAGCACTGCTTTTGCTGCTTCAGAAGCAACATTTTGTCCCGTCCTGGGCGATAACAAGCAGGGATACCAAGTATTGGATTCGAAAGACATTGGTCCTCATTAAACATATGGTGCATCTGTTGCCTGGAATCTCTTCTGTACAAGTATAATGTCGCAACAAATGTCATAAATGGCTTCACCTTTAAGCAGCAAAATGAGGTGCGCATTACTCAATTTATATACCAGCGAAATACCATATAATTTCCTTTATGGTAAGCAGTCCTGTTGGGGTAGCTCAGGAAGCTACTAAATATCATACATCATTATTTTCCAGATCTTATGATGCATCGATTGGTTAACAGGTAAAAGTTTACTTTAATCTTTATATGAACGACTACCAAAACCGCTTAGAGCCAAGGAATCACAATTAATATGCTTTATCCATCTAGTACACAAGATGGATAATGAGTTTGGTAGGTTTACATTCCATACTGAATTATTGCATGTTTCAAATAAGGTAGAGCTCACGCTTTTCTTCCTTGATATGTTCTCTGTGGATTCCATCAGGTTGATAAAACAATTTCCAGTCAAAGGAATTTAAACTTAATTTTTTCACTAAGTTGGTCGTTTTGAGATGAGCATTAGCCACGCCATAGATTATCGAATAGAGAAGTAAGACGAGGCGCTCAACACTGTCAGTCTTGACTGGGCACCGGATTGCTCGAATTAAACAGTAACCTATTTCTTTGGTTATGCAGATACGAGATAGAAAATAAAGCTCTACGTGTTTTCTAAAGACAAATTTGGTGTGCATCCTACGGTCCCACATCATTGCAATTATCCAGGTAACCCTAGCGTCCTATGGCACTATCTGCTATAGAGCCCGCATACCAAACAGAAGGCACACCAACCTGAATTATGACATAGTTTGGGCGTCCGATTTTGTATTGACTGTCGTTGTGTTCTCCATAGGATGCCTTTGCCTACAGAGGGATCATGGGTGGGTTGCACTGCATCGCTCACAGCTGCATTCACACTCTCCTATTCAATACAAACCCAAAATAATAGTACCGGGAAGCATGTGGATGGGAGCCAGCTTTCATCAACGGAGCTGACCCACACTCCTTCAACATGTACAACTGCGGCATCATTCCTGTCTATCTAATTTGGGTATCATGCGTACCAGACGTACACAAGACGGTGACTGGACCGCAGTCGGTTCCACACTGGATGCATGCAACTACTCTTTGAGAATAGCACGGCTACGAGGACGATCCACCACGTCCACCCAGCAAAGATTAGCAGTATCCTGGGAACGTTAATCGAGGTGGAGAGTGTTAAACTTCAAGCACAGCCAGGTAGTACATGTTATCTGGGAGGCTTAATCTATCAAGCGTACATCCGATCGGTAGTCAGTCGAGTTTAGGCAAACCGAGACGACAAGGCACATAATACGTATCTTCAGCCTCAGTCTTGTCAATGACATTACGATTAGTAAAAATTCGACAGCGTTTTTGCCTTACCTTCTGACAGCTATCAGTACTGTCTATGTATTAATAATATCAGTTACTCTGCCGCATCATTATGGGATTTTTTACCCAGCTAATCAGGAAACTTATTGCATCACATCTAATTTCCTATCTTTCATCAGTGTATTTGTCCAAAAACATTCACAACCATCATCGATGTTAGTATCATGAAGGCTACACGCAGTAATTCTCCTTAAGTACGAGTGTTTCCGACTTTCTCGGCGTTAGTAACCGGTCGAGTGCATAAGAAATCTGCTGTTCCAATAGATAGGATTTATTTATATGACTTTTCTACTGCTCAAACCGGGCCTTAATGCCGACGCGAGCGATCGGAGACAACGGATCCATTTTTCCGTTTGCTCACCGACCTGACAGGCGTCGGGATGTGAAGCGCGCCATCACAACTGCAAAGCACTATCCTTGGATTGAATCAGTAATGCTGCCAGGGGCATCTGTTTCGTGCGCTTAGTTAACGCGTCGAATCACTAAGCACCTGGGCAACAACGACTGACGTCAAATATTTCAAGAGAAAATTTGTTTTTAAACGTAATTTGATTATTCGAACTTTGTTCCACAATTCAATTTTGGTGAGTGTTTTAGTAGAGTATCAGTTCATTGCACAATCCTGGATCTAGAGAAATTTGTTTAACTCGCTGGCAACCGGGAGTGATCGAATAACATTCCGTTCCATTTGACAGATTCCTGAGGGTCATTAATAATCGGCTTGCCGGTGGACTCAGTTGGTAGCTCTGTGCAAAGGTGTACAGAATCACCTTTTTAGTTTCACTTTAATTTAATTAGTGAAGGGGAAAATCTAATCATTTAGTTATTTTGCAGTGCGATCCCTTTCAGATCGAAATTATTGGTTAAACCTGAAGCGACGTTTGCCTCCTGTCTTCGGCCGCCGGTTATAGGTTGACGATGGCCTTAAGCGTCAAGCATATCTATTTGCTATACAGTCGTTGGAGGCGCCAAAATTAAACAGTCCCAACATCTAAGCTTGCTCAACCGGGTAGGCTCTGTGTGAATCTAGTTGCTCATTTGTGCAGTTTTACATATAAACCGCTGTCTATACTTGCTTCTGGTTGGTTTAGCAAGAGATCATATTTGCAACAATTAGGTCCTTTTAGTAATTTGAATGAAGTCGTAAGAAGACGAACACTGGAAGATGTCGACCTTTTCTATTGTCTCTTCAGTGCCAAGACCGTCTGAAGGACTCTTTTGAGCTCGCCGATGCTTTAGAAGAGCTTAACCTATCCGATAAATTCATGACCACTTTGGATGTACAATCGCTTTTCACCGATGTTCCCCTACATGAAACAGTTGATTTTGTGTGTGAGTGGCAAAATGCTCCGATTTAACTCTTGCAATGTCAGTCAAACTACTGAAGAATAGCCTACTACTTTGCATTGAGAATATCGTTTTCCAATTCCAAAACATTCCTTATCGCCAGATAGAAGGGGGGGGGGCAATGGGTAGTCCGTTGGGCAGATTTTTCATGTCGATGATTGAAAAGAAGTTAAGTGTGGAAATATCGCTTCTTTCCTATTATAAGCAGTACATGGATGATATTTTAGTGTTTAGCTCATCAGAGGAGCACATCGCGCGTCTGGCTGACCGCTTGCAAAACGTGCATACGAATATGAAAGTAACCAGCGAAACAAAGCAAAGCAATTGCCTCCAATATGTGAACGTGTTGATTTGCCGAAGAGCAGATGGCTCCATCAAAAGAGAGATTTACCGAAAACCGACTTGGTCAGGGCAGTACCTCTGCACATTACCAGCTTCTCCCCAATGCGGTACAAGCGGATCTTAGTCAAAACGCTATACAACCGTGCAATAAAAATATACACTACCAACAATTTAGATGGTGAGATTAACTCGCTCAAGGAAACGCTGCTGAAAATGGCTATCCAAGATGATTCCTCGACAAACATATTCAGGCGAGGGTGCCGGGATAGAAGGCTTCGACAGTGTCTAATAAAAAGATCTACATCGAGCTACCATTTAAGGGCGATTTCACCAATATGAGGACAACGAAGCGCATAACTTCCACAGTCCAGAGGACTTACTATGCTGCTGAAACTGTTCTCATAAACCGGACTAATCGAATACCTGTGACGCCATAACGGAAAGACAACCTGTTGGAGCCAACACACATTGAATTTGCCAATTTACTTGTAGTTGTAGTATACGCTACATCGGCCGTACCAATAAATCGTTGAACTCCAGAATAAGGGAACATGTACTTAAATGGTTGCGGCATCAAACCATCCAGTCGTCGCTTGCTCGTACCACCAGTTCATGTAAGCCGCCTGTTTCATCCATGGGAAGGCGTTTACTTTCCACCTGTCATCAGTTTGATCCAGCCAAAATGTTTACAATCCTGTGAAGACATGCCATCACCTGTTTTCTACGTTTCGTAGAGGCAGTCGCGATCAGCCGCATGAAACCCGCACTCTGCGTGCAGAAACAGTTGTTCGTAAACCTACAACTGCCCTGGGCGTGGGGGTGCCACGTATGCCCCCTACCCTGTTCTAACTTGTTCCGGTGTCACCCCACCTGTCGCCTTATATATTTTCATGTTATTGTGTTGGTACTAAAGAGACAATATGAAATGTTGACACCTGCCAGTTTTCTTCTTCATAAGGCTTTATTCAGATATCATATCGTTCACTTCTGCGGGCTGACTACAAGAAAGCGAGTTATAGATACTCTTGGTTGCCACTGCATATTGGTACTTATTTATCCTTCACAGGCGTGTCGTTTCGGGCGGGTGCAACATTTAGAGACCCTCATCTTCTATGGCGCTGACATCAATAGCCAAACTTCGAAAAACGGTAACACACCTCTTCACATCTGTGCTTTTACTGGACAAGAGGCTTGCGCCCGTTTGCTTTGCCAGCCAGCCTTCCGATTCTGGATTCCGCACGTCACTAAGCGAGCTATAAATACAACCAAAGTCTGCTTCACTTGTACAGGGTTATCTGACGGTAGTTAACCCGGTAGTTTGTCAAGACCATTTGATCTCTGATTTTTCTTCGGTTGGGCTAGAAATCTTGTGGAGCAGTGAAGTGCTTAGTTTGGAATCGTAACCAGTGGGATGATCTAACAAGGCACTAGTATGATCCAGACAAGTGAAGAATCATTACAACGTTACCATTCTGCACGTGCATTTTGGACACCATATGTCAATTTCAAAAGGCCGCAGAGTGAAATAATGGTTGCCATTTGACTGAATTGATAAAATTTGAAGTGAAACAAGACTGATAGCTTGAAACAAAAGTTTTGTCAAGTTTGAAGTCACCGGATGACCTGAAATTGTGGTGATTAGCACATCCGACGACCGTGGACTATCTTAAAAATACCTCGACTCAACAACAGTAGAACACCAGCCATTTGAACTGATGCTTCGCTGCCATACCATCATAATGACCTATGGATTGAAATAATAATAATAGGGAGAGAACGGGGAGTAACCGGAAAACTCTAATGCTCTTAGCAAATATTCAGGGTCAAAGCGCCTACACCTTGTGTTAATAACATACCATCACAAACAGGTGGCTATCTTACAAAGGTAAGACGGCATCAGCGAGACAGTCTCACTGCTGCTTTTACCGCCCCGCGTCATAATCAGCCATTACCCCAGATAACTCAGCACCAAACACACTTTAAACATGCAGTCCGACTAGGAGACGACGGCAGACGCGCCACTGGTGTCGACTGCGAGCCATGTCCTGTAAAATCCCGAGCCAAGCACAAGGCGGATCACGTGGACTCCAGCCCGGAAGGCGACACGGACCGACGGCACCCAGTTTGGTCGTCAGTAACTTTATTTCAGGCTGTCAAGTCAACTTTTGTCCACCTCCAGCCATGCGCCACCCAACATCTGGCAGACTAAACAAGGACTTCCTAGGTAAGCAGTGATCAGGCATACGTAACACATGCCCAGCCAACGCAAGTTATTCAGTGCTAGCTGTTGTTCTAAGGAACTAGAATGATTATCATTACTCAGAACTCACCTACGCGATACCACCCAACACCAACAATGCTTCCTAGACAATCATGATTGAAGACTTGAAGGCGCCACAGACGTTCAGACCGAGGGGCAAAGTCCCACTCCCATAGAGCAGGACAGCCCTCACTGTGGCCTTGTAAACACGGCCTTTCAAATGAAGGGAAACTCTCTTCTGTCGCCAAAAGTGCCGCAGGTTCAAGAAGGCAGTTCTGGTTTTTGTAATACGTGAACCGTTGCTGATGCAGGTACCAAGGTAAGTGAATTGATTAACTACCTCGAGTTCCCCGTTATCAAGGGGTAATCAAGTGACTGGTGGTCCTGCAGCAACACTTTGCACTTTGAAGGTACGAAGCGCATACCAAATAATGGGACCACTGTAAATCTCGACTGCTTATCCAGGTTGTACACAGCAGTGAATCTCCCGGTGCACGGAGTCAAGTTAGTATTCATAAGTCTGGGATGAGGGTCGAACTTTTACAATCGACTGTGAACTGCTACATCCGACAACTTCTGTCCACGACCTAGACGTAAACGCACGCTGTGATTTGAAGTCCTCGGATAATATGAACAGGCTACGCAGTAACAGAAGATGTGTGCGTTACACGCTCAAACGTAGCCACGGAATCTGATCTACATAGATCGCCTGTTGTCTCTTCTCTAGCAGAAGATCAATGCATTGGGACGGCTCAAACATCTACAGTCTGGTCAACCGGTGCAAGGTGTAAAAGATCGAGCTCATGCAAAATCATGGTATCAGGTCCAGTCTCAGTGTATGCAGGGTGACCTACGAAGACTGTCATCACCATCTCACATTAGCAGAAGATGAGGAACACACCACAATACACAAAGATAAGACATACGAAAAAGCAAGATCCTGAAAACAATGGAATGTAAAAATATGACAACACACTACTTAGCGACATATTATATGTCAAGTGACAGTGGTTGGAGGGCGAAGATAAACGGGATGGTGAGGGACAAAGAAACTCATAACACAAACCGCACTGAGTTCCGATTCTTGCCGTGTCAACTAGCGTATCCAACTAGACGTGCTCATCGTCCTTCGGACCCCAGCCCCGCAGTCGGGACGCACCAATCGAAGTCAAGTTCGGAGGGAGGAAGTTCACTACTCTCGACCAAATCATCGCTTGGCCACAATTCCTCTTCTTCCATCCACAACCCCAGTGAGCAAACGCATGACGCGGGAGTCGGTGGGATAGCATGCGCAACACGTGGCCCAGCCATCCGAGCCAGGTTCCTGAACTAACGATGCTGAGCGGTTCACTTTTACCTCCAGTGCCATAGACAACATGTTAATTCCTCACGCGGTGTTCTCACCAGACAACAGCTAAGCCGCGAAGGCAGCGATAGTCGAATGTAACAAGCCCATTTATGTCTTTGGACTTGATGAGCCAGGTTTCGCAGGCGGGCGGCTTGCCGAACAACCTCCACGTGGTGCCAGCTGGGTGGTTCGGGATTTTCCCGTTTCAGCAAATGGTTCGGCGGCAGTGTTCTAGGATGTGGTGGGTTTTCGCCTGGCAAGCGTTCTCCCTATAAAAAGCCACATATGTCCGTTTAACAACACCGTGACGTGGCGGACGTGACTCGCCACTAAATAAAGTCACCGCCCCTTGCTTCATCCTGGCGAAGCATTGTATTCCAGCAACCTTATGCTGTACTTCTGGGGAGCATTGGGCCCCTGTTTGACAAAGGAACAAACGAACGGCGTATGAACTGAGCAATCAGTCACCGGCTCCCAATGGGTGCAATTCCCTGAATTCGCTCCGTTGTCTTGCGGGCAGGCTATTCAGCCAAAGGCTCGGGGTGGTGTCCCCTAAGTCAACACCCTACTTCGGCTTGGGCAACCGGGTAGTATCTCGCCCTCTGAGGAAACCATGGACATCGTTGTGTTGTGTTTTATTTTACTGTTTCTGTACCTTCGTTTGAATCCCATGGTTTCTGATGGCATTATGTCTGTTAGTAGACTTTTGCAAATATATAAATATATATACCTTCAGGGTAAGAATATTGCCATGTTAGCGCAACAAGTGACAGAGATTGACAAAAGGACTTCGAGCTTTTGCTATGCGGTTCGTGAACTCGTCTTACATTCCAGTGGCGCTGATGCATCTGCCTACAAACTTGAACTGATCGACGGCTTCAAGCTGATCACGAACATGGGTCAGCGCAGGAATGGGTCTCTATCAATCTTGGAGGACTTGCATTTGGACGGTGCAAAGCATAGCCCGAAGCGGCTGACAGCCAGTGCTAATCTGTCCACTGCAGCTTGGCATGCTTGGCAGCTGTCACAGATTAGGACAATATCATCCGCATAATCCAAGTCAAGAAGTCGCTCACCAGGAAGTAACTCCAACTCCTTCTAGATCGTGTACAGTGAAGGCTGTTTCCATGATTTCGTCAGTTGCGAAGTTAAAGAGGAAAGTTGATAACGGGCAAACTTGTCGCACACCGCTGGAGATATTGAAGGGCAGCGAACGTTTGCGAAAAACCTACACTCTGCCCCATCATGCGAGAAAAGCGCTCAAATAATGTCTACTATTTTTCGGGCACACCATTCCTTATAAGACCATCTGAAAGGGTACATCAATCAACTGAATCGAAGGTAGCTCTAATGTCGAGAAACATCACCATCATTATACACACTCGATGCAGGTGGAAAACACCTCAGCCGTGGTACCGCAATATAAAAGAAAAGAAAAAGGTGAAAGAGAAGCACGCCGGTTGAGTCACCCGGAACGGATGGACAACGTTCCGGAGAGCTAACAGCCGGCTATTGCGCTGCCTATAAATTGAGATCCTGGTTGGAGGGAGAGGCTAAGCGGCGGGGTTTGGACAAAGGAACACACAACACAAACGCCACTGAGGTCTGTCCCTAGCTATGTCAAAAAGTGTAACCAACCAAACGTGTTCACCATCCGTCGGTCCACAATCAAGGAGCCGATAGGCTCCAACCGAGGTCTACTTCGAAGTAAGGGCCTTCAGTCCTCTCGACCAAGTCATCGCTTGGCCACTTATCCTCTTCTTCCATCCGCACCCCGACGCGCAAACAACGCAAGTCGCGTGAGTCGTTGGGCTGGCATGCACAACATGTGGCCGAGCCATGGAAGTCTAGTGTGTGAAATAACGGTCCTGAGCGATTCGCATCCTCTTCCCGCGTCAAAACAAAGCGTCGAACAGGTTCAGTGCGCACGCGGTGTTCCCACCTGATGTGAGCCAAACTGCGAAGGCACCGGTGGTCGAATGTAACTAGCCTCTTTATGTCCGCTCATCTCATGGACCAGATTTCACAACCGTACAGTAGAGTCGAACGTACAGTTGCATTGTATACTCTAACCTTCAAGAGAGAGAGTGATGTCGTGCCGGCGCCGTTGGTGGCGGTCAGCAAAAGCGCCTCGAGCTTTGGCTATACGGTTTGTGACCTCGCCTCCAATTCCAACGGCACTGATAAAACTACCTAGGTGGTTGAATTTTTGAACGACTTCTAGCTGATCCCCATCAAGGGTCAGCGCAAAAGGCGGTCCATGCGAAGCTAGGAGGAAAGATTTGTCATGGATGGTGCAAAGCATAGCCCGAAACAGGTGACAGCCAGTGCAAATCTGTCCAGTGCAGCTTAACACGTTTGTGAGCTGTCAAAGATGAATGCAATATCATCATGACAAGGAACCGACTAATGTGGTTCGCTGATAAATATGGTAGTGCACCAACAATTGAGGTAATGTGAAAATGTGATCAACACAGCCGCGACTGCGACGAAACCCGGCTTGCTCCTCGTGAATCTGGCTTCCACGCGTGCCAGCAAGTCTATGAAGAACGACAGAGGCGAGTATCTCAGAGGCAATGGAGAGCAGACTGAGCTCTCTATCACTACTGTACCCTCGAATGTAAGATCAGACTGCTGAAGTTAAATAAAGCCGCGGGACCAGATGATCTTCCTCCAGCTCTCTTCAAATTCGGGGGACCTGCTCTTGTGGATGATTTACACGAGTTACTAGCTCAGGTGGCTTGCATCTTGCATATTTGTTCCTTTTATTTTATGGATTGCGGACCAGTAGCTGTGGTGTTTCCCACCTATAGCAGACGTGTATAATGATGAAGAGGACGATTGCCGCATTCAGGAAGTGAGCGCCCTTGAAAATTGGAACTATGGGGAAGCGGCTCGAGTCTGCTGGGACAGTTTGCTGCCTGTACAGCATCACAAATTGTACAGATCATCTACAAGCGCCGATCCTCCGAATTTGAAGACTGGAGGGATTCTCGACGATCCTGTGGGCTTATTTACTTTCAAAATTTTGGTCTCAGTTTCAACTTCTGCGCATGAAGGTGGGTCCAGGGGGCGACCCAGGGAGGAGGACGATCAATGGCCGAAGAAGAAGCTGGTAACTCTAGTTAATTAAACTGCATTTCAAAGTGTTGGGCCCAACGCTTCAAGCGCTTCGACAAACTGTGGATGGGCCGCCCAGCATCGTCACATATGGTCTAGCTACCACCAGGTCACCCGCTGTTGCCCACTTCACGTATCGAACGGAATAACTTACGATGGTTACCTACAGCAACAATCAATTCCATCTCCGATCCAGGATGAGACTAGCAGGCTTCGCGATCTCACTTCAGGCTAACACACAGTTTGGACCTGAGGTCTTTAAGAGTTTAGTAGTGTTCGCTTCCGGTCGGAATGTGTCGACGAGCATTCAAAAGCTCCAGAGATTGCATACAGACCGAACGTTCAGGTTGGCACCATGAGCTGCCAAACGAAGACATGCCTCCTGCTAATAACGTTTGGTGAATAAGCGACCAGTTGCGCCCTACTGTGATCAGAGAGCGTTTATTCAGCTCGGATGCTAGTGTGCTCTGATGCATATTCAGGAACTCTGGCTTCACCAGCTGGCATGTATCCATGCGCTCACAGCGACGCCGCATGCGCCCACCGAAGCGAACTGTAAGATCGGCACAAATGAGTACGTGGTCAGAGTCCGCGCCCCTACCCAAATTGAGCGAGTTTTGGAAGCCCCTCCAGCGGTAAATGATTGCGATGTGATCGATTTGTTCACATGGCAGATCCGAGGCTGGAGGCGTCATGTCACCTTTTTGCGGGTGCTATGCCGAAAGTGAGTGCTCGCGAGTAACAGACGAGCATCTTCACACAGGTGTAGCAACCGCTCAGCGTTATCATTACGGGAGCGTACACCGTATTGGCCGCCCAAATGGAGTTTCCCAACTTGGACGTTCACATCGCCAGCCAGGATCAAAGTACCCATACTATTTCCGCGACGAAGGAGCTCGTTCAGTCAGTGATAGAAATCATGGTTCACCGAATCAGGCTACAATTTGTGGACGCGTAGATCGCAGTGACAAACAAGAAACCGTTTGTCCACGCGCGACTTCGAAGCCTGGAACAAGCCAGCCAATCTGACGGCGCACATCCGGCTGTTCATTGAGATCCACTCGATTAGCACAGCTTCAGCCCGGAGACACAGAGTAATGCCCACAACGGATTGACAAGTATTTGAAGATGCGTTGTCTCCAAACAAACGCAATGAGAACGCGCAACCACTGTCGCTTGTGTGGGATCGCATGGTAATCACGGAATTCGGGTCTTGCAGGCGGGTTTCTGATAAGCAGCAAAAATCGATCGGTAAGATCACGAGTGTTCGGACAAGTGTTGTCTGTTGGCCAATCTGTGGCAGAGTGCGCACGTTGAGGCATGCCAGTCTTAACGAGAACCGAGGACTCCAAAAAGGAACGGACGAACTGATATTGTTCGCTCGACTGAACGTGGACTTGTCAACGGGACTGGAGCGACGCCGTGCGATTGCTTGTGAGTTGAAACTAGAAAACAAGCAAACACTGAAGTAAGATGGGAGAGGGCCGAAGATGGGGGAATTGAAAACAGAGGGATAAAAGTGTAGTTGGAGTGGGACGATAGGAATGAAAAAGCACAAGAGGGGGATAAGAAGACAGTAAGGCTTGAGCAGTAGCATCCAAACACCTATCAACCCTGCTCAATGCAGCAGATAGCGCACCGTTGATTATCCTCTGCGACGACCAGAGCATCAAGAAATCGTGTGAAGGGAAGTTCATAGAGTAGTGTTGCGCGGGCAGGGTACTGTCACTCCAAACTCTAACATGGTGAGCCAGGAGACCGAGTTTGTCTAGCCTCGAACCATGACCAATATGGTATCAGTGACCCTGAAGATGCAAAAAGCACTTCACAGCATAGCTCAATGGATCGCGGAGGCACGCAAACATCGCACCACATCAAGGTCCAGTGGCGTCACGACGGCGTATGAAGACCTACTCGAGACTAGTCATGTACACCACAACACTTCCATCGGGTACGAGTCGAATGCAACATGACTTGCAGTGCTCTACATCTCGGTGACTACCCAATGCTCCACTTGCGAATACCAAACACCACACATGGGAACCCCGGTCAAAGATTGTAGTCATGGATCTGAAGTGAATCACACATTCACTGTGTTTTGAGTGGGGAGTGGTGCATGTCTGAAACTGTCTGCCGGAACACATGGTCACAGTTTAGTATTTTTCTGGAAACATACAATGTGGCGCACGAAATGTTATACTACTTGTTTTGTTCACCATACATGTATTTATCATCAAAATATTACAAAATCAGTGCATAATTAATTGTATGAGCATGAAAAGTTTGTTCGATGTAGTATGTGCTTAATAAGATCACCATTTTGTTTCACAACCTCTTGCAAGCGAACCATTACATTTGTCACAACCTTCCTACAAAAGTCTCCCGGAAACAGACGGCATAACTGCATGATGAGAGCCCTGAGTGGAGCTGCACTTGCAGGCTTCCTTGCGAAGACATTATCTTTCATGTAGCCCCACAAAAAGAAATCACATAAATGTTAGGGCTATGCGGGGGCCAGTCTCCTAACTTGGTGACGCTTAGATAAGCGATGTGACATTACCCGCCCATCAAACGTCATAAAGAACAACATTCGCAGTGTGTGGGTGGGCTTCGTCTTGCATGAACCATTGAGTTTGTAATGGGAGACCAGTTGCCAAGAGTACTGGAATAAATCTGTTTTTCAACAGATAAACAGATCAAAGAAAAAGGGTCCGATGATTCCATGAGATGAAATCGCTGCCCACACACTGACCTATTCAAGATAATGTTCCCGTGCGTGCAGAATGTGATGATGTTAACTTGCCCAGAAAAGAACATTTTGCTTATTCACTACACCATTTCAATGAAAATACCCATCGTCAGTAAAGCATGTGTTGTACAGAGCGTGATCCTCTTGCACTAATCATGAAGCGAACTGATGTCTTCGTTGCTTGTCTTCTGCTGTTAATTTATGGACAAATGTTATCTTGTAAGTGAACATTTGAAGATCAGAATGCAGAATTCGTTATATAAACCCCCGAGATATTCCTAACGCAGCAGTCGTTCTCCTTTTTGATTTGCCAAAACTTTGTGTCAAAGCAACGTAAACTGCTTCCTTATTTTCAGGGAAGCGGACATTTGATCTGCACCGTCGATTCTTCTCCACTACAGAGACAGTTGTTTCAAATTGATGATACATTCGCTGAATAGTCTATTTAAATGGAGCCCATTTTGTATGAAAGTGTGCACAAACACGTCTTTGTGTCGCTACAAAACTCCTCGTTTCTGTAAAAAAACACTACAACTTTCACCTTCTATTCAATACTCAATCTGCTCCTATACGCTATGTTGAAAATTGTGTTTGGCGTCAATAAAATATCCTATGCAAACTTCTCGTAACGTCTACCGGATTTTCTATAAACCGAGGTATACGAATATGAGTTTTCAACATTACATCTATAATATTATACGTGTAATAAACAAAACAAATGGTGGGACATATCTTGTGCCACCCAGTATTTTGCGAATGTGGAAATCAGAGAACAGTACCCTGCTGCGCATGGCATTCTGCATGTGTGATAGGTTTACTAAAGTGAGTAATGCAGTACATAACAATTCTATGCGATTGCACGAGATGCAATTTAGCATGACTTTAACATTTCCGATCGGTGGAGTTGTACATGGTTCACATTTTTCTGCACTAATAATACGGCTTTCGGTACTCAGCTTGCAAATAGCACTCTAGATATCTCATGCCTAGCTAGAGGTTAACCGATAACGAAGCTGTGGACGACGCCAAGTCTGCGTGAATGCGAAATGGAAGAACAAAACGCTATAGTTGAATCCAAGCTAAAGCAAGCCAAACGGAGATGATCAGCAGCAGAGAGAACGTCCCAAGCGTACACGGAGAGAAAGTGTCGGAGAAATAAACTAGCCGGTGAGGAAGCGAGAGTGGGAGAAAATAGATATGAAAAATATAAGGAAGGTGATGTTATTGACCGCGCGCTTGCAGAAAGGCATGAAACACGTGCGAATCCATGGATAAAACAATAGGTCTACCTTGACCATGTTTCTGAACTGATGTATGGTCTCCAAGTGTTGTCAATCTTGTTTTCTTTATTGATATTCAAGTATAGGTCATGCATTGCTTCTGACAAATCTTGTCGATCAAAGCCTTCTGCATGTAGCTGACGTTCTTTATGTTCTGCCAATCTCCGGGTGATTTCTCCGTCAGCAAATGCGATTGCCCGGTACGCGTCACCGGCTTTGCACCAGAGAGCCTCATTGCTGTCGTTTGGGTCGCTATTGAATGAGGAACATAGGATATCACCCAACGCAGCCCTTACGACACATTTGTTATGTGACTTCGCTCGACGAGGAAAAATGTGACCATCAGGTAAAGCCGGATCTGGTAGTTTGCCTGACTCAAAAGAAGCATCATTGCCACCTGGAGACAATCAGACAAATGCGTGTATGAATGAATGTATACAAAACCAGAAACAGAAATTCGCTCATAGAGTAAACAATATTCAAAAATAATTGTTTCATGTATTAGGTTCAATCCCTGCAGCGGAGCCAACAAATACGCAATAACACCTCTTCTTAAAATTGTCGGCAGAAAAAATTAAAATAGATGAAAAAAGGTTAATTTTAACTGATCGTAAACTCAGCTACTTTCAACGCTTGAAAGTGATGAAGGCAAATAATCTACCCGAGTGACCGGAATGAAAAAATTCGAATCCGAATCTGTCTTTGTACTAAAGGAAGAGTGCATTGAAAAGAGGATACAAGAGCAAAGCACACAAGGAAGGCAAGGGCTCGGTGACAGATAGTCATCTATCTTATAGGCAACAAATCCTAAAACGAAACATGCGACCATCCAGTTTAGATGAAAGTGCTCACATCATTGGCTATCAGGGTAGTAGATGAGTAGTCTCAATAATGGAGTCTCATTTGAAGCGTGATTTGGTAAGGAAACTACAAATGATACAGACAGTGAGAAATGCGGTAGAACGCTGACAGCGGGTTTTCTATACACTATGTCAAAAACAAAAGTAAGATGAGTAATCTCATTAGGCAGAACGACGATGACCGTACTATAAGTGCGAATAACGTCGAATGTTGTTTGCGAACATACTTCTGTGCGTAAGCAAGGAAGACACTTCACTGGTAGCAACAGGAGGATGCGTGGCTGCATTTTCTACGACAGGGGAACAGTCAATGGAAACCGGATTGGCGCTGGCAGTATAATGAACCCCTGGGAGAGCCGATTGCTTCATTTGATTAGAAGTCCGAGATTTCACCGAGTTCGCTGGGATTGACCGAGAGCTACGGCGATGAGGTAGATGTGTTATCTTAGGATTAACGGTGTGTGAGTTCGTGGACAAAGTTCGCTGGGGCGCGGCCAAGAGTAGCTGGCATGATGAACTGGAAGTGCACTGTCCAGAAACCGGAGGAAAAGGAGAGGAACACAGTCGCGGGGAGTAGAGAGTAGAAAACACGCCTGGTTGTTCGGGTTCAACGGCTTGGTGCGCAGAAACGTAAGCGCGCTTGCGCACAAACGGAGCATTCTGATCCAGATCGTCCTCTGAAATAGAATGACTGGACGATGGTCTACGAACAGACGATGAGTGAACCGGAGCGTCAAGTCGGTGCTGAACTCCAACATCTGTTGTTGTGTTCTCAATTCCATTATCGCGTTTGTCCATGGCTAAAAAAGAACAATTGATAATGATGATAAGCATAGATTACGACAATTCCCATGATTCGCAATCACCCTCGCGAAGCAGTGCCTACTATGGAACAGACGTCTTCGGCTTCCCATGGTGTGGATCTTGACTCCAATTTGGAGTCTTGTGACTTTACCCGTAGGCTCAACGGAGTTTCTTCCAGCTGTATACATAAGCCAACCACAAGAAAACCTGTCAGGGACCGGGCTTCCCACGCAGTATCATTAGCCTACGTGCGACTGGTGGTGGTTTCGCCGCAGCGAAACCACCACTGCGTACCGGGGTGTACCGCTGATGCTTTTATCATATGAAAAGGCGTATTACTAGTCTCCTGCCGTCTAGTAAAGACTGAACTTAAGCGGCCGTCCATAAATCAACTGTGCAATAATAAATCGTATTCCACAGTTTTTGGTATTTGTCTGTGAACATGTGTAAGAGTAAATTGGGCGTAAGAAGGGAATAGCACCGACAGTAAGCCGGTGCCACACCCTCTTCGATACCACATGGTTGCCACCAGTTAAGAGCGGGTAAGAGACATCGGATAGTTTGTCCAGACTACGCATACTCGAACGGATGACCTCTGGATTATAAGCCAAAAGATTGAAACCCTCGGTCACCGACCGGCAGAACCAATTGGCTACTGACCAGCACGAATCACAACATGCATACAGTGTATGAATGCACGTCGGGGTTTGAGCTGGCATTTACTGGAAATCTTTATTATGAACCAGGAAAGTAACCAAGCTATGTTGTTAGAAATGGAGTTTGTACCTTCAGTATGACATTAAATGACGTGTACGGAATGGAGGGTGAACTTAACAACCTAGCGGCTAGTGATCGATAGTGACGGTTCGTCGCTGTCACACATGGCTCTGATTCAAACCGCTGCATTGCAAGAGAAAAATCAGGTTTAAATGTTGATGGAGTGAAGAAAAATGTATGATGCTAACGGATTAAATGGAAAGATACGACAGTTCAATGTCTTTCACGACTGGTGGTTGTTGTCGGATCGAATCCGTCTGTGACGAATCCATGGAAATTGAGGCCTGCTGTGGAATTGCAGAGTACTGGATGTGTGCTCAGATTGTGGACAAAAGCTATAGTTAGATCAATGTTTAATGTGAAGCAGTCCCCGGTCATTCTGAGCAGTGACTTCATATGAAGACCACCTCTGAGCTGCGCGTTACCAACACTGTGCCCAAAGACTGGAACTTAACTTCTCCAAGAGGTCTGGAGTACCGAAGCAATCCCGGCTGATTGCACTCCAGAGATTATCGTGCCCGTCTTCAGATAAGGTATCTGGACAGACTATGCTAACCACATAGCGATTAGTCTCATCTACCTTGCATCTAAAATGCCTGCCGCCCTGCTTTTAAGGAGGCACAGCCTGGTACCCGAACAGGAAATACGCGATGAGTAAGCTGGGTTGCGCTCTGGTCGGGATTGTATCGAGCACATCTGTACACTTCACCAAATACTCGAGCGTAGTCAAACGTTCGGCCGGCCAACGACCGTTGTCTTGTTAGAAATAGGAGCTGCGTTTGACTCTACTGACCCAGCTGCTCTCTGGAACTGTCTTCTGAGAAGGGGAGTGTCTGCGAAGTACGTCAACATGCTTCGATCTATTTACCCTCGAACCTTGGACCGAGTGCGGATGTACGGCGGACTTTCGCCTCCCTTTAATATCACCAGCAGCGTATAACAGGGCTGCCCAGCATTACGCTTCCTGTTCAATTTCGCTATAGAAGACATCCTGGAGAGCGCTCTAGAGAAATGCGGATCAAGCGGCGTGAAGCTGCTTCCGAGGGAGAGACTTCGCGATTTGGAATATCCAACCACATCGCTGTGATCTACGATTCCCCACATGCCGCCCAAAATGCGTTGTGCAAGTTCGCGGTGTCTGCTTCCCAGTTGGGAATGACTTTCGGCCCTTCGAAATGTAAGGTCTTCGTAGAGGATTAGCTAGGAGATGCTCCCAACCTTCCCCTCTCGTCATTCTCTGGAAGTGATAGATAAGTTCGTTTGCCTCGAAGGCTATATCAGTGCTAATGGTTTAAGGGATGAGGTCTCTTTGCGGGTATCTAAGCTCCGAGTTGCGTTTTCTAATCTTCGCCATCTCTGGTGTCGAGGCGAACTGAGTCTATGTCTGGAGGGCCGAGTCTACAATCTCTAGTGAGAGCGGTCCTGCTATACGGTTGTGAGACAGCCTGTTGGTGCAAAGGACGTTTAGAGGCTGTCTGTCTTTGATCATCGCTGCCTTCGGAGCACTGCTGGTGTATAGTGGCAAACTAACAGTAATGAGGATGTTCGCCGGATAATTTTCAGACCAGACAGACTTTTCAGGCCACTGAGCCGCATAATTTCGTTGCATAATTTTCCGTGACTTAGGTAAATGCTCTGCATGCCTACTGAGTGTTTGTCTCAAAGTGCACTCTGTGCGCACAGAAGTCAACTAAAAGCGAAGACAGGGTGGCCAACGAATAACCTGGACCAAAAGTAAGATGGCGCTGACTACAGATTTGGCCACGGTCGGGCGCTCCCGAATACCTAGTTGGGGACGCAAGAATCACAAACACACATTGCTGGAGACCCTATCGGAAATGGTAAGAAACCATGAGCAATGAGGAAGGTTGTGACTACACACATAACTGCAGTTTTACACTTCTTTGTTACCCTCTATGTTCTTTCACTATCGTTGTAGTTTATCCCATACATATGGGAATATATATATGTATATATATATATATATATATATATATATATATATATATATATATATATATATATATATATATAAATGGATGGGAACACCATGTGAGCAACCGTACATGAAAAAAAGCGAACTGCCTAGTGTCGCTGTTTTACGCAGCAAGCTTTGATGGCTGGGTCACGTGCTATGCATGCCAACACGCTAATTCATACGGTGTGCGTTGTTTGTGCAACCGGGGTCGGCCCAAAAGAGGACAGGAGGTCAACCGACGACTTGATCAAGAGGAATGAAGAACCACACTTCGAATATGACCTCAGATGGCGCATCCCAACTGAAGGGTCGGGGTCCAAAAGATAGAGATGTTTGTTAGATACACCCGGCCTCAATGATGTTTGTGATGAGTTTCGTCATCTTGCATCATCCTATTTAGCCTCTCTAACCACAATCTCGCTGTGCATTCATAATAAAAAACAAGAGAATGCCACTTTGTTTTGTCTCTGTTTTTCTTTTTTTATTCTTTTTTACCCCCATCTTAGTGGCGGTTGAGGTGTTCCTCACGCACATCTAGCGAGTAGAATCATGAGGACATGACTCCAGTGGTAGGAATGACCGAGGGCTACTACAACACAAACCGCTGTCCACATTGAGACTGTCTATAGTAATCCAAAGAAAGGGTGGACTCTCCAAGAAGTAGCGTTGCGAAGATTGCTGGAACAGTGCCGGCCGCTAGCCACTGTAGCCAGAGTTTCAGAACTCTAGCTATCTCTACCCGGAGGCCGCAAACCAAGTTGGAAGTGGTCATTGTATGCAATGTTGGAATTTCGTAATAACAAAAAACATTCCAGTAGAATTTTGTACGCGCATAATGCTTTAAAAATAAAGCCATCGAATTCGGAGCTAGTAGTTGCTTTGAAAACTGGGACAATGCCATGCGTGAGTTGCTCAAAGATTAAGTCTAATCAGTACATAAACCAGAAAAAGCTGATAAACACAGTAGCGCATGACACGTCATACAGCATGCGTAGCTCGATGACAAGCAAGAAGTAGAATCAAAGGGTGGTGCAACACCGGGTGTCTATAGTGTGAGATAGGGAAAGATAATATTGATCCGTATTGCACGGAAAACTTCCAACAGCCTCATGAGCGAACAGCCTAGTGGAACTGGTAGGTGTAGATGCTAAATATAGACGAGCGATCAAAGCCATTCATCAGGCGAATTGATTTACTAAAACTATTAAAGGTTGTACGGTGGCTGGCAGGAAAGGACAGACAATATGTTCGACGGGTGGGGTGCGTTTTAGATGGATGACCAAAATAAAAGCACGAGTGAAATGGATGGCGTTAGAAATCACTAAGCAAGGAGTCGAGGCGACGATCGCCGATACGGAGCCAAATAAAGGAAGGGAGCGGTCACCCATGCGCATAGATTGGACGAACACGCAGCAAAGTAAGCGAACTGGAAAATCAGCCCGAGAGCCGGCAATGCTTGATTGGTAGTAAGTTGACCCTTCTAGATGTTTCCACGTGGGCTTCATATACAGATCACGAATGATGCAGTTGACATTTATATTGAACGGTGTGAGCAGCCAATACATTTCGCTTTTTCACCGCTAGTGCAAAACCGGCCTTTTTCTATTGGGATCCAGTGGCCACCAGTTCCGATCATTGCCAAGTGTCAAATCAGGTGAGGGACGACTACCATCATTATCTTACACTTAGTTGAGGATGAGAAACATACCTCAGTTAGTGTGCCGCAACACAAGATACAAAGTTACAGTAAAAAATAGAAAAAGCAAGTAATATAATGCTAAATATTATATTTCGCATTTAGTATGTGATCGAAATTGGAAGGGGAAAATAAAAGGGGGGGAATGAACAAAGAAACTCACAACAAAAACGGTATTGGGGCCAGCTAATAGTCATATCAGTAAGTGTGTATACTAAGGGTGTTCATCGTCCTTAGGACCTCAGCCAGGCAATCGGCATGCACCAATCGACGACAACTTCGAAGTGGAGGTTTTTATTTCTCTCGACCAAGTCATCGCTTGGCCTCCACTCCTCTTCCAACCGCACCCAGGGACGCAAACAATGCACAACGAGGCTGGATCCATCGCAACCAGGCTGGACTTTACCGTGGTACGATGGTCTGTGTGCGTCAGTGATCCACTGAGCTATGCTTGGTGGTGTTTTTGTGCACCTTCAGAGCCACTCATGCTAGATTGGTCAATGGTTAGAGGCCACACAAACTCAGAACTGATCTTGAAAGTGTTCAGCCCAACGAGCCATACGGCGCTCCTTAATGTGTATCAGCGCAACCCCGCTGTCTCTAATTGTCTCACTGACGACTGGTTTTTTTGGAATCAGTGGTGCGGATCAGTTCAGCCGGCCCCTGCTCCCGCACCTCTTCTTACTCAGGTGATGCAGGACGTGCCATGGACAGTTAGTTTAGAGCCTCCGTCGGAGGCCGAGGTCCGAAACGCGATCACAGCCCTCAATCGTTTTCGTGACGCTGGCCCGGATTCCCTCCCACCTGCACCAGTTAAGGATGGAGGTGAAGTTCTCTGCCAAGGCACTGACCTCCTTATTCGAACGTATCTGGAACGAAGAGTGTGACGGCTAAATGGAACGAATCGATTATAGCGCCAATATACAAAAAGGGCAGTCGCACAGACTGTGCGAACCACAGGGGTATTAGTCTAACGCCAGTTTTGACAAAATTACTGGCCTCGATTATCGTTCGTCGCCTCACTGCAGAACGGGAATCTCGGATTACGAAAAAGCAGGCCGGTTTCCGCCCAGGACGTGGCTGTATAGACCATATATTCACTTTGCGGCAGGTGCTAGAGCAGCGCCACGCATACCGCAGACCAACAATAGCTGTGTTCCTCGATTTCAACAGTGCGGTCGATTCAGTCGATCGATCGATTCTGTTCGAATTACTTGCGCGAAAAGGTGTTCCCACGAAATTTGTGAACATCCTTCGTGCTCTATGCTCGAACATTACAGGGCGCGTCAGGGTCAACGGCGTCCTATCGGATAGCTTTTCGACTACAAGTGGCGTTCGTCAGGGTTGTCAGATTTCCCCGTTTTTGTTCAATTTCGTCGTGGATTCTATCATGGAGTGTTCCCTGACGGAATGCAAAGATGTAGGTGTTGAAGTGCTGCCTGGTGAAAGGTTAGTTAACCTAGATTATGCGGATGTTATCCTCTTGCTTTTCGACGATTTTGCGGCGGCCCAATCAACCCTGAATAGCCTGTCCAGAGTGGTCCCATTATTTGGTAGGCACTTCGCACCTTCAAAGTGCAAAGTGTTGCTGCAGGATCACCAGCCACTTTACGACACCTTGACGCTTGCTAACGAGGAACTCGAGGTGGTTGATCATTTCACTTATCTTGGTAGCTACGTCAGCAATGATGTGCGCATAGCAACTGGCGTCAGCTCACGCATTGCAAAGGCCACAGCTACCTTCTTGAACCTGCGTCATCTTTGGCGACAGAAGGGAGTTTCCCTCCGTCTGAAAGGCCGTGTATGCAAGGTCACAGTGAGGGCCGTTCTGCTGTATGGTAGTGAAACTTGGCCCCTTCTGTCTGAAGAACTGAGGCGCCTTCAAGTCTTTGATCATCGTTGTCTGCGAAGCATTGCCGGTGTCGGATGGCACCAGCGTATCCCCAACGATGATGTGCGTAGGCGAGTACTAAGTAGTGATAATCATGCTCGCACGCTAGAGCAACAGATAGCACTGAATAAGTTGCGTTGGCTTGAGCATGTGCTAAGTATGCCTGGTCACCGCTTACCTAGGAGGGCCTTGTTCGGTCTACCAGGTGTAGGATGGCGCAAGGCTCGAGCTGGACAGAAGTTGAGTTGGCAGCGTGAAATGAAGTCACTGACGACCAAACTGGGTGCCGTTGGTCTGCCTCGGCTTCCGTGTTGGAGTCCACGTGACCCACCTTGTGCTTGGCTCGAGACCTTGCAGGACATGGCTCGCAGTAGACACCAGTGGTGCGTCTGCTGCCGTCCTCTATAATCGGATTGCCTGTTTAAAGTATGTTTGGTGCTGAGTTATCTGCGGGGTAAAGGCTGATTGTGACGCGGGGCAGTGAAAGCCGCAAGAAAGCTGTCTCGTCGATGCTGCCTTATCTTTTCACGATAGCCAGCTGTTTGTGACGGTATAGTGTCTACACAAGGTGTAGGCGCCTTCACCCTGAATGTTTGCTTAGGTCAATAAGGTTTTCATGTAAGTCCCCCTTTCTCGCCATCTTCTGATTCTTTATATCAGAAGTCCTCATGGTTGTATGGCAGCGAAGCATCAGTTCACATGGCTGATGTACTGCTGTTGATGCACTGATGCAGACAAACTCAGCCTCCTGGTCCTCCAGGCTGGGGGTTGGAATTATGGTGGCCTCTAATTCATTAAAACGAACTCCTTGTAGCCAAACGTCAAACCCGCTGCCTTGCGGTCAGGTTTTTGAACCAAAGGCTTTGGTTGAGAACCCTAATCGTTCTCCTATCTAGGCCTGCGCAACCTAACAGTATCCTGCCAAGGCAATCCTATGAATCTGTCCTCAAACAGTTTCCTGATGCTCTATCTGCTGCATCGGGAGAGTGAATAGGAGTTTGGATGCTATTGCTCAAGCCTTATTGTCTTCTTATTACCCCCCTTAGGCTTTCTCACCCTTATCGTACCGCTTTAGCTTCATTTTCATCCTCCCTGTTTTCAATCCCACCAAATATTTTGTAACCCCCACCTTGTTTCAATAGTCGCTTGTCTTTTAATTTCAAAGCACAAGTGAACGCGGAGCGTAATTTCTGCCCTGTCAACAGGTCCATGTCTAGGCAAATGGTCAAGCCCAGTTCATCGGCTTCCATTTCGAGCCCTGGGTCCTCTTTCAAATGAGCATTTAGCCATTTATAATACTGGTGGTTTCAGGCGGGCAACACCCAATTTCCTGCTGCTTCATCAGCTACGGTCCTAGTGATCGAATGGCCAAGGTTCACTTCAATGGGAATCGCGGTCTACTTTGAGATTGCGCGTCGCAATCCATCCACACAACGTGTACTTCAAATTCACTTTCCAATTTATAATACTGCATAGTAAACTATTATTTTTTGCTGCATAATAGAGGGCTGGTAGCTTATCGTAACGATGCCTATCCGTTAATGGTAGGCCAGCTGACCTGTACCTGTTGCATATGTCTCTCCTTTCTTACTTTATGTATCGCGGCACAATAGGGGAGGTGCTTCCTACCTCTGAATAAAGTGTATAATGATGGTGATGACGTCGCGGGAGTCGGTGTGATGGCATGTGCAACACATCGCCAAGCTATCGGAGCCTGGTGTGTGATATAATGGTGCTGAGCGGTTCACTAGCTCTTCCTGCATCAAATAGGCGACCCCGAACACGTTCATTGCTCATGTGGTGTTCCCACCAGACATAAGCTAAGCTGTGAAGGAAGCGATGATCGAACGTGACTAGTCACTTTATGTCTGCTGATGGGTCAGGTTTCACAACAGTATAAGAGGGTTGAACGGACGGCTGCATTATAAATTCTGCCCTTCAGGGCGAGAATGATGTCACGTATGCGTCACATCTGGCGGAGATGGGCAAAAGAACCTCGAGCTTTTCCTATACGGTTCGTAACCTCATCTTCCATTCCACGGGCGCTAATATAGCGGCCCAGGTACCTGAATTACTGAACGACGTCTAGCTGATCACCACCAAGAGTCAGCGCAGTGGGGGTCCCTGCCAATCTTGGAGTACTTTGCATTTCGATGGAGCTAAGCATAGTCCAGAACGATAAACAACCAGTGCTAATCAGTCCAGTGCTATTTGGCACGTTTGGGAGTTGTCACGGATGAGGACAATAACGTCCGCACAGTGTAATTCAAAAAGTCGGCCACAAGAAAGCAGCTCCACACCTTCTAGGTCGTGTCCAATGAACGATGCTTCCATAACTTCGTCAGTAGCGAAGTTAAAGAGGAAAGATGACAGCTAGCAATGTAGTCTCACACCGCTGGAGAAATAGTAAAGCGGCGATAGTTTGCCACAAACCCTCACTCTGCCCGAACTATGCGCGTACAGCGATTTGATAATATTTACATATTTATCGAGCACACCGCTTCTCAGCAGACAGTCCCAAAGGACACATCGATCAAAAGAATCGAAGGCACATTTGATGTCAAGAAACATGACAACGGCGAGTCGCAATAAATATGGCAGTGCTTCAGCAACTGACACAAAGTGAAGAGGTGATCGACGCAGCCCCGACCTCGATGAAACCCGACTAGCTCTGGGCGGATCTGGCTTCCACGAGGGCCAGTCAGTCTGTGAAGAACGAGAGACGCAAGCAATTTAGAGGCAATTGTGATCAGACTGATCTCTTGATGATTGCCACATTCCGAACGGGAGCTGCTCCAGTCTGTCGGGACAGTTTGCTGCTCCCCAAGTTTCACTAGCAACTCGTGCAAATCGATTACAACAGAAGATCCATCGATTTGAAGAAGGCTGTGGTAATTCTATCTATCAGCAATCTAATCGCACGTTCGAGTTCTGCGCGTGAGGGCGGATCTAAGAAGAGGGCCCCTGGAGAAGGGCACTCAATGCCCGAAAAAGAAAGCGATAACCCAGATTGGTTAAACTGCCTTTCAAAGTGTTCGGCTCAAACCGTTTTGGCAGGCGGTGGATTAGCTGTCCACTTTCGTCGCGTATGCTCTCGCTTACACCAGGTCTCCTACTGCTTGTTTCCCGTATCAAACGGAATCACTTATGATGATTACCAACGACAGCGTCTATTTCCATTTCCGATGCACGATGAGACCACCAGGCTGCGCGGACCCTCCCAAGACCTGCACATAGTTTCACCCTGAGAACTGTGCGAGTCTCATTGTATTCGCTTCCAGTCAGAATACGTCGGCGAGCGTCCATAAATTCCAGAGACTTTGTAGAGACCCAATGTCTAGGTTGGCAATTTGATTTGCTAAACGAAGACATGCCTGCTGATAGTAACGTTTGGCGAATATGTAACCAATAATCATCGAAGGTGCTCAGTGGGCGCTTACTCAGTCCAGGTACCAGCGTACTTTGATACGCATTCAAAACGCCTGGCTTCCGAAGTTGGCTGGTGTTAATGTAACCAGAGCGACGTTGCGGACGACCGCCGGAACGCACCCGAAGATCGGCACACACAAGAGCAGGATCGGAGTCCACGCTGGTGTTCCGAATCGAACGACAGTTTTAGACAGCCTCCGCAGCGGTAGCTGATCGCGATGTGATCGATTTGCATCCATGGCTGGTCCGAGGCTGGAGGGAGCCAAGTCAATCTTCTGCATGTGCCATTTCGAAAGTCAGTGCTCGCGAAAAAGAGACGAGCATCTTCACACGGGTATAGCAACCACCCAGCGCTATCGTTACGGGAGCCTGAACCATGTTGGCCGCTCATATGAAGCTCTGCAGATGACAATTTTCCGACTTGGGCGTTTAGATCACCAACAAGCACCACAGTACCGTGCATTTTCTATAACGAAGGAGATCGTTAAGTTGGTGATAAAAATCATCTTTTAGCGAATCAGGGCTGAAGTTTGTGGCGGCGTAAGCCGCAATGACAAGCAGGCACCGCTCGTCACCGCGCGACTCCGAAGCCTGGAACGAGCCAGATAATCTAACGGCGCAAATGCGGCTATTGACTAGGATCCAGTCGATTAGGGCAGCTTCAGCAAGGTGACACAAAACAATGCCGACGCTGTCATGACCAGACAGGCGCAATGAGAATGTGCCGCCAGTGTCGCATGTGGGGGATCGCAGGGTAATCACGGAACTCGCATCTTGCAGGCGCGTTTCCGATAAACAGCAAAAATCTATTGATAGGGTCTCTAGTGTTGGAGCGGCCGGTGGGCGAGTGATCTGCGCGTTTGGTTTGCAACCATAAGGTCACCGGTTCGAATCCGCGTTGGGGTGGGCGACCTCGCGGTATACTCAGCCAGCGCGCGACTGGTGGTTGTCGCGTGGCAGCTAAGCGCCGTTACGGCGCACAGCTGACACATGATTTATATTATTAGTGTTGGAGCAAGTACAGCCGGTTGGCCAATCTGTAGCAAAAAACGCGCGTTGGGACATGCCAGTCTTAGTGAAGATCGAGGACTCCAAAGGGAAACATATGAACTGACGTTGTTCGCTTAGTTGAACATGGACTTGTCAACGGGACTGGAGCGACGCCCTGCGACTACGTGAATTGAAACTAGAAGACAAACAACTATTGAAGCAAAGTGAGGGAGGGCGAAAAATTGGGGGATTGAAAACGGGGGTGGTAAAAGTGAAGTTAGAACGGGGCGCAAAGGATGAAAAGCGCTAGAGGGGGGATAAGGAGGCAAGAAGGCCTGAGAAGTAGCATCTAAACCCCTATCCACCCTGCAAGATGCAGCAGATGGGCGCGGTTTCTTATGCTATGCAAAGGCCAGAGTATCAAAAAATAGTTAGAAGGAATAGTCATGGGACGACCATTTCGGATCGCACCATTATGGGAGAAGAAACAAGGTAGGCAGAGGGAAAGGGTGGAATGAAGGAAGAAGGCGGAAAAGGAGATAATTATAGTTCGATGTTGTAGGTGACAAAAGAAAGAGACTAATGATATTATTCCGGGCGTGACACTTTAAAATGCAGTGCAAGTAGACTAGGTTGGGTGAAAGCAAAGTGACGATCTACATTATAACATTATAACATTATATTAATCCACAGTACCTTGGATACTGGGCCGTACAAGAAATGTCCTAGGATATGGTGCACAATAAAACCAAACCGAAATGGTGTAGGCAGATGTTAGAGAAATCTGATATGAAGGAGCCAAACTATAGTATTACAGACGCTGCATGACATGTGGACAAATGACACAATTTTGTTGAGCACATACCATGCGGAACAACGTAAGTTGGAGAATAAACAAGCCAAAAAGTCGACGGCCACAACCGCAGCCAAGAGGTGTCGTATAATGCGTAGGTTGGGGCCAACCTAGCCAGAAACAAAAACAATGTCCGGAGACAGAAACTTTGCCGCAGTCGCCGAAATTGAATGAACAAACACAGCACAGCAAAATGCGTAGAGCAAAGAATGTTGCACAAAATATTGACAAGCAACCAAGTGCAGTGTCAAAGTAAGACATGCTTCTATAAACTGAGAGCCTATGCTACTAAGTGATGGAGTGTCGTTTTATGCTTATGATATAAAACCACCGATCCTTTTTAACCCAATGTTGTGTGACGAAAAAATGATTGTCTCGTCCGGGCGTAGTGTCAGAAAAATGTTTTTGAAGTGCTGCGCCGAGTTTGCTTCTAATGCATACTCCGGTAAACTGTTCCCCACGTAGATCACACACAATTCGAAGCACAGAGAGTAAGAAACCCGCTTAGTAACCAGCAGAACAAGCTTGTACCCGTGTCCTCATGAGCTGCATGGTATTCGCAAGTGGAACAGTAACCCCAGCATGAGGAAGTTCCCTAGATGCACAATGCGGCAGGTTATGACGAGGTCGACTCACACCCGACAATATGTACAGTCCCGGGGTCTCGTAAGTGTCTTCGGACGGTAAACCGTGTGAATTGATGAACCTGGTAGCAAGTTGTTGAACTAATTCGATCTCCGGCGCCTGATCTCGAGTGGGCAGACAACTGCTCGGTGAGCCATACACTAGCATCAGTTTTATGCTAGCGGAGATGTGAGTTGCAGCCAGTTCACACTAGATGCAGAAGCTGCGTTTGAGCGCCAACAGCATGAGCAGTCCGTTTCACTGCAGCCTGTCTGTGTTGCCTAAGAAATTCAAATCGCAGCATGAACATATGCCTAGGCCCTTCACGGAGGTTATTGGATGTAACAGTTGGCCGCCAAGGCCGTCACTGAGTTGACTTGAGTGAGTGGGAGGTGGACTTCTGCAGATCACATGGAGAGGCTGCTGATGTCTCGCTAAAGTAATCCACAATCTTCGTGGGTGTTGATAACTCTCCACATCTTCAGGTCGTCTGCAAACAAGACACACGGCGAATGAAGAAGCTGAAATAAATAGTTGATACAGATTAAGAACAACGTGGACCAAAACACCGTGCCTTGGGGTACCCCACTAGCAGAGGGATACCAGTCGGCTAGATGACTGTCGACTTGTACTCTCCACTTTTGTTCGACGAGAAACTCGTGGATTCACTGATGCAGCCAGCCACCAACACATTACATTCTCAGTTTGTGGAGGAGGAGCACATGGTTCACCTTGTCGAACACTTCGCCGAAATCGATGTAGGTCACGTTGACATACTTCTCCCGGTTAATTGCCTGCAAACATTCATGCCTCGTCGCCAACACGTTGGTAATGCGTGAGTGACCTGGCTTGAAATCGTGTTATGTAGGCGTCACTAGATCTGTTGATTGGAGCAGTTGTAGTAGATCACTCTTCACAATCTTGGTGAAGCTGCCCAAAATAATGGTCAGAAACATTGGTCTATAATTGTTTTCCGTTGCGTGGGCCACAGCATTTCGGAATCGGCGTTACTGTCGAGTATTTCCAATCAGTCAGCAGTGAACCCACGGATAGCGACCTGTTGGACAGATCAGTCACGGCACACGATATGATAGTCGATAGGGACTTGAGAACGGATAGACTGAACCTGTCAGGCCCTGAATGCTTGGCATCGTCAAGGTTGACGAGTAGGTGACGCACCTCTTCAACGCCACAACCCAGACTGTCGCGATCGGTAAGCGCGGTACACGTGAAACTCGGTAAAGACACCTGGTCACTGGAAAACAAGAAAATGAAGTGCACCGCCAACGCAGTCCCACGCTCAACCGTGAAGGTTAGAGGCAGTCCGCCTGAGCCCTCTCGCACGGATAGATCATGTGCCGGCTTCAAGCGCCGCTTCATGTAAGCAAATATTCCCCAGGGTGCTGCCTTTCCGGCGGTTGCAAGCTTATCAGTTTTCGCACTGTCGCAATTTTCGCTACTTCGTAGACACCTCATAGTCGTCGACCGAGAGAGATAAGAAAGTTGTCCCGCAACCTGCATTCATGGTATGGGATCAGAACGCGGACCGTACTTCTGGTGACGGTTGGTAAATACAGATCACATCTGAGCCAAAATCGAAGTCATCTGTTTGTTGACACAGCTGTATGTTGGATCGTGTAACGTTGTGAAGGTATTCTATTAGGCGATTACATTTACCCGGGCATCCAAAGTAACCAAACACCGGTCACGGTGGCTCACGGTTCGATGCGTCAAATGCTTTAGTTAAGTCGACGAACAACGGGTAAAATGGATGGTCTCGTTTGTGGCACTTCTCCCGTATTTGAGGAACTTAAAGCACCATGTCGACTGCACTGTGGCCTGAAGGAAATCCGCCATGTCTGATTCTAGAACGTGGAAGACGAAGCGGTTGAGCGAAATCCGAGCAAGTACCTTGGCGACGCAGCTTGGCGAGTTGATGGTACGGTTATTGTTTGGACATTGCTTCTTTCCCATGCCTTTGTAATGTAGTAACCCAGTGGCATCCTTCAACTCGCAGTGATTCGCTCTAGGATTGAAACGCGTACTACTAACTAATTCAACAGATGCTGCACTGTTGGTTCATGGATCTGTAGTACTTCTGGTGGTGCCGTGTAGTCTTCTGAAGGCGCGAAAAACCAATCTGGGCTTCGCTAACAAACCAGTTTCATGACAAATAAACAGACTGTTTATATGGTATTACATATGGCGAATTTGGCAAGACCTCGTGTCTTACTGCCTTGCATATTTAAACAGTTTAAGTGCGATTGTCAATACCTGTACCAGGGTCTCGAACTGGCAACACATATCGGAAAGCTGAGTACATTTTCGCACCAGGAGCCACCGCACGCTAACACATATTCCCTTTGAGGCGGTTGAGAGCTGTTCTTCGAAATGCCAGTGTTTCTCGTTTTCGCACTGTTGCAAACATTCCGCTGCCTTGTATTTTGCATTGGTATTTTGTATTGGTATTTTAACTACGTGCAGTACTCTTGTACGGCTGTGAGACTTGGTCTATTCGCTCGGAAGATATGAAGCGGCTGTCAGACTTCGACAATCGCTGTCTACGAAAGATTGCTCGGGTGTGGTGGCAACACCACGTAAGTAACGCAGAGGTGCGAGACCGTGTGCTTGGAGCGAATAGTGCCAGTCTTCAGGACGTTGTTCTCCGACATCGCATGCGTTGGCTCGGGCACGTTTTGCGCATGCCAGCCCAGCGCCTTCCACGCCGAGCGCTATTTGCACTCCCAGGGAGCGATTGGAAAGTGCCGCGGTGGACAGCCAATGAGGTGGAGAAGGAGCATGAAGAAGGCAACGTCAAGTTTGGTGGCAGTCGGACCAGTCCGTCTTCCAGGTTAGGGATCACGAGATGCTGAATCGCAGTGGTTAGAAACATTGGACGTCATGGCCCGCAACAGATATCAGTGGCATCAAGGTTTTTCTGCCTCTAGTACACACACAAAACTCACAAAACAAAAAATTCAAAACGGCGTGTGTAAAACCAAAAAAACCGTTTCCCATTTTGTTAATCGCAGTTCGTGTTCCTATGTTCGCCGCTTTATATATATATATATATATATATATATATATATATATATATATATATATATATATATACGCAGGCAGGAAGGTAAAAAATATCAACAAGTTTGTGCTGTGTCAAAGTTTAGCGAAAGACTGCGAATTTTGCCCTGTCTCAGCTGACGAATACTGCGACGAGGCTATGCGTAGTGCCCTTATAACTGGCTTACAGTCGAACAACACTAGAACGAGGTTCCTGGAGCAGTCAGTCTTGAACTTTCAGACTTCTTGTTGTATGGCAAGGTCGCTGGAGGTTGCTCTGAAACAAGTAATTTTATGGAACCGAAATCATTCCCTGTGCTTCGACAAAGTATGTTCCACGTACTCATCATTACTAAACTAACAGCTGAGGCGAAACCGATTGGCAACAGTGCCCACGGCAACGAGCTATTTCTGTGGATATACCAGGCAAACCCGCTTAGTGTCCTGCGAAAGATGCCACTTACAAAGACTGTGGGAAAACAGGGCATTTTAAACGTGTGTAAAGCAAAACCCCTCTACTTCATCCATCACTTCAGCATTACATCCACCTTTGTCTTCCATTTTAACGGCTGCAGCATCAAGCCGCTTGTCACGCACAACAACCAACACATTCGTAAAAAAAACCCATCGAAATACTTGCCCTAATTGATACGGGCAGTTTTGGTAGTTATGTACCTCAATCCGTCGTGTATTCCCACTACTGGAAAATCTACCCTTGTGACTCCAAAATCACGATGGCTTCCACTTCTCTGTCATGCACCGTTACCGGATATTGCAATATTCGAATTCACTACCAACACGTTGTATGCAACGGCATGGCTTTCTGTCCTGCGTAATCTATGCGCTGATGTGTTACTCGGCCATGGTTCCCTTGGCTTGCATAATAAAGTTGGACTATGCTTTGGTGGTAGACGCGGCACTTTCTCGCTGTGTGGACGAACTGCAGCCAACATCGAATCACCTCCACTATTTGCCAACCTGTCTTCTGACTGCAAACCGCTCGCTACAAAGTCTCGTCGACACTCAATTGATGATGAACATTTTATGAAAGCCGAAATACAGCGATTGTTAAACGACGGCATCATTGAATCATCAAGCTCTCCCTGGAGGGCACAGGTACTGGTTACCAAAATGCAATTCATAAAAGAAGGCTGGTTGTTGATTACAGCTAGATGATCAACCGTTTCATATTGCTAAACGCTTATCCGTTGCCACGAATTGACAAATGATAGAAACGATTTCTCATTATGCCGTACACAGTACAATGAGTCTGAAAAATGCCTATTACCAGATCCCGATCGCTGAGCACGAGAAGTTATACACCGCCTTTGAAGCATGTGGTAACCTTTTCCAGTTTTGCCGTATCCCATTTGGAGTTACTAATGGTGTGGGTTATTTCCACTGTACTACCGAGAGGATAGTAACAACGGAAGGTCCCAGTGATACATTTGGTTATATCGAAAACATTACTGTGTGGTTTAACTACGGATGAACATAATCGAAACCTCCAAAAGTTCTTGACAGCTGTTGTTAAATACGGCATATTTTTGAATGACCCCAAAACCATCACCGCCCGTGAGGAAATTTATCCCATCGGTTATCATATATCTAAGGACAAAATCAGACTCGATCCAGAGTGCATAAAAGCTCTGTGACAAGTTCCATCTTCCACTGATCTGAAATCTTAACGTCGCGTTGTTAGCATGTTTGCGTATTATGCACAATGGCTTGCTTCTCAGAAAAAACCAGTCCCCACGTCAAGGACCGGATCTTCCTCTTCCCACCGCATGCAGAAACTGCATTCAAGCAGCTTAAAAGGACCTCAGGAAATGCTATGGCCGTGACAGATAATTACAGTATTCCATTGGTTGTTGAAACAGACGCATCCGACATAGCTATTATCGCCCCGCTTAGTCAGAACGATTGCCCAGTCAACTTTTTCTCACTTACCTTATCCTCCAGAAAGAAACATCATTCAGCTGTTGAAAGAGAGGTGTACGCTATTGTGAAAGCTGTCAAAAAGTAGTGATACTATATCCATGAGACATATTTCAAACCTATCATTGATCAACGGTCCGTAGTCTTCATGAGCGGTGATGGTCAAACAAGCAAAATTAACAACAGCAAAATCCAGAGGTGACGACTAGAACTGTCTGCATACAAATACGACATAAGTTACAGATCTGGTAAAGCTAATGGGGTTACAGACGCACTTTTTCGTATCATGTGTGCCTAAAATTTTAACGGCACGAAGCTACAAGACCTTCACAACTTCTTGTGTTACCCAGGAGTAACCAGAACGGTTCATTTCGTACGTTCTACAAACCTACCTTACTCCGTTGAAGAAGTTCAAGTATGATTTCAAAGTGCACTGTGTATGCAGGTTTAAAACTCCGATTCTACAAGCCGCCCACCGGCCGACTCACCAAAGCTACGCAGCCGTTCGAACGGTTCAGTAAGAAGTTCAAAGGGCTTTTACCTACAAGGACTCGCAACAGATTCAAACTGTCGTCGATGAATACAGCAGATTTCCTCTCGCATTTGCATGCCCGGATATGCTTTCTTCAACCAGCATCAACTGCCTCTGCCAATTGTTCGATGATTTTGGTATGCCGGCGTACATACACTCTGACCGAAGACCTTCATTCGGGTCGGCAAAGCATACTGAGTTCCTACAGGACAAAGGAGTGGCAAATAGTCAAACAACTGCCTACATCAAACAAGCTAATGGTAAAGTGGAATATCTAAACGGAACCCTTTGGAATACCACCTCACTCGCTTTACGAGCCAGAAACCTCTCACATTCACAGTGGGAATTTGCTATTCATGACACGCTGCATTCCAACCGTTCGTCGCTTTGTACCGTTAAAACACTACTCCTCATGAACATCCGTTTTGTTTTACTGGACGGTCAACTAACGGAACATCTATTCCATCCTGGTTGACGGTCCCTGGCCCGATCTTATTAAAGCGAATGGACAGGTCTTGAAAATACGAACCTTTGATGGAGAAAGTCAGCCACATGAATTGCAACCGACAGTACACTCGTGTATGACTACCTGATGATACAGAAACGACAACAGCAATAGCACATCAGCCATTTGAACTGATGCTTCGCTGCCATACAACCATGAGGACCTATGAATTAAAGAATAAGAAGAGGGAGAGAAGGGGGACTTACATGAAAACCTTATCGCCCTAAGCAAACATTCAGGATCAAGATGCCCACATCTTGTGTAGACAATACAACGTCACAAACAGCTAGCTATCGTGCAAACATAAGGCGGCATCGGCGACACAGCTTCCTTGCGGCTTTCACTGCAACGCGTCATAATCAGCCTTTACCCAGCAGACAACTCGGCACCAAACACACTTTAAACAGGCAATCCGATTAGGAGACGGCAGCAGACACGCCACCGGTGTCTACTGCAAACCATGTCCTTTAAAGTCGCGAGCCAAGCACAAGGCGAGTCATGTGGACTCCAGCCCGGAAGGCGAGACGTACCAACGGTACCCAGTTTGGTCGTCAGTGACTTCATTTCACGCTGCCAACTCAACTTCTGTCCAGCTCGAGCCTTGCGCCACCCTACACCTAGCAGACTGAAAAAGGCCCTCCTAGGTAAGCGCTGACCCGGCATACGTAGCACGTGCCCGAGCCAACGCAACCTATTCAGCGCTATCTGTTGTTCTAGGGAGCTAGCATGAGTAGCACTACTAAGTACTCGCCTACGCACATCATCGTTGCGGACACGCTGATGTCGCCCGACTCCAGCAATGCTTCGCAGACAACGATGATCAAAGACTTGAAGGCGCCTCAGCTCTTCAGACCGAAGGGGCCAAGTTTCACTACCATACAGCAGAACGGCCCTCACTGTGGCCTTGTATACCCGGCCTTTCAGACGGAGGGAAACTCCCTTCTGTCACCAAAGATGACGCAGGTTCAAGAAGGTAGCTCTGGCTTTTGCAATGCGTGAGCTCACGCCAGTTTCTATGCGCATATCATTGCTGACGTAGCTGCCAAGATAAGTGAAATCATCAACCACCTCGAGTTCCTCGTTAGCAAGCGTCAAGGTGTCGTAAAGTGGTTGGTGATCCTGCAGCAACACTTTGCACTTTGAAGGTGCGAAGTGCCTACCAAATAATGGGACCACTCTGGACAGGCTATTCAGGGTTGATTGTGCCGCCCCAACATCGTCGTAAAGCAAGACGATAACATCCGCATAATCTCGATCAACTAACGTTCCATCAGGCAGTACTTCAACGCCTACATTGTGAGATGCCGCAAAGGAACACTCCATGATAGAATACAAGACGTAATTGAACAAAAATGGGGAAATCTGACAACCCTGACGAACGCCACTTGTGGTCGGAAAGCTATCCGACAGGACATCGTAGACCCTGACGCGGCCTGTAGTGTTCGAGTATACAGCACGTAGGATGTTCACATATTTCGTGGGAACACCTTTCCGCGCAAGTAATTCGAACAGAATCGATCGATCGACTGAATCGACCGCACTGTTGAAACCGAGGAACACAGCTATTGTCGGTCTGCGGTATGCGTGGCGCTACTCTAGCACCTGCCGCAAAGTGAATATATGGTCTATACAGCCGCGTCCTGGGCGGAAACCAGCCTGATGAACTAGTAACATTGAGTAGTAGCGCATTTAGTTCGTGATAGACTGTCCTTGACAACATCTGAACTGCAGTCGGTGGGAGCATAAGCGGAAATCACAAACAAACAGCGTTTTGTACTACTTCGTGAATCAACCTTAGCTGATGTCATCAAACGGGCTGCACATAAACGGCTGTTCACCGGAATCCAATCAACCAGCGTTGGCACAGCGTTGGAGCTTAGAATGATACCTACACGAGCTTGACCCGTGAGTGCTGCATCGGCGTCTCCGGATGCGTGCAACCAATAACGAAAGGATAAGTCGGGTGCATTTAATTCAATAACCCCGTTAGGGTCATTGATCCTAGTTTCGGAAACATAACACACAGCAATACCCAGTGTGTCCAAGGTGCTTGCGAGTGCAGCCAGTTGACCTGTTTGTCTTAGAGTGCGAACGTTGAACGTCGCCATGGAATCGGGATAGCGTGGCCTTATAAGGGACTTTTGCCGATAGACATCCGACAGGTGCGGTGAGATGGTGGCTGCAGATGGTTCTACTCCAGTGGCACTTCGGTTGCTGTCAATTAAGTTGAGAATTATGGAAGGAAGGTTAGTAATGGGGGTCGGGATGGGAGTAAGAGAAGGTGGAAAAGAAAGGAGGCGCCAGTAGTAGCATGTTTTCGCTTATCCACCCTGCTGTATGCAGCAGATAAGGCAACCCTTGATAATCTGCGCGACGGCCGATGCAGAATGAAGTTTATGTTTAAAGAAAATGTCATGGTTGTGTGTGGACTGAGATACTTCCAGGGTGCGCAGACCTAGACAGGGGAACGATTAGGGTTATCATCCAAAGCCTTTGGCCCAAAAGCCTGTCCGCAAAGCAGCGTGGTGGCAATGATTTAGTTTTACAGAAATGTACGCCATCCCATTCAACCCCCTAACCTGGAGGACCAGGAGACTGAGTTTGTCTGACCTCTCACCATTGATCAACCTGGTAGGAGAAGCTCTCAACGTGCCCGGAGGCATCACCCAGTATAGCTCAATCGGTCAGTGAGGTACGCAAACCGTCGCATCACGTTAAGGTCCAGTCTCGTTGTGATGGAACCAGGTCTATCAGATCGACAGAGATAAACAGACTAGTTGCATCCGACCACTGCTGCCTTCACAGCTTAGCTCATGACTGCTTGGAACACCGTAGAAGCAATGAGCGTGTTCGGCGTCATGTATTTGGTGCAGTAAGAGCGAATGAACTGCACAGTACCGTCACTTTACGTTCCAAGCTCCGATGGATAGACCACGTGTTGCGCATGCCAGTACACCGATTCTCCCATCGTGCGGTTTGCGCCACCAGGATGTGGACAGAAGAAGAAGACGGGAGGCGAACAGATGACGTGGCTAAGAGAAATGGAAAGCCCCACTTCTAAATTGGCGTCGGTCGGTGTCTTCCGACTGTCAGGCTAAGGTCCGAAGAACGACGAACAAGTTCGGTTGGACAACTTGTTGACATGGCAGATATGGCCTTAAAGCGGTTTGTGTTGTGTTTCGTTGCCTTTCCTTTAGCTTTCAACTCTACCTACGGTTCCATTTCTGGCGCGTAAGATTGTTACTTCTTGTTGGATTTTATTTTGCATTCTGTAGTGGTAAGCATCCCGCTTTTTCATACATTGCATCTTTTTTGTATTGCAGCTTGTCTACACAGTATGTCAACCCACATACAACTATGACAATTTCCTTAAACTAAAACTACATCCTACATCGGCCGTCGCGCAGACTATCAAGGGTCGCCATATCTGCTGCATACAGCATGGCGGATAAGCGAAAACATACTACTGCTGGCGCCTCCCTTCTTTCTTGTCCACCAGTTGCTCTTACTCCCATCCCGACCCCCATTACTAACCTTCCTTTTATAATTCTCAGCTTAATTGACAGCAACCGAAGTGCCACTGGAGTAGGACCATCTGCAGCCACATTCCCACAACACCCATCGGATGCCAATCGGAAACAGTCCCTTATAAGGATACGCAATCCCGTTTCCCTGGCGACGTTCGACGTTCGCACTCTAAGACAAATAGGTCAACAGAATGCACTTGCACGTAGGTTGGACACACGGTCTATTATTTGTTATGCTCTTCGCACCTTCAAAGTGCAAAGTGTTGCTGCAAGACAAGTCACTTGATGAGCCCTTAACCCTTGATAACGAGAAACTCGAGGTGGTTGATCGATTCACTCACCTTGTCATTTGCATCAGCAACGATGGGCGCATAGAAACTGACATCAGTTAACGCACTGCAAAAGCCAGGACTGCTTCTTGAACCTTCAAGTCTTTGATCATCGTTGTCAGCGAAGCATGGCAGGTATCGGATGGCACCGGCGTGTCCGCAACGATGATGTGCGTAGGCGAGTACTTAGTAGTGCTACTCATGCTAGCTCCCTAGAACAACAGATAGCACTGAATAAGTTGCGTTGGCTGGGGCATGTACTACGTATGCCTGGTCACCGCTTACCTAGGTGGGCCATGTTTAGTCTGCTAGGTGTAGAGTGGCGCAAGGCTCACGATGGACAATTGGCTTGACAGCGTGAAACGAAGTCATTGACGACCAAACTGGGTGCTGTTGGTCCATCTCGCCTTCCGGGCTGGAATCCACATGACTCGCCTTGTGCTTGGCTCGAGACTTTACAGGACATGGTTTGCAGTAGACACCAGTGGCGTGTCTGCTGCCGTCTCCTAATCGGATTGCCTGTTTAAAGTGTGTTTGGTGCCGAG